>JAMDHS010000016.1:0-302173 GCA_029717555.1 Peribolospora baueri
CGTAATCGCCTTGTTAATCGCACCAGCAGTGCGGGGCACCACCGCCTTGACAAGGAGCCTCGTATAGCGCAACTTGGACAACGTGCACGTGCCATCGAAGTGTTGCGCACTTCCTCACGCTAGACTGGGCGATGAAGCACGTGACAGGCGAGGGTAAAAGAATAGTTCTGACCGGCGCTTTGTGGGGCGTTGGACGCGCCTCTCAAGCCCTTAAAAAACCGCCGGCAAATCTTTCATCTCCGCCTCATCTCACAGCCGCTGGACCGAGGCCCTGAGCCCCAATTGGACCGAGCGTCTTTCTGAAGGCAATGGGAGGTCCAACACAGTCTCCGACTTTGACAGCAGATGTAGCCTTCGTGAAATTGGAACGACCGAGTGAATCGCTATGTCATTGTCGCCCAGATTCCCCGCGACATACATGTCACTTGATTTTCAAGGACGTGGCCAGGTGGTGTGTTAGTTTCTCCGCCGCGGTTACATCCTAACGTGGTTGAGAGAGTCGGCGAATATGAGGGCTGATACAGATCAGCGGTGAAACGAAAATCAACGTTCCTTGATCCATTCCACACACGAGCGAATGTGCTTGAGCTAACGAACGAAAACGGGCCTCATCAATCGGATGCAGCGAGGATCGGGGAGAAGTAAGTGGGTATGAAGGAAGTACTCGACAGCGATCGGATTGACTGAAGGGTACGCGGACGCCTTGGGCAAGGGATGGACTGTAACGCTGCTACATCTGCGGCCAATCCGCCAGGGGCAATGAGGGAACGTTGTACTCCTTCAAAGGCTTGCGAGATTGCACGTCGACCGTCATCTCGCTGGCGATGCGCAGCGCCTTGCAGGGGGAGATGGAACTTGCGACGACGGCTGGATCATCGAGGTCGGCGCCACGTTCGCTGCGAAGGGCCATGCAGCGAATGAGCACGCCGACAGAGTAGACGTCGGCGAGGAATGGGTCGAGATCCGTGACGTCTGGCCCGACCTCGGGGGCGGTGAACCCGAGCGAAGCCGGGAAGAGCCTTTCCCCGGGTCTCGCGCTCCTTCCGAAATCGCAGAGCTTCAGGCGGCGCTGTCCTTCGTCCGCGGGCGTGATCAAGAGGTTACCGGGCGCGAGGTCGTTGTGTCCGAAACCATGCGAGTGGATGTGCAGGACGGCAGAGACGAGCTGAGCGTACCAATCGGACATGAGCGAGAATGGAGTGTTTTGGTTAAGATGGTCGTAGAGCGTCGTAGCGCCCACGATCTCCTCCAAGACGATGCCTACGTTCGCTGGCGCTTCGCAAACGAACACGACGATATTGGGATGTCTCTCCAGGGACGACAGGGCGCGAACTTCGCGACGGAAGGACTCCTCGACGTCGCGAGCATTGCTGAGTCCCTTCCGGATGTCTTCGGTGGCGCGCTGAATACTGACGATTGGAGTCTTGAGGAGACATCGCTGCAGGATCGCGTTGCCGCCTTTCGTGGCGAGTCTGAGCTCTGGAAGGGCCGGGGCACTTCCGTAAAACCCGGGTTCTTCCCACAACGGCATGGCTCCCCGTCGCCGTGTTAGAGGCAAAGGGAGGTCGTGAAAGCGGAGGAGAACCTGGACGTGGAGGATTCTCCAGTGAGCTGGTAGAGAGAGACGAGTGGAACGGTGCTTCGCTGCCTCTTCCCCCTCTTTATAGAGCGCGAAGGCCCTTCCCGTCGTCGATGTGAGCCCTCGTCTCCATTCTTTGAATCAACTCTTCCCTTCCAACTCGCTCTCGCGATATTTTGGTAGCAATTCGCTTTTCCTTTCCTTTTTGGGTCTCGTTTCACGAGTCTACGTCCTCTCACTTCTCGCGCTCGAATTCTTCCTTCTTCCCGTCTCTTTTACTCAGCTTCCCTCTTCTTCTCGACTCGCCTGGCTTTTCTAGGCATCCTATACCCCACCACAGCTGACCAACCTCGTCAGACTCGACTCGTGGCTCTCGACGACCCTTACACCTGTAACAAAGGGACATGGATGCACCAAGCCACTAGGACAAAAGACCAAGGTTGTCGGGGGAGGCGACGGGTGGTGTGGCACGTGACATGCTCAATCATATTGCCGCAGCAACCAAGCCTATGTCACGGGACGAAGGCCACTATACCCTTGGCTTCAAGTGTTGGACCAGGTGCATAAAGCCGACTGACGTAAGGAATCGGTCTGCATGCTATGTACTGGCAGGCGGCATCCGCGCGAGCGCAGCTCGCCAACCGTGATGCAGGCAGCGACCGCGGCTGCGAAACGCGGACATCGTTCGAGCTACATTTCACGCACCTCCCGCGTGACTGTCGATCGTCGTCCGTGTCATGCCGCCGAATATGACGGTTCGAAGTTCGCTCTCCACTTCGAGTAATCCTCGGACGCTTCCTCCGACTCGTTTTCGGCCGAACATCGCCTTGCCATATTTGGTAAACAACCTCACGCCCTGCCGTCGACTCCGAAGCCCCCCCCGGGCACCGATACGACGCCCACTTAAGGAAAACGTGGACGCCGGGGACATACCGACGCGGAGCGAACAAGAAAATTGGTGGCCGCGACTCGGACTGAAAGAGAGAAGCGCACACCCGTCGTCTTCTTGCTGCTGCACTCCAGCGATTTGCAACGATCGTCATCCTCTCACCCGTCACTCGCTAAACCGCCAGGCAGCTCCTCGTCGCTCACAAAAAAGGTATCAAGTCGAAACCATGCCCAAGCGCCTCTACATGACGTGAGTCCCAAAGCCCTTTCGAGGAATGGCTGGCCGCTCAGCTGTCTGACCCGGCGGCTTCGCAACGCTCCTTCCTGTCTGTAGTCGCCACGCTCAGGCGGAGCACAATGTCGCTGACGGCTACTCCGAGTGAGTGAATGGCCCGAACGAGCTTGTTGGGCTGGCTGGCAGATAGAACGGGTTGAAATGCAGCTACACCCTGTCCTTCTGTTCCTAACAATCTGCCACCAGCGTCATTTTTCTCTTCCCAGTCCACGACGCTCCTCTGACGAAGCTCGGCCGCGAGCAGGCCGCCCAGCTGCCCACGAAAACGGCTGCCATCCAGGGTGCCTGAGCTTCTCGTTGTCGTCGAAGCCCGAGCCATCGAGTGTGCTGCCGTGGTCGTGCTCTGCATGACACCGTAGCGTGCACTTGTTGCCTGCTACCCGTCGACGCGCGCGCGTGCCCTCGTCAACTCAGTCGCGCGTGCCTTTCCATTTTCTAGTTTCGTGCCTTGCTGGCGCGTGCCGGAAGATGTTGAAGCCGAGCTGGCGGGCTCGGCGAGCGAGGCCGGGGTGCGTGGGGCCCGTGGCGGTGTAAGGAAGGAAGCTAGAGGGAGATGGGGTGAGAAGCGGAGGTGCGTTTGTCAGTTGTCGCTCGAGACGCGGCCGACGGGACGGCGCGCCCATTACTGCGGCGAGGGTGTGTCCTTTACGCGCCGTGCCCGACCCCCATGTCGCCGGCGTCCCGTCCTGACGTCGCCCGTCCCACGAACCGCAGCGGGCGCTCTGATGTATGTCGTCAGGGCTAGTAGCAAAGTACGCATTCTGGGTTTGGATGGTCGTTTGTAGGAGTTTATCTTCCCAGACCTGCACACGGGCTGCATCGGACTCCCGGAAAAGATGGGACAGGTTCAAAGGTGGGGGGGCATGCGCCGCGCCTTGAATCGCCGAGGGGAGTGTACTGTACTCGAGGCCTTTGCATCCTGCAAAGTATGCAAAGCGCTTTTCGGCAGGCAGCGGACAGTATCCTGCCTCCATGAAGGTCCATCCCGTCTTCCATGTCTCGCTTCTGGAGCTGTTCGTCCCAAACACTCTGTCCTCTCGCCCCTCTGCCTCACCCCCACCTCCCGTCATCACCGAGGCGGGGCAAGAAGAGTATGAAGTTGCCAAGATACTCGATTCGCGTTTCTTCCGCCGCAAGCTGAAATACCTTGTCGACTGGGTTGGATACGGTCCTGAGGAGCGCTCCTGGGTGGACGCGCGCGACTTTGACGACGATGACAGCCTTGTAATCGACTTTCACACGGCTTACCCCCAGAAGCCAGGCCAACGACGTCTCAACCGCGCTCGCGGAGCTCACGCTTAGCCCCGGGGGTGCTGTCACAAACCTCCGCTGAGTCCGACAGGGCGTCCGCATCTTTTCTCCCCAAGCTATGAATACTTTTGTCACCGTTCAGGTTTCCTCCAGAGTTCCCCGTCTAGTACCAGTACCTCTGTCCCAGCCTCCGCCCCATTCTCGTCCCTGTCCACACCCTTGCCCTTCGTCCCTCAGCTTTTGTCCCTGTCCCCGACTTGCTTGTTCCTTGCTTTGCGTCGACTTCTGGTGGATCTCCATTCCGTCCTCCGACCCTCGCTCGTGACCCGACCTGAGTAGGGAAGTCCTCCCTGACACGCCATCGCGTTTCGTCCTTCTCCTCTCCCTGCTAGCCCAGACAGAAGCAGCGGCAGCGATGGATAGACTGGTGGTAAGCCTCAGAAGAGAGATCAGACTTGCATTTGTGACCGTCTCGTCTGAAATTAACAGCACAGACAGAAATACAGACGGGCCGACAAACATACCAATGGGTAGACGTGTTAGAGATGGAGTAGAGGAAAACCGGCAAATGGGTAAAACGAGGTGAGGGTCGAAAAGATGGGTGAGTCTGAAGAGATGGGTGGATGGCAGAGAGATGGATGGAGACGAGGAACAACGACTGCGACGGATGGGAGGACGCGCGTTGGACTGAGGATAGGATGGGTGGCAAAAGAAGTTGGTAATTACCTAGGAGTGCTAACTCGGACTATCACCACCCCTATAATAATGCTCATGCTTCCCTCCCCCCGAGGAGGCTCAAAGGAAAAGATTGCTGACGGCAGAGGAACGAAGAACGAAAGACGATCCCAGACGATCGTGACACGAAGGTATCGACTGCTATTTCCTACCAAGATCGACGTATCTCCCTATGAACCGGATATACACATCGTACAAGAAGGTTACGGCCTCGTGAGCGGCACAGCGCCGTCATCGCATCCTCTCGCCTGGAGCAAGGCACCCTCTCTACCCAAACATCTTAAGTTCAATCTTCGGCTCTTCCTTCTTTTGCACCTTTTGCGCATCCTTCTCCGCGCCGCCTAGCGCTCGCCTCACGCTCGCCTCGAGCAAGCCCCGCTGTTCTGCCTCAAGGGCAGCCGTGGCCTCCCGAAATGGAGCCGGATGGGAAGTGGCGAGACCAACGAGTTGAGCGACGGCGAGGTTGTGGGCCGGGGAAGTAGTGGCGGACGTCGGGGACGAGGAAAGGAAGAGAATGAGGACCGGAAGGACGATAGCTAGAACGTGGGTACCTGAATAGTTCCAAAGGACAAGAGATACGAGCTCAGCGATTGCTTTGCGCGCAGCCCACGGGTAGGAAGCGGACTCACGTTGGGCTTCCCCTACCGCGCCTGCCAACCCGACGAGGGCCTTCATCACCTCCTCTGCCTTGACCTTCCTTGGATCCATGGAGCCATCCCAGCTACCGGTCTCTTCGCTCGCCTTGGCCAGCCACTCGACGAGGCCCGGTAAGAGCTGACCCACTGCGTATTGCATCGCTGGTCCGCCGCGAGCGGAGGCGAGCACGAGACTTTTGGCGCAATGCACGGCCGTCAGGCTCACCTCCGGATCTGTCACCGAGAAATGCGAGACGAGGAGGTAGCACAGATGCTCGACGATGGTCTGGGACACCTTGATCGGCGTGGAGGAAGACGCGGGCGGTAGGGATGTGAGGACAAGGACGGCGGCAAGCATATTGTTTTTCGCCTTGATCGTCACGATGCGGTGCTGTCGACCCCTGTGGTAATCCGCGCCGGACATGAGTAAACTCTCGCAGTGTAAATGCTACTGCTCATATCCGGCCACATTTACGTACCTTATCTCCTCAATATTCTGCAAGGTCGACGACAAGAAGCCCTGGACGATACGCGGAAGGACGTCGCTGCCCGGTCGGGCCGCTCGCCAAGCTTGATCGCAGAGCATTTTGAGCGAGGGCAGGTTGGGACCGACGAGGTCGACTTCGGACGACTCGTCCTTGAGCAGCTCAGAGAATTGCAGAAAGCCGATGCCAAAGAGCGACTCGTGGAGCAAGGGTGGGAATGCGGTCACTATCGATGTGAACGCAGCAAAGGCGGCCCGCAAAAGCTGCACCTGGTCGTTTGACGTGCTCTTTTTAAGACCTTTCGCGAGCATGGGAAATGAGACCTGTCAGCACTTCTTCGGTAACTTCGGCAGACGCGGTCCTGCGCCACTCACGAGCATGGCCTAGCACGTAAACGACGATCCGCAGACACTGCGTCAACTTGGAGCCCTTGGCCAGGACCGTACTGTCCTTCTCAGATCCGCTGAGCAACTGTGCACCATAGCTCTCCGCAAGGCCGGTGACCAACTCAACGACTTCGACCTGAACCAGCGACGACTCGGTCATGACAACCCGGTAGCAGAGGTTGCAAAGCTCCTCGAACGTCGAATCCTGCAACATCACTGGCCCTGCGTATTCAGACCGACACAAGCTCTGGAGCGCCTCAAGCGCAGTTCGCATTGTCGGCGCAGCGCCAGGACCCGCTGCTCCGACGCCGGCAGTGGTAGCCAACGCCTCGAAGGCGAGTCCGTAGAGGACGAAAAAGAAGAGCGCAGGCTCGGCCCGGGTCTTGGAAGGCGAACGAATAGCTTCTGCTTCCTTCCCTTGATCGGGCTGGATACCGTCCATTGCCTTGGCGATCGATGGGTCATCATTGCGCATGAGAACGGTCACCGCATGCAACATCTTGTACCATGAACGTTCGTAATACTACGGAAAACGAAAGGAGTATATTAACGCTTGTTTTGTTGGCCGCGTCTGGGACAACATCTAGTTCAAATGGGGAGGTGAACACTCACCGGAGCAATAACTTCCCTAGCCACTGCAGAATAAGTGACATCTAGACCAGAGCTCGCGGAAACGCCCATCATTGATGAAGCTCCGTCAGGGTCGTTGTGGATCTTGGCGTACTCGCGAAGCGAAGCAAGCCAGAAACCGCACAGCGACGGCACGTGGGGTCGCAATACTGTCTCGACGTACTTCTGTCCGCTGGCGCTCGCCACTTGGAGTTCCGCCCAAGCGGCGAAGACGGACACTTTCAGCATGGCGGCCGCATTAGATGAGAGATCAGAGACGTCTCCAAGAGAGCTCATGTTGGGGTCTACAGAAGGAGAGCGAGATGGTGTCGATGAATGAACAATCCTGAGATCGCGAAGGCATGTCAGGTACAAGTGGTGCTCACATTTACAACTCTCTAATGACGCGGTGAGCAACTTTGCAATGCGGCCCATTTTGTCAAGTTCCTTGACCACGCCCGACCCGACGAACACGGCGGAAAGCCTCACAGCCGCAGCAAGAACTTCTGGCGTCGAATCCGAGCTGAACGCCGGCGTGAGTGCGGCGGCGATGGGCGCCTGGTGTTGCTCGAGGAGCAAGGTGTCATCAAAGTCCGGATCCCGTGCCCGGGAGAAGCGCTCGATTACATCACCCAGCACCGTGAGCCCCTCCAGTCGGATCTCGCTCACGTGCGCGGTGCTAGCGGTGAAAGCCATGCGGATAATGTCGGCCACGCGGTTGATGAGCAGACCTCGTCTCTCCGCCGCCGCCAGACCTCCTGGAGGGACGTCAAAGTTCTCCATTCGACCGGAGCGTACGACGGTGAGGAAGATTTCGTGGACGCATTGAAGAGCGAAGAGCTGCGTACGCCACCGACTGGTGAGACGAGCAGATGGCGCATCGCCGCCAACATTTATCGTCGCCACCTCATCGTCTTGTAGAGCCGGTTTGGGCGGGGCAGCGGCGGCCTTATTGGCGTCTGCGGAGGCGGTGGCCCGGGACATGATCCGTTGACACAAATCTATCCACCCGGATGGGTTATGCTCCGACGTCTGACGAAGCCAGCTGAGAATCACTTCTCTCACGCCGTCGATGCTTGGGTCATCGTCGAGCTGCTTGAAAAAGTCCTCCACCAGCTTGTCGCCTCCGAGCTTGCTCATGAGCGTCGCGTTGCGCTGTGCGAGCTGGTAGAAGCCGTTGATGGCGGCGATCTTCAGCGGCCGAATCCGACTGCCAAGGTGTGCTCGGAGGTTGTCAATATACAGAGGAAGGTCAACCGCGTCTGGGGCAAACATGGCAAGGTGCTGAAGGCACTTGATTGCCTCCACACGGATACCCTCGTCGGTCTCCGCGTTAAATTCGCCCAGAACAGTGAGTAGGACAGCCCTCGCCTTCGTCTCCTCTTGCAGCTCAGGGCCTAGGACGCCAACGCTGGCGTCGATAAGCTTGCAAATGACCTGAAGCGCCGGCAAGTCGCCCCGGAGGTTGACGCTGCCGATGGAGCCGCCCTCAGGCTCGTGACTGTCCTGCATGTACAGTTTGACGAGCATGCCGAGCGTCGAAGTGACGAAAGGGGAGTAGGACAGCGATGCTGCGTCGACCACACATACAAGAGCCTGCATGGCCCAAAAGTGCACAACCGGGTGGGGATCGTTGCTGAGCGACATGAGCACGTTGACGATTGTCTTGGTCAACGGGCTTGCGGCCAGCCCGCCAACGTGGCTGTAGATGGCTCCAAAAGCGAGAGCGCAACCGGCGCGACCGTCTGGGTCGCGGTCGGAAACGACGTGGTCGACGAGGTACTGAATCTGCGCCGTCATGAACTGGGAGCCCGCCACGGTGGCCAGTCGACCAAAAGCCTCGCTGCCAAGCTTGCGCAGTGATACGTCGTTGCTGAGAATGGCGTTCTACGGGAGAGAAACAAAGCCCACTCGGTAGACCAAATTAGAAGGCAAAAACAAGAAAATCAGAGTGCTTTCGCGAGCCGATCTCTCACCCTGAGGATCTCCCTCGCCGCGCCGTTCACTCGCTTGTCCGCCCAACCATCCTGTAACCTTTTACCGCCACGCATCGACACGCGCAATGCCCCGAGCAAAGCCACGACGGCGTTGATTTCTATGGCCATCTTCCTTCCTGGGTTCTTCTCCAACTTCGAGCTGCGGAGGTGGGTTTGGAGCTGCTCAAGCGTGTTGGCTTGGACATCGGCGCTTTGAGTGGGGAAAAGGAGAGCGAAGAGCCAGATAGACGCGTCGACGGCAGATGTCGCTACGGGGGTTGGGAGGGGAAGAGACATTGAAGAAGCGGGGCCGGCGGAAGGGGAGGAGGAAGATGAGGCGTAGAGGACAAGGGGATCGTGCTCCGGGGCGCCTAGGATGGGCCGTTGAAGGAAGCCTTCCAGCTCAGCCTCGATGGCGTCCCGGTTGAGCCAATCGCTCCTGCTTCGGCTGGAGCGCGCGTCCTCATCTCCATCGTCCTCCCAACTGCCCAATCCATCGGCCGCACCGTCCCCACCGGCCTCCCCGATCCTGGTCTCACCCTGGACGACCAGTCCCGTGACGCCAAAAGCATATCCATCGGCGCACGACCACACGCTCTTGAAGTTGCCCGCGCTGGCTGCGATCGCGGCCTGCGCCGTTGAGCCGATGTATGCGTCCGGGTCGGCCAATTCGGTGAGAGCGGCGGAGAGGAGGGCGGGGTGCATGGGTTCGATGGCGGAGGAGGCGACGCTTGAATACATAGGGAGAGGAACAGGGCCGAGAGCGGCGACACATTGGAGCAATCGCCGCCGGAGTAGAAGGTCCCGGTCGAGAAGGGTGAGAGTGGTGTGATTGGTGCCGGTCGGTGCGAGGCTACTGAGGCCAACCTCTTGAGCGAGATCACTGTGGGTGTCGCGGAAATGGTTGGAGAACTGGAGCGTGTTCGCAAGGAGGGTAACGAGGCGGCGGGCCGTCTCGAGAGACAAGAGCTTGGAGCGGTTGTGCTTAAGGAAGCACAGCATGGCACCAAGGGTGGCCTCGCGCACATGGAGCAAGAACGCCCATTCGCCGTCGCTCCTGCCGCCCGGCTCCGCGTCCTTGGATGCGGGTTTGGGCAGTGCGTTCCGCCATAGGACAAGCAGCTGCGCGAGATGGGTGCGGACAAAGTTGGGACCAAGGCTCATGAGCGCGCCGATGAGCGTCCACGCGACGGTGATTTCAACGCCGCTGATGTGCAGCTCGTGGTTCGCAGAGGCCTTGAGAAGGTTGATCGACATGGACAAGACCTTGGCAGGCTGGTCGAACGAGACGTACAACGGGCGACATGGCATGACGGCCAGCAGGGCAGCCAGGGCTCGCGTGTGGCCCATCGTCCGCCGAGCCAAGTCCGGTGACGGCGAGCCCGTGAAGGACCCTTGTGCAGGGGATTGTGGCCTTGAAGACGACGGAGGGGGCGCGTTTGTGAGCGAGTTGAGGTCCCTCTGCAAGCCTTCCATGACGATTGCAACGGTACTAGTGAGCCTGTTCGGGTTGACCATGACGAAGGAGCGAAGCGCCCAGGCGGCTGCGATCTGGACTGAGTGGCTCGGATGCTCAGTAATGCGGAGGAGCGGCTCGGAGAGAGCATCCTGCAGCTGCGAAGGGACACTGCCGAGCTGACCAACGAGACTGGCGACCTCGTCCAGTGCAAGGACGTGGGTGTATTTAGTTGGCGCAGTTTGACCGGGCATGAGCGCGGGGTAGCGCTTGAGGATGGAAGTGGCGATCTCGCGAACAGCCATGACCTGGCCTTGCTCGGTCAACAGCCTTACTCCGACCAGCCTGCGCATGAGCAGGCCGATAGCGCGCCTCGTAGCGAGCGTTTCGAAGCGTGGGTTGGTCGAGCCGGCACTGCTAGAGGCGGGAGGGGAGGTCGAATTGCGAGGGTGATTAGGCAGGTCTTCGAACAGGTGTTTGAGGAGGACGGCATAATTTGTCTCCACCCAATTCGTGCCGAGCCGGGTGAGAGTCGTGCCGTAGACGTCCAAAATGGCGTTGCGAGTGCGGCGGGACGTAGAGCTTTTGTTAAAAGGAGCGGAGAGCAGGGAGAGCATCTGCTCGGGGCTCAGCAATGTCGCTCTAACTGCTTCACCCCCAGCCGAGGTCGGGCCACCGCTGCCGGCGACCGGCACGGGATATGGATCGTCTTCGTCGCTCCCATCCGCGCCATCCTTCTTCTTCTTCGACGGCTTTTTCTTAACCTCGGGAAGCGGCACGCTACCTTCTGACTGAGTCCACGCCAAGATCCCAGCCGCGAGACGAGAAAGAGCTCGACAGGTGGGAAAGTCGGCGCTGTCGAGAGCCTTAATGATGACAGAAAGGATGGATTCGATCTCGTTCGTCGTGGAGAATAGAGTATTCTCGGACGCCACCAGGGACAGGCACTTGAAGGAGACCAAATCGGAGAGTGAGCAAACACAGAAGACCGACGGAGTAGAGGCATTGAGGGACCCACATCTGCGCATGCCCTTTGCACGGCCGCCGCCTTATCGTGGAGACCGTTCCGCAACTGTTTGACGATGTCTTTCATTTGTTGCTCTACGATCGAATTTCCAGCCGTCTGTATGGCTTTCTGCAAGGAAAGCACGGCATGATAACGAAGGATGACTGGCTGGGAGGTGGCCTTCAAAATTTTGATCAGACCTGTGACAGCATCGGAGAGGAGACTGATGACCTGCCCGCCGAGCTCCTTAAACAGATCGCCAAGGACGAAACAGCTGGCCGTCCTGGCCTCTCTGCTAATTTCAAACCCCTTGGGCACCTCTCCAGTAGCACCCCTAAGCAGGTTTTGGGCCACTTCGAAGAGAGACTTGGTGTCGCCGCGGCGGAATGTCGCAACGAACAGGCGAGCCATGATATGCCGCGCGGGCCGGCCGGGTTTCCGCAAAGAAACTGACGTGGGGCTCGAAGAGGAAGGAAAAGAAGCGGTAGGAGGACAGCCGAGGAGACGTAAGAGCGAGCTGATGAGAGATGGTTGCGCTTGGCGGACGTCCTCCTTCGCGAGGCAAATGAACGTGCGATGGTCAGCCCGCTAAAGGTCCACCGAAGCCCCGGCAAAAAAGTGAAGCAGGAAATGCACCTCGTCCAGCTCCTTCACGGCCTTTTCCGCTTGTGCAAGCCACTGTAGCAAATAGATGTCCCCCTGATCGGCGGAAGTGGCTGCCGCGAGCTGGGACTGCGGGGGAGTCAGGAGGTGCCGGGCGTGAGCTCGTGATCATGGACAAATCTGCCAGTACAGTGTGCGCATCTAGAGGATGACGGTGCGGTACGTAGGTACGAACCTCATCGAGGACAAGGTCCTCGGGATCTGCCTTGTTCTTTTCCACCATTGCTTTTGTCCCGACCAGAAGCCCTTCCTTCGAAAGCGGTCCTTGTAGGGAATGGCTACTGCATTGGTGAGCTCGACGCCTCGCCCGGTCTACATGTGGGAAACTCGGTGATGATCGTTCGCACCAGCCGCAGCACGCGTAAATGCACGCGTAGGAAGCATCAGCGAGGTTTATGTACGTCCTAGTCGGTTGGCGTGGAGGGTGAGGCTTCGTGTGCACTTTCTCTCTGTCTCCAACCCACACCCGCCCCCACCATGTCCTCCTTTTTGTACGATGACCCAGATTACTCAGAACCGTCCTCAAGCTCGGGCCATGACGTGGCCAAGCTGATACGGGCTTGGACAAACGAGAGGGGCGCGCCCGAGTTGCTGCCTTTCGAGGCGCAGGTGGTGGATTCCGTGGCAGCCATGTTGGAGGAGCAGCAGGTGTGTCGACCGTTTCTTCCGTGATGTGGTCTTGTCGGATTCTTGTTTTGTTGCTTTCTACTTTGTCTCATTATATGTCAGCGACCTTTATTGCATGATCCCTGGTCGGCCCGCGCGGCAGAACGATATCCTCGGTGTGCTCTCCGGAGATGACGCAACTTCGGACGAAGAGCACTTCCGCCTTATGCTTGTGCAGATGGACATGGAGAGGGCAAAGTACGTGCTTGGCAGTTATCTCCGAACTCGATTATCAAAGGTAAGCGTGCCCTTTCCAGTATGCCGTAACGTCGAACGAGTGGCTTCCTTACTCTCACTGCCACTCTATTTTACCCCTTTTCCTTTGGCGCCCGCGCCCCTAATCCCACCTCGCCGGCAAGATCGAACGCCACGCCCTCTACGTTCTATCCGATCCCTCTTCTCAAAGCCGACTCGCCAACCTGGAGCTGAATTACGCCAAGCGGTACAACGCGCTCATCTCGCGCCACTTCCATGCCTCCGTGCTCGACAGCCTCCCGCCAAACATGAGGAGTCTAGACGATCCGAGCGGAGGGGGCGGCGTCGTCGGCGGCATGGGTAAGTAAAGTTATTGTTCGCTTGCTTGTTGCTCTAAATCAGTCCGTACTGTACGAATGTCGCTGACATGCTCCGAACCCAGTCTCGCAGCCTGACCTCGACCAAGCCGTGTTCGTACGCGCCCGAAGAGACTGCGGCGAGGTGGGATTACAGGAGTGAGTGACGTTCCCGTCAGTGGCGGTTAATCAGTGTCCATCTCCAGCGGAGTTTGTCTCATCTTCTCTCCTTGTCTGGCCCACCTCTCAGCGGCTCCACTGCCTCCCTTAACCGAGGGACGATCCACTTTCTCCGATATCGGTCGATACGGCTTCTCCTTCAGAGCAACGCGGTGGAATTGCTTTGAGGACCATGTCGCCCGTGCGCAGCGACAGGAGAGCAATAAATTGCACATCTACATTACTACAATCCTAGGTCACGGAGCATCGAAGCCGGCGGTCAGTCACCTTGACCTCTACATGTACGGGGGGGGGGGGTGAAACGCGCTCCCTGTTCTGAGCTTCGGAGTGCAGCCGAGCATGACGACTCGGCGTCACCGAATTATCGGGATACTGTCATGCAGACAGACACGAGCGGAGGCGGCAGAGGAAGCGCAGCCTGTTGTCCATCTCCTGATTGAACCTCTCCAGAGGTCGACGGCACCGCACAGGCATTGGCATCGGAAGCGTCCATCGGGACGACGAAGCGTTGGCTAAGGATGCTCGCAATGCCAAAGGATCGGTGTTGAAAGGGCTAGTAGCGAGGCGAAGAGGAGGTTGCACTGGCCAGCAGCAGCATAGACTCAAGAGTCCGAGCCGAACAGCTCCTGCGACGGTCAGGCCCGTAAGTTGTTGGGTGATGAACTCAACGCATCACGTCTTGTAATCATTCCACGATTTCCATGTCATCCTCTTGTTCCTCGTTTCCTTGGCCTACCCCATTAGTCGCCTTCTCATCGAGGTGAGCAAGAGCACTGAAACGACTATGTCTACCAATCGCATACGACGACGGAGAGGAGGCAGGCGATGCCCGCTTGGCATCGGCGAGAGCGTGGCGAATGAATCGGTTCGCGGCGGGTTTGTCCACCGACGTCTTGGCTGCTCAAAAGTCGCACAGACGGCGGTCAGAGCGTAAAAATTAAATCGAGCGTCAGAGGAGATCCTGTGCGAGAAAAATGTCGGAAGGGGACCGACTCACGCATTTCGGGGCCTTTCTCCGCCTGTTTGAGCTTGGCGAAGTACCCTTTTACGCGATCAAGCTCTCCGACAACGGGGTGCGTGGAGGGTTCAATGCCGCGTGTCCTTAGATAGACTGTCGGCGAGGAAAGTTGTGTCAGGCTCGCATCAATGCCTAAGGCTGGCCACCTTTGAACGAGGAACACTCACTCCACACGAGGTCCTGAATCGTATATGCAAGTAGTACCTCCAGCCTTGCTTCCTCTAACAATGACCGCCGCCTACGGTCGCCGTTGGCGCTCCCGCCCGTCCCTTCCTCGTCGTCGCCGCCATCTTCCGCTCGTCTTCGCAGTGCGGCTAGCAAGTCCTCAAAAGGACGAGCGCGCAAAGGGTCAAGTGTGTCGGAGAGAGCGGAGAGAGACTCGGATAGCAGCTCTAGATTCGCTTTGGGATCGGTAGAAGAGTCCATCTTGAGCGGTGGGGGGCTTCAGATCACTGCTCGTCGTGGAAGACCGAGAAGAGGGGAGGCGAAGGAAAGCTCTGGCCGCAGCCGATTGTCTAGGCATGTGGCTGCGGACAACACATGCTAACCCAGCTTGTAATGGACCGGATAATGATATTTACGCCTTTTGAAGCCAGCGGGCGATTTAAAACATGTCTCTGACTCGGGCGTACGGTTGTATCTGTCATGAATGCCTTTGAGAGCGATCTTTGAGTGTGATACGATTGATACATAACCTCCAGCGCTCTCCCGTCCTATGATCGCCCCTAGGTCTGCTGTAATTGCACACCGTCCGCTGTAGCTGTGCGAGTGCCATGGTCGCTCTCGAAATGGCGGCAGCGTCAGCCGCGATGCCGGGCACGGGTGCGCTGATCTACGACGCTTGCAAGCCGCTCATCAAGCTCATCCTAACGACGTGAGTGCCCGCGCCGCGCAGTGGAAAAGCTCGGCAACGCTCACCAGCTATGTGTTTCGCCCGTCCTTCGTTTGCTCGGGTTGCGTGTCATCTTAACAGTCTGACCGGCCTAGGCCTGGCGAAGAATGGCCTCCTTCCGAGCGCCGGCATTAAGGGCATATCCCAAGTCATCCTCAACATAACCCTCCCTTCTCTCCTGTTCAGCAAGATCGTCCCCGCCTTCACACCTCAGAATGTGTCCGCTATTGGGGTGAGTGAGGGAGGATAAGGACGGACGGTCGATTTTGACTTGTCGCCGCTCTCCTCGCTAATCTCGCCTTCCACCTTCCTATCAGCCCCTTGTCCTCGTGGCCCTCATTTACGAGAGTCTCGGCCTTCTTTTCGGCCTCCTCGTCCGAGCCATATTTCCGCTTCCTCGCACCTTTCGAAATGGCGTTCTCGTCGCCGCTATCTGGAGCAACTGGGGAGACTTGCCCACCAGCGTCATCATGACCCTTACCGCTAGCCAGCCGTTCAACTCGGCAACGGATAGTTCCATCGCGTGAGTGGTCAGTTGCAGAGTTCCGGGTATGGACAGCTCTGGATAGCTCCGGTCTGATGGCGGCTCTGACGATCTTGTCCATGCGCTGGCTTATTCTCGTCTCGACGTAGCATCGCCTACGTGTCCATCTTCATCCTCGTGTTCTACGTAAGCCTCTGCTTGTAAGTCTCTAATCCGAGTCTTAAATCTCACGCTGAGCCGCTCCTGCGAATCTCCTCTTTTGATGCTTTATAGATAACCCTTTTCCCGCTTGGAGGTGTCCACCTGATCGCAATGGACTACACGCAGGCCAACTTGGCCAAACGAGACCGAGAGGAGGACGCAGGAGGATGGGGGAAAGTCTCGTGGACGGAGCGCAGCGGCGTCGCTCGTTTCAAAACGTGGTGGCGGACTCTTCCGGCGTCAATGGAGTTTAGGCGCTGGAGGTGCCAGAATGAAGGCAACGCGCAAGCGGACCAAGAGAAAGTACTAGCGGCCTTACCAGCGCGGCTCTCGATGAAGCATAGGACGGCACATACCGATAGCGTTAAGGAGGAACGTCCCTCTTCATATAACCTGCAGTCACCCAGCGTCTCTGCAACACCCACGCTTCATTCGCCTTCGTCCGGCTCGCCCCAGCCAGCGCCCGTTTACATTGCTCCGACGGTGAGCGGCGCGATGCCCACGCTAGGGCAGGCTGGTTTGGAGCTCCGGCCCATGACTTCAAACCGATCTGGTCGCAGTATCGCATCCTTGTCGGTAAAGGAGGCAGCTGGGGCGGCCGCCGCAGCTCCTATTCGACGTACTAGAACTGGAAGCAGCTCACGGCAGCGGCGTCGGCGTAGCTCAGGGTACAGTGGGGCATCAGGCCTTTCGAGGCTGGCCTGGAAGCAGGAGCTGGTCGAGGAAAACGGCGCGGTTAGTAGGAAAGACAAGGAGAGACTCGCAGTTATCGCCAGTGCTCGCCCTTCACCAGAAGTGAGCGTAGAAGACGTAGGCGCCGTGGGAGCTGGCACGTCACTGGCTGTGGGAGAGAGCGCCGTGGCCGATTCTGAGGAGGACGATGACGCCAGCTCGGAAGCAGGTTCTAGCCGTCGTCAGCCGACGTCGTTCACCTCCCAACAAGCAGCTCGCGTCCACCCCGGAGACCACGATCCCGCTGTCGGCCGCACCTTCCGCCTCCGTCAAATGTTGTACAAATTCGTCCTCTCGCTCCTCACTCCCCCAACCATCTCCCTCGTCCTCGCTCTTATTATCGCACTTGTCTCGCCCCTCAAAGCCCTCTTTGTCCTCCCTACCGACCCACACGCCTCCTTTAACCCCACCGCGCCGGACAACCAACCGCCTCTGTCCGTCCTTCTTGACACGGCCACTTTCCTTGGCGCCGCCTCAGTTCCGCTTGGACTCATCGTACTCGGAGCATCCCTTTCACGGTTGCACATTCCTCGCCCCATATCGAGACTACCACTGCTGTCCATCGTCAGCTTGGCGCTCGCAAAGATGGTGGTACTGCCTGTCTTAGGGGTTCTTATGGTTGACGCAATGACGAGGAGTGGGATCATTGCGGAGGGAAACAAGGTATTACGTTTTGTCTGCATCTTCTTCAGTGAGTGATCTTGATCTTTCTCGTCGGTCTTCCTTCATGCCGTTCGCATCCTTTTCCTTCATTCAACGCCGATTTGTTCCATTGTTCCATTCATCAATAGGCTGCGTACCGACGGCGACAACGCAAGTATACATTAATCAGCTCGTTGTTCCCGAGGGAGAGGAAAAGGCCACGGAAACGTTAGGGGCGTATTTGATCGTCGTGAGTCGTCGCACTCTTTCGTCTATGTGGATCCCTTTCTCTCTCTCGACGGCCCTCCTCTACTTGGAGACTGAGCATGTTCAACACATTCCCTGTGATTCTTGCTTTCGTCTCGTGCAGCAATACGCGGTGGCTATCTTTGCTATCCCCATCCTCACCGCTTACACTCTCAGCATCCTTTTCTAGATCGCGCTCACCCTGCATGCCCTCTCACCACTTTCGCCTAGCTCGCACATTCAGCGTCCTGCTTATCTTAACGGCTTTATTTGCATTCAGTTCTCGCATTCACGTCACTGATTATGTATCGCTATCTTATTTCCTTGTCCGTTCTTGGCGAGTAAATAAATCATAGACGTTTGAGTGGCATTATCGGGAGCGGCACGTGTCAATTGAGAAGGCTTCGCGACAGATTGATTGATTGAATCTGCTTAAGAGTCCAAACGTAGGACTCTCTGGATGGCGTCTGGTTCGCTAGAAGGCGACTGAGTAAGACGACGTCAAGCTTCGGGTGAGGTACAGCAAATGGTGGTCAACAGGCCTTCGCAAACTGCCGTTGGCCAGGCACCATTATTGCCGCAGCACCTCGCCTCGGTCCAAGTCGCAACGTCGATCCTGGCCGAGCTCTCAAACCGTCCAAGGCATCCTCGACGATGCAGGCTTCGAGCGCTTCGACTTCTGCGGCTCCGTCTGGGTACGCGACGCCCACCAACGCTTTCGGCCCTTCTTCCCTCACTGGACAGCAGCCACCCACGACTCGATCTCGGACGCTGCTCTTCCTCTCCTATCGCGACTCCGTACCTCGCGCCTCGAGGACTTCTTATCCACCCAGGCAATTCAGGCCTTTGGTTCGAGATGAGGCCCAGCAAGGGAAGGGAATAGGGAAGAGGAAGGGGAAAGGTCGGTATGATGGGGATGCGGAGGAGAGGGCGGGTCTGATGGAAGACATGGGAGAGGACGGGAATGATGCCGTGGGAGGAGGCGATGTTACTTTGGAGATGGACACCTTACCGCCGAAATGGTGCGTCGACGGTGTGCATTTGGCGATGCGCCACCCCGTTTTCTTGCTCAGGGTCTCTCCTGGAGACAATCTACCGTCTGGTCGAAGCCTTGACATTCCTGCACGTACCTTTCCTTCTTCCACCCGCCTTCGTTCTAGGGTCGACGTGTCGGATCAGGTCGAGGACAACTTGACCCACGTCAGGCCAATGAGTGCGTCCGGTTCACTTGAATTCCTTTTTTAGCTATGGGTGCTCTTCGAAGCTCTAAACTTTCTGTTTGTCTCCCTTTGCCAGTGGCCCGGCTGGACAAGCTACACGCCAAGCACCTCTTACCTGGCTTCACCGATCGATCGGCTGAGGAGAAAGAGATTGAACGTCTCGCGGACCAGATTACCAAGGTGCGCGTCGCTTTGTCCCAATCTTGCAAAGCTTCGGCACGCTCAAGCTTTCCTCTTTTGCGTCGCTGAATTTTTAGAACTTCATCAACTCGCAAGCACTCATCCGCAAGCTCTCCGCGCAAACGGCCTCTATGATTCGCAGTGGGGAGGCCACCCAGAGGGACGTTCGTATGGCTCGCAACGTGCAGACGGCCTTGGCCATCAAGGTGCAGGAGGCCAGTACGTTGTTCCGGAAGAAGCAGACTGTCTATATGCAGAGTGAGTGGCCGGCCTTTGTTGTCATCGTATTACCGTTATTTCTCTAAACCTTTTGTCGGGCATGGCACTATTTGCGGTGCCACGATGTCCTACGTCTATCAGAACTGCGAGGGCACGATATTCGACACCAGGACTTGCTTGCTGCATCCGGCCAACTACAATTGAAGGACTCGTACGCGGCCGTTGAGGAGGATATGAAGATGGTGAGCCTGGCGAAAGCCATTCTTCCTTGTTGTGCTTGCGTCACCGTCTGGTTCTGAGCTGATAAATCGCACGAAGTCCCGAAACCTCGCATCGCAGTCGCAAGCCTTCCTTCTAGAGGAAGAAAACTCTACCTCACAAGACGCAGAGATCCGTCAACGCGACCGCGAGATCACCGAAATCGCCCGGAGCATCAGCGAGCTGGCTGAGCTGTTCAAGGACCTCAGCAACCTCGTCATTGATCAGGGTACTATGCTTGATCGCATAGACTATAATATTGAGACACTCAGCGCAAACGTGGAGGAAGCGGTCAAGGAGCTGGAAGTTGCGGAAAAGTGAGTTAGTTGCTCGATCTTTTTCCTTTATGATTTTCCGCCTGTTGGCGTGGAGGAAAACAGTTACACATCACTCGCTCTTCTCCGGCCGCTCGCGACAGGTACCAACGCTCAACGGGCAAGCGGAAATGCATTTTCCTCCTCCTCCTGCTCATTTTGCTCTGTGTCGTCATCCTCATTCTCAAGCCTTTCGTCGTCTCTCGATCATCATCGGCATCTCCGCCATCTCCAACACACGCAGTTGAGCCGTCAATTGCGGCATTATCGCCCAGATCAACAACGTTTTCGGAAGGCATCGTTCAAAGAGAATGGAGATCTATGTCTGTATCGGCGCTTTCCGAAAGGCGAAGGGTACGAAGGAGTGAAGCTGCATCCGCCTCTCGGGTGAGGAGACGATGGGCATAGAAATGGGAGCTATGGGATTGCAAGTTCGTCGCGGTGGGACGAAGTGCCAGTGGCGCGCTAGAGCCGGAAGCTTCTGGTCGCAATATCTTAGGTCGCTTTCGATATGCGTGTTTGTTAGATACCCTTCGGCATCGTTGTCTTTTTGGATTCACCTCCGCGCTGTGAATGTTCTGCCTGTCGAGGTCATTCGAGCGTTCATGTTACTACCCTGGACAAAAAGGTCATTGACATGCCACAGCGGCACTGTCAACCACACAACGTCGGACGATGACGTTTCGCATCAATCGTGATTTCACATACAACCTCGCCACAGACGGTGGCCATACCGTGGGAATTTGGGTCGACGCCCGAGCCCATGTACTATCATTGCTCCCACGCTCCTTCCGGATGAATACATACCACACCCTCTCAAGTCATATTAATATCCAAATTACACATCCACCACACCACTCATTCTGAGCCTCAAAGGTGCAAGCTTTACCCCTCTACATTCCCTCTCTGTACCGTTGTATCATTTCTCTCTCTTTTGCGTTTGCTGTCGTCGTGCATCTTCGTTTTTTGCTACCATGGGTGAGCCGCGATCGGTGCGGATAGCTATCGGTGGCGGGAGGGCGAGCTGACCTGTTCGCACGGTTCCGGATGCTCGCCATGTTTGCTCAACGAAGGTATTCCGAAGGTAAACACTACATGCTTCTGATCCTGAGCCGCTGCCTGTTCTTGTCAAGTGTGGAACATGTTGGCTGATGATGGTTATGGTGCGATGGATGGATCGCGTCCTTGCTCCCCGGACTCCAGTTCTTCCGCTTCATGTCGTGAGTACCGCTGACGCCGTGGCTGCTAAGGATGTCCCCGATGACATTATCAATTACTCACTTCCTGTATTGACGTTGTCTCTGCTACCAGGGAGCGGTACCCGCTCATTAGCCAGTTGGTTGAAGAGAACAAGATACCGGAGTTCGGTGCGTGTTGGCTGGCCGCGCGTTCGCGTAGCCAATGCTTGTGTGTGGTCCGACTGGTGCTTCGGCTCATTCTTTTCTCCCTCTTTATCCTCGCAGACAACCTGTATCTCGACATGAACGGCATTATCCATCACTGCTCTCATCCCAACGACGGAGACGCTCATTTCCGCATCACCGAAGAACAGATCTTTCTCGCCATCTTTTCGTACATCGAGCACCTATTCGCAAAGATCAAGCCCAAAAAATTCTTTTTTCTTGCTGTGGACGGCGTTGCACCCCGTGCGAAGATGAACCAGCAGAGGAGTAGGAGATTCCGGACGGCTAAGGAGGCCAAGGATTTGAGGGAGAAGGCCGAGAGGAGAGGAGAGGATTTGCCTAAAGAAGCGGCTTTTGACTCCAACTGTATCACTCCAGGTGCGCTTCCAAATGCTATAGTTTGGCAGTCAGTGGCGGTCACCTGATTATTCGTCTGTTCTTTCTTTCCGTTGAACGTTCCCGGTCGGGTGATGCAGGCACGCCATTCATGGCGCGCTTGTCGGAGCAGTTGAAATATTTCATAAACAAGAAAGTATCGGAGGACTCGAACTGGAGGGAGGTTGAGGTGGTTTTGTCAGGACATGACGTGAGTTCCGGTTTGTTTCGGCTTTTTTTGTTACTTCAATCATTTCTGATCCGAATTTACTTCCAATTTGCCGCGATGAATGCACGTTCAGGTGCCGGGAGAAGGAGAGCATAAGATTATGGAATATATTCGTCTAGCGAAGGCGCAGCCCGACTACAACCCGAACGTCCGTCATTGCCTATACGGCCTCGATGCCGACCTCATCATGCTCGGCTTATTGAGCCACGATCCTCATTTTTGTCTGCTGCGAGAGGAGGTGACGTTCGGACCTGCTCGAAAGAAGGCCAAGCAAGGGTGATTTACAAATTTTTCTCGAAACTTGCTCATTCTGTCAGCGTCTGACTATGTCCGGTCACGGTTTACCTGTCTCAGGTTTGACAAGCAGAGCTTCTATCTCCTGCACCTCTCGCTGCTCCGCGAATATTTGGATGCCGAGTTCGCGGCGCTGGCTGCGCCGGGCGCTCTGAGCTTCCCCTATGACTTGGAACGCATCATCGACGATTTCATCCTCATTAGCATATTCATCGGGAACGACTTCTTGCCGCATCTGCCTAACCTCCACGTCAATGAGGGTGGCCTTGACTTGCTCTTTGGCATCTACAAGCGGGTGATGCCGAAGACTGGTGAGTGGCAGTTTTTGTTTTACCTGGGAGCTCAAAGTTCTTCCAGTTTGCCATGTTCATGCCCACCGTCACATCACTACCAGACGGCTACTTAAACGAGCGCGGCGTCCTGAATGTGCGAAGGTTGGCACTCATCTTGGAGGAACTTACGAAGTTCGAAAGAGACGAGTTCGAGAAGGAGAGCGCGGATACCAACTGGTTAAAGGCCAAGCAGGCCAGGTTCTCCAAACCAGCCAATGGTCGATCGCGCAAGGAACTTGGTGAGCCCAGTTATTCGTCCTCCTTTCCTTCTCAGCGCACTTTCTTAATTTTTGTTACTTTTCGATCCTCGCATCTGTGCAGTGCTTACACCGACGCAGAAGCAACACTTTGAGCAGGTCAAAGCTTTTGTCTTATCGCAGTCGAGAGCAAGGACCAGCACGCTCCGGTTCCCGAATACCTATCCGGCCAGGGACCGCCGCTTTCTCCAGGACCTGGCTGATCAGCTCCGTCTACAAATCGCTTTCAACGAGTACGATCCTGCCGAGGATGAGACGTTCATTGAGCTAACGTCTAACTTATCGCTCATATCCAACGGAAACTCAAGTGACAGCGAAGGCGGAGGAAACCAGGAGAGAGAGGACGACTCCGAATGGGAAGATGTGGATGCTAAGGAGAGCGAGGAGGCGATCAAACGGGTATTGAGCAAGTACGAGAATGCCAAGGTGGAGGACATGCCGAGCGAAGAGGAAATCGAAGAAGAGCATAAGAGGCGGGTGGATGAAAAGATTGTCGAGTGGAAGAAGGATTACTACAAGGTGCGTCTCTGCTTTTTATTGGTGATTTTGTTATTCTTCTCTTGCATTTGCAGGCGGTTTGACTTGTTTCCTTGGTCATCCACAGGGGAAGATGGGGATTGATTACAACAACGAGGAGGAGATGCATAAGCTTAGCTATCGTTACGTAGAGGGCCTCCAGTGGGTCCTCCACTACTACTATGACGGCGTCGCTAGCTGGGGATGGTTCTACGACTACCACTACGCGCCCAAGATCTCTGATCTTCGTAACGTGGCGAAAATGACGTTCGACTTCGAGCTCGGCAAACCGTTCAGGCCGTTCGAGCAGCTCATGAGCGTCCTCCCCGAGGCTTCATCCCAGCTCATCCCGATGGCTTTCCGAGTGAGTCTGGTTGCGGGGCTACTCGCATGTTCTGCTGAAAGCTGATTGACGTTCGGACCGTAAACGTGGTTTTGCTTGCTCCCTCCGCAGGACCTCATGTCCGATCCAAATTCGCCGATCATCGACTTCTATCCGCAAACGTTCGAGCAGGACTTGAACGGCAAGAAGCAAGACTGGGAGGCTGTCATCAAGATTCCATTCATTGACGAGCAGAGGTTGCTCAATACTCTGCGCGGTGAATGGGCTTTTCCCAGTTTGCCTATTTGACCCGGTCACACTACTCAACGTCTCAACTCTTTGCATTCTCAGCTCGTTCTGGCTTGCTCAGCAAGGACGAGCAATTCAGGAACTCGTATGGCACAAGCACGAGGTTCATGCACGATCCGGAAAGCGACCATATCTATCCTTCGTCCCTTCCCGGCGTCTTCCCCGACATTGTCCATTGTCAATCGAGCATGGAACCGTTTGATCTGCCGACACTCAGTGGTCTGCATCTCGTCAAAGGCCTCTGCGAAGGTGTCTTACTTGGCTCCGACGCTCTAGCCGGCTTCCCGACGATGAAGACTTTGCCGCACTTTGCTACTCTCGTCTTCCACGGTGTTAACGTCTTCCAGTCTGAAAGTAAACGGGAGACCATCGTGCTTACCATCACCAACGACAAGTACGACAACGTAAAGATGGAGGACGTGGCCAAAGAGACCATCGGGAAGCGCACATTTACCAACTGGCCTTTCCTCCGCGAGGGCCTCGTCGTCGCAGTCAGCGACAACCTCTTCCGCTACGAGCAGACTCAGGTCGCCGGCGTATCCAAGATTGTCAACATCCCTCATCGCCCGGAAACTGTGAATAGCTTGAAGCGCAAGACGGAATCAATTGAAAGGCTTTATTCCAAGCGCTTTGGTGTGATTATTGGAAGCGTAGAGGTCATCTTGCACGTCAGGCCTCTGAAGGGTGAGTTCGAGGAGGAACTTAGCGGTCTCGTGTGAAATCGATAGCTGATTGAAACCTTCGTCTTATTGTCAAATAGGCCTCAAAAGACTTGATGACGGATCTCTCGTCAAAGACTACGAAAACAATCCTAATAATGAGATTGAACAGCCGTTGCAGCTTGCTGTCTTCGATGTGTCCTCAGAGGATAAGCGTTATTTGGTTCGTTCTTCGCCCTGTTTTTGCCAGTTTCGGATGTCTGCTGATACCAGGATCTTCCTATTTGCTTCTTGGCGGCTCTTATAGGAAAAGGCTGCCCTGTCTCTTCGGGAAGAGTATCCGGAGAAGACCCGCGTGTTCTTCCTCGGTCATAACGCTTATGGTACGCCAACCCAAGTCGTTGCCAATACTGATCATTCTCTCGCGATTGAAGTTGCCGTGAGTACAAATGTCGGCTTCAGCTGCTTTTCGTCAAGCCTTATCTGAACTTAACTGTTGGCCATAGTTCTTCCCAAACCAAGCACGGGAGAACAATGCTATCCGTCAAGTCGTCCTCCACCGAGCACGCGAGAACTATTTCCCGTCGTACATCATCTCCAAGCGCGTCGGCCTGTCGGGGCTCGCCCTGTCGAAGATTACCTCCAGCATGATGATCATGCATGGTGACCATAAACTCAACTTCGGCCTCAATCTGAAGTTCGAGGCCAAGGGACAGAAGGTGTTGGGCTACAGCCGTAAGAGCGAGTCTGGCTGGGAGTTTAGCGACAAAGCAGTAGAGCTTATTCAGGAGTATAAGGTACGTGTTGGTCGGGCAAACCGCGTCTTTGCGCCGCGTGCGCCGACGTTTTTCTATCTCATGTATGACTTTTTTCAGCAATCTTTCCCTGAGATTGTTGACGCTCTTGCAAGGAACTACAAAGGTGTGTAGGTTTGACAGTCTAGCTCAAGATCTCTGAGATGAGTGACAAACTCTTCTTCATTCTTTTTTGTCTTGTAGACATCACCAGGGCTATCGACCTCTTCGGTAAAGACGTTGTCGACAAGAGGGTTGAGGAGGTCAAGGCGTGGATCAAGGAGAAGGGCGTCCGTGACTTGGACACAGTTCCGTTGTTCGCGGAGCAGCTCGATAGGGTGAGCGTGCAAGAGGTTCTTACCTTGACCCCAGATCGCTCCAGCCGGTTTACCTTCGGTACTCTTGCAGACCACCATCCAACAAGTCGAAGAGCTCACTAATCGCATATCGAGCAACAAAATGGCTCAGCAAATAAAGCGTGTCTTCATCAAGGGCATCCCTCGCACTGCGCTTCTCAAGCCGGAGCACGCAAAGTTCCGCCTGCAGAACCAGGCGTTTGCTCTCGGTGACAGGGTCATCATCGTTGAAGACTCTGGCAACGTCCCTCTCAGCGCCAAAGGGGTGGTCATCGGCATCAACTCGACATCGATCGATATCGTTCTCGACGTGCCCTTCTTAGGTGGAACGACGCTGGGCGATCGCACCTCGCCGTATCGCGGCGCTACGGTCGGCTTTTCTGCCGTGCTCAACCTCTCCAATCCTCAGTACGCGGCCTGCACGACTCCCCCGCCTGCTTACAATCATTTGCAAGCAGCGACAGCGAACCCTCCAGCACCAGCTCGTGGCGGTTTCCAGGGGCGCGGACGTGGGAACACGTACCGCCCTCCAAATTTCTTCACACCAGCAGCTGGTCGCGGTCGCGGCGTGCCTCCGATGATTGCCCATCCTGCAGTCGTGAAGCCAGCTCGTGCTCCGCCGGTGGCGAATCGCAACTTTGCCGCTGCCGCCCATGGTCGCGGTCGTCATGCCCCGGCCGTCGATGGCCCCGCGAACCACCAGGTTCAGCTTGCAGCGACGATCAACCAAGGTCAGACGCCTCGGCCTCCTCGTCCTGCTGCTGCTGGCCATATGCCAGCGCCTGGATGGGGACGGGGTGGAATCCGTGGCGGTCGAGGGGGGTATGTCGGCCGGGGCGGAGGAGATGCATAAAGGCCGAGGTGGCAGTCCTGCTCAGGCACCGAGATTCGAAGCTGAGAAGGCTGTCTATGAATGACCCCTTTCCGGGTCAAGGCAAGCGACTCTTGTTTTCGTAATCGTCTAGTCGTCAAGATTTGGCGTGTTGATTCCAGTGCGGGAAGAATTTCCGACTGGTCTTCCCCTCCTCGTATTGGATCTGTACATCTCTGGCTGTGATACGAAAATAGATTATCGTTGGTGTTATTGAGGGCAGGATCGCCCTGCTGAACGATACAGTATGCGTATGTGGACCTCTACAAAGCGCGCCTCCCCTTTCATCTACTTGGGGCCATATCCGTACTGCAAACGGCCGGGGGGGCGTCTCTCGGCACAAGCCAACTCTTCTTCTACACCCTGTATGCGACGGATCTTCTCATAGTCATTGAAGTGATGGTCTGCGATCTCTTATGAAGGAGGAACACAGGTGCAGCGGTCAGAAGAAGCAAGACCTCATTCATGGAAGGCACAAGCCGTTGGTAGACCAATGATAGATCACTCACTGTATCCGCCCCAAGCGCCTAGGAAGACCACACCCCAAAACAGAAGCGCACCTTTGGCACGGCCTTGAGGCCCTATGTATCTCAGCAAAGATGCCGCCATGGTGGTTTTTTTGTCCTAGCCGACACTGGGTGAGTAGATGCACAGGTCAGAAGCAAAGGGATCGGATGAATCAGCACCGGGCGCGTTCAGCAGTCAGCGTGCCTCTGCCCTCACCTGTGTGTCCTCGCCTTCATTTTTCCAGGCCCTCCTGGCCACGGTCGTTTGCACTTGATACATATTTACAGGTGGAGTCTACAGAAGTGAAGGTCTTACACAGACCTTCCCTACACAGAAGCAGCGCTGGCGCTAGGTGCCGTAAAGCTGAGCTCCTTGGCTCCATCACTAGTCTATCTGGTGTTTCCGTTCACCAGATCTTAGTGCCTCGTATTTCCTCGGTTCACAAGTTGCGCTATGAATGAAAAGAGAGAGAAAAGGAGAAAAATGGTTAAGGTAGTCCACGTTCAAAGATGAGGCTACGAAGGGGTCATCTGCACGCCACTCTTCATGTTGGAGGCGAACGAACTACTTGAGAAGATGGGCGGCCAAGGCACTGAAGAATCACAGCTTAAAGAATGCTTAAAATAGGAAAAGAGAGGGGCATGCTTCGCTTCCCCATCTCTAGTCGTCATTGCTCCGAGGGCGGAAAGCTGACGAGCTGATCGATCGGCCCGGAGGGGCGAGGCTTAGGCTGGCCACAGCGCGTAAATGATCGACGCGTCTCGCGCGTCTCTTCCTCTTCCACGATCTCCACCCGCCACACTTGATGGAGCCTACGTACCGTTGATCGTTGTCGTTCGCGCACGCACAGACAACCTGCCCACGGCCCTCAAGGTTGCCGGCGGCTGTCCCGGAGACCCGATAATGGCGCGACAGACGACCCTCGCCTTCGGCCAATCCCCTCTCCCTTCACCCGCTGCGTCGACTCTCAGCAGCGACAACGCCGGCACCCGGGGCCAGACCAAGCCTCGTCACCCTTTCTTCGCTCCCAGACGCTCAAAGACGCCAGCGATCCAAGGCGAGGGCAGTCCAGCGTCTTCGTCTTCTCAAGGACAGACTGCCACTACCGAGTCCGAGCCATCTATTCCCATCAAAAAGAGCGCCCACTGTCGCAAGGCTCTCGTTGACGCGGCATGGCCTTCCCGGGAGAGCGTGCATGTCCAGCCAGAGTCACATGCACCTGTGCCACCACATGGTGACATTTCAACTGGCGGCATGACATGTTCAAGGCCGAGCAAGATCAGGCGCGTAGAGAAGGGAAAAGGTCGTGCCGTCGAGTCGGACGGTAAACCGGATCCCCTTCTATGCGAGATCGTCGAACATTCCTTTCCCCGTCTCCCCTCTGATACGCCGACCGTGGGCCCTTCAACAACGTTGCGCTCTCGCCCCGTGCGCAGACTCTTGTCTCTGGAAGAACTGGCGGCGAAAATTGACAAAGACGTAACGATGCCGCCCGGACCACGGCCCTTCGCTATTTCACGTGCCCTCGAAGCGGCGATGTCGTCCAAGGCTGCCTCTTCACGCCAGCCGTGCCGGACCTTCTCCGATGCCAACGAGATGTGGACGGAGAAATGGAAGCCGAGGCGTGCGGACGAGGTGCTCGACAATGAGGACAAAGCTCGCTACCTACGCGACTGGCTCCGCGAACTCGAGATCAAGCCTGCTCAGGTCGTTGACGCTTCTTCTCAGCGCCAGGATTTCGTCACTGGGAGCTCGAAAGACGGGAACAGGACTCACTCCTCCAAAGGGAGGAAGCGTCAGGTGGTGACGAAAGTGGAAAAGAAGCAGCGCAAGAAGGCTAGACGCAAGGCGGGCTCGTCTAGGAACGTTTGGATGGGCGCAAGTAGCGACGAGGACGACGGCCTGGCCGACTTCATCGTGCCGGACGATTGGTATGAAGAAGACCTGCGCGACGGCGGCAGCGACGCGGCTGTCGAAGGAACGGCTTTCGATGGTGACAGTGCCAACTTCTTCCGATCGGGCTCGGCGACCTCCTCGCCGAGGAATTCCTCACTATCTGCCGACGTCCCTCCGCTTAGTTCCTCGACCTTTTCCCCCCTCACGAATACGATCCTCCTCTGTGGTCCGTTCGGTTCCGGCAAGACGGCTGCCGTGTATGCGTGCGCCGCTGAACTCGGGTATGAGGTGTTCGAGCTTTTCCCAGGAGTGGGCAAACGGTCGGGCAAAGAGCTCAGCGGAGCCGTGGGTGACATGACGAAGAACCACATTGTCGGTGCGGGCGGCTTGGGTAGTGGCGCCTCCTTCGGGCGAAGTAGGAAAGCTCCCGCCAAGCCGCTTGCCAAACCGCTCACGTTGTCCAAAGCCGCTGCCGTTCGGAACGGGACTGACCCCGCTCTCGTCCCGCCACCAGGCGATGTATCGAGGGACAATGTGATTGACGGTCTGGTCAACTTGCAGGGTGAGCAGAAGAATAAGCGGGATGACGGCACGCAAATTCTGGAACAGCGAGGTCCCGACAAGACCAAAAAGGCGGCCATCGATGTCTTTGCCAAGCTGATGGGTGCGAGGAAGAATAGGGCCACGAAGCCGGATCTAGCTGGAGGTGACTCACGTGGCGTGGAGACCCCGCCAGAGTCCGCTGAGCTCATGTCGACGAATGGCAATGCGACGGACACCGATGGCGACTCTTCCGGCCAGCCGCACTCACACGACGGCGCCCCGTCACTGCCTCGCGTCACGGACGAGAGGAACGCCAATGGCAGCCGACATCAGTCAACCACGATGACCGCTTCTCCAATCTCGACGCCTGTTAGGCAGTCGCTCATTCTGCTAGAGGAGGTCGATGTCCTCTTCGAGGAGGACAAGGGTTTCTGGCAAGCGGTCGTCGCACTCATTGCTGAATCGAAGAGACCTGTCATCTTGACTTGCAATGGTCCGTAAAAGCGAACGTTCTTTCCCTCCGTCGCTCTCCACGAATACTTACCCGTTCCGTCTTTTCAAACGTACACAACGGCAGATTTAAGTCTGGTGCCAGTAGAAGACCTTCCCCTGCAGACAACCTTGTTCTTTGTACCACCGCTTCCTCAAGTCGCAGTGCCATACCTGCAACTAGTCGCTCTCGCAGAGGGCCACATACTGTCCGAGCAAGCAGTTGCATTGCTGTACGAGGCGACGGCCTTCGAGCGGCCCACCGCTACCAATCCGACGAGTCACCCCAACGCCAGCGCTCCCCATCCGGCCTTGTTCCAGCGTGAACTCTCGTTCGACTTGCGCCGGGCTCTCTGCCAACTCCAGTTTTGGTGCCAGTGGGCGGTAGGTAGCGAGAAGGCGGGCCTGGATTGGCTGCACGTCGGCTCCTCGTCTGCGGAGTCCACAGACGATAAACCACTTTTCGTCTGGAGCGATGGCACCTACAACGGCTGGGAAGACGTGGGCCGCCCGAAAGAGCAGGTCGGGAATCTCCTCAATACCCAATTCAGCGCTGTAGTCGAGGCGGTGGAGAGCATGGAGAGTCACGGAGGTAGTCGGGAACGCCATCTGGGTTTTTGGGAGGCGGCGCTCAATGATCGCGTTGGCACGGGAGGTGAACGGCTTGCGACTGGAGACGGTTCGTCGGCACTCCGTCAGCTGCGTTCTCTGCAATCGTTCACGGACGCGGTTTCGCATTCTGATGCTTATCTTCGCCGGAGCTTCTCTGGAGCGTTGGAGGTGGGAAATGCTCACAAACAATGCTTCGAGCGAATTGGAGATGTGCTAATGCCAAGCCTCCCTTTCATCCCGTAGGATCTTGAGCCAGATATTTACGGACCGTCGCCAAACGACGAAGTCGTCTCGACTCCATGCTACGCTCTCTACAAACTGTTCAAGCCCAAACCGGCGCTGGAGGCCAACATGCTGGCTTCCTTCGGCAAGGAAGATGAAGTTTATCTGTCGACCCTTTTGGAGGCAATCCGGACCTTGAGAAACACGTTTCCGGGCGCGGAAGGGGCGTTTGTGAATGAAGCAGGGCGAGACTTGGACGATTTGGATTATTCAAGGCGAGTCGAACTGTCTGTGTTGCTAAGGGTTGGCTGGGGAGCGCGCCTAAACTCTGTTCTCTATTTTTCATGGTTCATCCAGGCTCGATCATTCCCACCTCACGTCGGTCTTTCTCGAATCCCTTCGCCCCGCGGTATGGTCCCGACCTCCCCGCATGGAGGCCTTCACAGAGCACGCTCCGTTCGTCCGCCGCCTGGTCATCGCGGACGACGCGCAAGAGGCTCGCCATCGCATCGCCCAGGAGCAGGCACGATACGTCTTCGCCTTGGGCGATGCTGACACGATGCTCGGACGGGGCAGGAGGCAGACGCGCAATTCCACTTGGGGGAGCAATCGGTGGGCTATCGATAGGCATTTGCACGCCTTGGACGAGGAAGCTTTGGAAGCTGTCAGAAAGACCTGCTTCCCCGGAGAAGATTAGAAATGGAATGTCGTTGAGCGGTGCGAAGATCTAACGATCGGCAGCGATGGCAGTGGATCGGGCAACGATATCGAGCCGGTTTCACAACCCCTGTAGCCGGATTTGGTATCTTCTTCCGTAGTCCGGGCTAATAATATCCAGCCACGAGAGCGGCGATGAGATCTTTCTACAATCCGCGTTGATTCCGATCCGAGCATTCCCTTCCAGCCTGACCTGAACTTGAGAGGCCACCTATGGCTCGCGATACGAGACGCGTTTACTTGATCTGCACCTCTCTCTCCATCTGAGGTCTGATGCCGATCCCGCCGAGGAGGTTGTTCACCGCCATGTCGGCCATGGTGATCCGCGTCTCGGTCGTCGCGGAGCCGATGTGCGGGATGAGGACGACTTTGTCTGAAAGAGGAGGCTGGAGGAGGGGGTGGTCCTTTGGGATGTCTGTCCATGGTTTTCGAAAGGCGGAGAAGGATTGGAGGCGAATTGGAGGAGAAAGTATGAAACCGGAGGAAAGGTTGAATTTTCTCAACCGAGGTTTTACTCGCTCGAGACGAAGGACTCCGAACTCACTCGGCTCGCCCTCCACGACGTCCAGACCCGCGGCTCCAATCCTCTCCTCGCGAAGGGCCGCAACGAGCGCGTCGGTGTCGATGACAGGTCCGCGGCCAGTGTTGACTATGACGGCGCTCCGCTTCATGAGCGCGAGCACATCGGCGTTGATTGCGTGCTTGGTGGCGGGCGAGAGAGAGGTCATAACAAAAAACACGTCGGCCTTCTTGGCCAGCTGCTTCAGGTCAGGCTCGTTGGCGATCGTAGTCTTGGAGAATGGGGCGGAAGAGCCGGAGACGAGCGGGTGGAGGAGGGGTGCATAGGAGGAAGTAAAGGGCCGCGGGGAAGAGACGGTGTAAAGGATTTGGGAGGGCCCGAGGGGCAGCAAACGCAAGGCCGTCTTTTGGGCGATGCGACCGAAGCCGTAGAAGCCGATCGTGGCGCCTGCTATGGAGGGCCCACACAGGGTCTACCCAACGTGGAAAGAGAAGGAGAAAGGGATGAGTTGACGTTCACGGACACACGACCGCCAAAAAAATTCGTTCACGAGAGGGCTCCAGGCCATGGCCATTTGAGGCCACTTTCCGTCTCTGACAATGTTCAAAGACTGGAGGAAGAGAGACAGCGTGAAATAAAATAAAAGGTCAAGTGCCCGCTCACTACGAAGAGCCGTCCACTCACTACGGAGAGCCGTCCAGGCCCGACGTCGCTTGGCCACCTGTCTCACCTCTCCGATCCGGCGCGTCGCCATTAATGCTAGGCACAGCGTCAGGTCCGCGACGGCGTCGTCGAGCACTTCGGGAGCTATTGCGCCGATAAAGAAGGGCATTGGAATTTAGCAAACGGGGACACTGATAACTGTGACTCTTCACATGGGCGAAAAAGGAATAGGATGGCAGCCTGAGAGCGATATCGCCCTGTTCTAGCACACTCACTATGTCCCACCCTCACGCCCATCTCCTTGGCGGTGGAGAGATCGATGTGATCGTATCCGACGCTATATGTGCTAACCACCTTGAGCGAAGAGCCAGCGGCACGGAGGAGTTCGCCGTCGATCTTGTCGCTGAAAGCAGTACAGATCAGGCCGGAAGCGCCTTTGACTTGCTCCAAGAGCCAGTCGCGTGGCGCCGGACGGTCCTCGGTCCAGCAAACAAGGTCAATTCTGCACGGGAAACGACGTTGGTGATAAGGACGTTTCTTAGACGCTGACGAGCTTTGCGTCGAAGAGATGAGAACGACCATCGGCCGACACTCACGCGCCCTTTTTGGCCTCTTCATTGAGCAGCTCCGTCGGCATCTTCCGGCTCTGCACCACCTTGGGCCTACCCGCCTGGGCCGACATCAAGCGGGAGAACGGTGGATAGGAGTGAGATGGTTGGGAGGCTGCTCGAAGCGAGTATGAGAGGAGAGTTCGAGTTGCGAGGGTACGGGCGAACATGGATGGAAGGACTTGGTGTACGATGTGCTGGTAGTAAATGGCTTAGCGTTGTCGTTGTCGTTGTCGTTGTCGTCGTCGCTGACGATGACTCGCTTGGCTCGGACATCGAACGAGATTGATCCCGCCAGGCCGGCTCCGATAGATAAGTCTACCCGTAAACCGTCTCTCCTCGAAGCGCAGCGACGATATGATCGTCGTAAGTGGCCAGAGGTTGAGACAGACTGCACCGAAAGCGATCCATCGTGCCGCCTGACCGTCCCAGAGAACATTTGGCCATCTCTGTGTCACCAGAAAATCAATGCTGCCCTCAGAGACTTTCAGCCTGTCCATCACGCTCAGGCAGACTTTCAGCGCTCTCGTCAAAAGTGATGGGATGGGATTGTCATCGCTCAATTCTACGCTCGTTTTAGCTTTCCCGGTCGCATCCGGCATGGAAACAGCCACGGTGGGAGAAAAGGGGACGAGTGGGGAGTAAAGAAGAAGACTCGGAGGGACAAGGGAGGGAAGAAGTGCTCCGAGGAACAGATTTCCGCATAACTCCGCGCCATCCCGGTCCGCAGCAACTTTGCTCTCGAAGCCCAGGCGATGGCAGTGTGACTGAACCCGACGAGCGACGTTAATCTTGGACGGATTAAACGAACGGGGACTGGGACGCCTAGACCGGACCGGAGAAGGACGTATATATCTCTTACTCTGAATACCTACACCGCGTTTTTGCATGGTGGGCTGGGGACAATGGAAGAGAGAAGAGGGAAGGGCCAAGACTGCATTCGCCGACCGAGCGCATCTCGAGACTGGCCGGACATCATAATTGCTGCTGACAAAAACGGCGAGCGGGCGGGCGGGCCAAGAACAGAACTGAGGGAAGGACTGAAAGGCTGGATGGATAGATGGATAGATGGTGGGAAGGAGCCAAAGAGCGACAGGAAGGCAGGGTTGGATAGATTGTAAGAAGGAAGGAGGAGGGCTGGACACAACAAACTGACACGGGAAGGAAAGCGGAAGCGTAGGATAGGGTAGGGAAGGGTATGCTGAGAGTCTCGTCTCGTCATCGGTGGAGCGAGAGGGAAGGGGGAGGGTGTCTAGAACTAGATACTGTAGGCTGACCAGCGCGTGGAAGCGCGTCCGTGGTCCGTGTGGTGTCGGCCGGGTGTGAAGTACAAAGTCGAAGGGAGGGGATGAAGTAGGAATGCATCGACGTCGACTTTTGTCCGGCCAGTGGGGTCGGAAGGCGAAATGAATAGGTAGACAGCAGGTGAGGTATGTAAGAAAAAGATGGGGAAGAACGAGGGAGGGGGCGGAAGAACGAGAAGATGGGAGGAAGAAAGGAAGAAAGCTGGAAGGAGCGAGGAAGTACGACAATGTCCAACCTCGCGATCCACCCGCTCGACGGCGTGGCTCAAGCGATCACGCAACCCGAGCAGCATCCGCCGCCGTGCTCCTGCTCCTCGGCCTGGAAGCCGGCGATGCCGCCGCCGGCAGCGGCGCCGGGTCCTGGGCGACCCATGGTTTGCTCCTGGAGAAGGGAAGGAACGGGACGGGCAAGGAGAAAGGACGCGGTAAGGATGAGCGACAAATGTGACAGATCGCGCGGCGGGGACGAAGGAAGGCGCACCTTGTTGTACCGCCGAATCTCGCGGACCAAGTTGGAGAAGGCCTCGTCGACGTTGATGCGCTGCTTGGCTGAGGTTTCGATAAATTTGCATCCAAAGTGCTTCGCCAGTTCGCGACCCTCTGCAAAGGTGAAACGATGGATGAAAGGGGGATGAGAAAAGAGAGCGGGACGAAAACATGGACTGATGGCGACCCACCATGACCGCCGACCTGCCTCTCGTACTCGAGATCGCACTTGTTGGCGACGACGATGACGGGGAAGTAGTCCTTGTCCTTGACACGCAAGATCTGCTGGTGGAAGGTGGAGATCTCCTCGAACGAGTTGCGCGAGGTGATCGAATAAACGAGAAGGAAACCCTCGCCGGTGCGCATGTATTGCTCGCGCATGGCGCTGAGGAGACGGGGTGCGATCAAGGGTGTTGGCAACTGGTCAGCGACAAGGTCGAAGATTCGCCCACCAGCATAAAGAGTTGTCGCTTCGTTCCCAACGCCGGAACGAACGACAACCTAGTTCCTCTCCACCCCAAGCCCAGCATCGAAAAACCGGCACGCTCGAACAAGGCCAGCGGCTAAGCCGAGCAACGCATTCAAACGCACCTATACTCCTCCTGTCCGGCCGTGTCCAAGACGTCGAGCAAGGCTACCTCGTCATCGATGACGCACTGCTTGCGGTACGAGTCTGGTGCGTGGGAGCAGAAAGAAAGGGGGGAGAAAGAATAAAGGGTGGGAACGAGCATGTGAGCATGACGGACGACGACGCAACGTCGGCTGGAGCACTCCCCGCCCTCTCTCCTTTCGAGCCTCATCCGCGACTGCGATTGTCAAATACGGGCGACTCACCCTCGATGGTAGGGTCATACTCGTCTACAAAGTGACTTTGTATGAACTGAATGGTCAGGGCGGACTTTCCAACGCCACCACCTCCGACAACGACGAGCTTGTATTCGCGGAGGAACTGAGCCTTGTTGGCGGTGGCGTTGTGGGTGGAGGAGGGAGGGATGCCGAAATCGATGCCAATGCCGGTGCCAGTGGCGATGGAGGCGGGAAGGGGCGGGCCGGCGACGGGAGAGAAGGAGGAGTAGCGGTTGGAGGGTGGAGAGTAGCGGTCGGAAGGCGGGGAGTAGGGGTCGGAGGGCGGGGAGTAGCGGCCAGAGAGCGAAGGGTAGTGGGCGAAGGGTTGGTTATAGCGGTAGGAAGGGGAAGAGGTGGGAGGTGGCGGCGGGTAGGAAGAATAAGGGGACATGTCAGAAAGGGAGGGTTGAGAGGGGTTAGGATTAGGATTCGTCGGGAAGGGAGACGATCAGAATTAGCGACGAGATGAGGGCAGGCGATGAGCAATTGATGAGCAAGCGATGAGGAGACGATGAAGGTCAGGTCGAAGGTCGAGGTGGATCGATGGCGACGGCGGCGGGCGGGTGGGTCGGATCGGAGGATGGTTGATGGTTGGGTGGCGGTGATGACGTCGTGGTTGTCGTCGCGATGGATGGCAAGGGAGTGCAAGGCAGGAAGGAAGCAAGGCGGGGAAGGAGATGGAGACGGAGAAGAGAAGAGAAGAGAAGAGAAGCGTTGCGTCGTGATGAGCGATTGACAGACGGACGGACGATCGACGACGCGCAGCCGGACAACGTCGACGACGACGACGACGACGACGATGATGATGATGATGACCTTGCGCAGATTCATCCTCCTCCCTTCTCCTCTCCTCTTTCCTCCCCTCCTCCTCCCACAATCCGCTTTCCTTTCCTCCGCCTCCCCTCTCTCCTTATCGCCCCCGTCCCCTCCCAATCCATCCACCACGTCTACTATCTCCCGTCATGCCTGCCTAACCCACCCATCCATCCCAACCAACCAAAGCGGCCGCCGACGGACGTCCCTGGACCGGACCACTGGGCACGCCGACGCTCACCTTGTTTGCCATGGTGATCCTGATCCGATACGGGGCGCAAGACAGAGACGGAGACGGCGATATAGATATAGACGAGCGCAGCGGCTGCAGCTGGAGCGGAGAAGAGGCGGAGGGGCGAGGAGGAGAGAGGGCGGAGAGGGCGGAGGGAGCGGCGAGGCGAGGCGAGCGATGGCGATGGCGATGAGCTTGCCGACTAGCGAGCTGGCTCGGAGGAGAGGGTCGGAGGAGGAGAAGGAGGATCGGAGGTGGTATTGAACAACAACGATGATGGCCGTCTTCTTGGAGAGAAGAGGAAGAACGAAAGGGGAAAGAGACGGCACCACTCGCCCGTAGCCCGCCCAGCCCAAGCCCAGCCCAGCCCAGGCCGGTCCCGCGCTCCTCCTCGCCGTCTCCCGCCGCGCATCACCGCGCATCGCCGCTCCCCCCTCCACTTCTCATCACTATCGGGCAGACCGGGCAGGCGGATACGATGGATGCTGCGGACAGAGATCGGCTTATGCCGCAGCCGAGAACGCGTCCCGTGTCGTTCGTGTGAAAGGAGGTCCGACAGAACAAGAACAAGAACAGCGTCGACTCGACGACCTGTACTCGCTCGCTCTCCCTCCAACACCCCACCCGCATTCCTTCTTCCCACCAAACCCCACTGCTTTCCTTCCCCTCTGCTTCCCATTGCCCGCTCACTTCGGTTACTGCTCCCTCTTCTCTCCAACCTAACCCCTGTCCCACATTTTTCGTCTTCGTCTTCGTCTTCGTCTCCTCGCCCCCGCCCCCGCCCCCGCCCCCGCCCCCGGCCCCGCCCCCGCCAATGCCAGACCAATTCAGCAAGATCGAGCTGGACGATCGAGACGACTTTGAGTTTGTCGTCCAAGCTGTCAAGAATTATGCTCGTGCCCTCGTCCCAGGCCTCACTGGTCCAGATGCTGGCCCCGGCGGAAAGGAGACGACGTGGATAAAGGAGGAGGTGGAGAGAGCGATCGAGGATGTGAGTACGACCGTCGAAGAAGCGCAGCGTGACAGTGGAGGCGCTCAACGCGCTCGTCTTTTTCATCGCCTCCTCTTCGTTGCCCTGTAGTGGACGACGGCCGCCAAGGTGTCCATGCTTCCCAACTTACTCCTCAACGGTCTCGACTACGCTGATACGGACGTGAATCGGGAAGCAGGCCAAGGTGGGCTGAACTTCAGACGTGGCGGCTCCTGGTTGGTTTGTCTCCACTTGTATCATGCCCTCACCTTCCTCTTTCCACTTGACCTATCCTTCGCACGCATACGGCCCCGACAGAGCTTGAACCCTTCGATGAAGCCCTTTCCCGTCGTCTACAGTCCCTAACCGAAGAGGCGGATCTCTACACCGCCCGAGCCATCCATGAACGCAAGACCGTCCCGATGGAGCGTCAACGCGCTTTGCAAAGACGTTTGGAGGTCGAGGAACGTATCGAGGCAAGGAAGCGGCGGAGGGCGGAGGCGAGGAGGAAAATGCTCGAGGAGACGGCCAAGGAGGAGGAGAAGGGTAGCGCTCGTGAGTTGCTTCTGACCGCTTGCTCGCGAGTTAATGCCCTAAATTCCGTCTGTTGCCGTTTTACGCTCTCTTCACAGCCAAGCTCGAGCGCAAGGCACAGGTCGGTAAGGACCTGGCGACGGCGTTGAGCCATGTCGACGACCTCAGGATCGTGAGTCCAGCCGAAGGCTCTTTGTCTTTTTGCCTTACGCTTCTTCCCAATAGCCATATGCCTTGCTGGTTTCCTTCACTTCACATCCGTTCTCCTCAAACTGACTTGCTTGTTCTGCTCGTCAGGCTCTGCCCGAACGAAGAGCGACCGCCGCAGGGCAACACCGCGTCGTCCAACGCCTCCGACATCTCCCGCCCTGAACTCGATTCTCTTCCCTCCTTGCGTCTTTCAATGCTGCCCCTTCGTCTTCCTGTCTCGCTAGCCCCCCTTCCTGTATTATTTGCGATACCCGATAGCACCTTTCCGTCGCAAGTCGATCTTGTCTTTTTGCGCTACTACGAACTTGCCGTTTGCCCCCATGGAACACGAATCCCAAGGTCCATCATCATGTCTGCCGAATAGGTCGGTGTCGTGTGGCCCGCGGGGCCCAAGTCGCCGAGGCGCGGCGCGTCATTGTCGGAGAAGGCCGAGGGCCGATCGGGACGAGCGAGACTACTGCCCCGCAATTCCTATCTCTACTCGCTCCTCGCTCCTCCACCTTCACCTCGTTGCTCCTACCACGACACGACAAGCAACCACAGCAAAGATGCCCCCTCGTCCTTCCCGCTCCGCCATCGCTCGGCTTTTGCGCGCCTCACACAGCTCACACTGTCCCTGCCACGGCTGCGCCGCCTCGTCCGCCGCCGCTCACGGCTTCAATGCCGCTCGTGTCGTGCAGAGCCTGGCCCAAGGCGGCAATAACGCTGCCAGCGGACGAGGATATGCGACGCCTGTGGACGGGGCGTTGCAGAAGGAGTATGCCTTTGAGGTGCGTGATTTTTTCATTCAACCGCCGCACGTCCTTGTTTCCATCCCCTAAACTTGACCCTGAAATAACTTCAGATGGCGGCCTCCTCCATTCGCTTCGGAGAAGGCGTCACACGCGAGGTCGGCTTTGATCTGTCGAACATGAAAGCGACAAAGGTGGGCGTGTTCACCGACCCAACTGTTCGCCAGCTTGCGCCGGTCAAGACGGCTTTGGAGAGCTTGGACGCCCAGGGGCTCAAGTACGAGGTGTTTGACCGGGTCAGGGTCGAGCCGAACGATAAGAGGTGGGTGAGAGGGAGATGATGGATAGAGCATGTACTAGATTAGACGACACCCGGACTGACGCTCTTTGCATTCTGACGCCTTGCTTGCGCTCGCCAGTTGGGCCGAGGCGATCGACTACGCTCGTCAACAAGACTTTTCGCACTGTGAGCTTCCTTGGCCGGTCACGTTCCCTGCCATATTCTGACAATGGAGCTCCCCTTTCCTCCGCTAGTCCTCGCCGTCGGAGGCGGCTCAGTGATGGACACCGCCAAGGTGGCCAACCTGTTCACCGTCTACAAGGATGCTGAGCTACTCGACTTCACCAACGCCCCCGTTGGGAAAGGAAAGCCCGTGGACAGGACTCTCAGACCTCTGGTAGCGGGTGAGTGAGCGCAATCACTCTGAACCAACCTGTCGTCATGCTCAATATCCGCCCGACCTCTCCGTTGCTTTCCTCTCGCAGTGCCCACCACGGCTGGAACAGGTTCGGAGACCACAGGAACGGCCATTTTCGACCACGGGCCTTCTGGCGCAAAGACGGGCATTGCCTCTCGTGCCCTCCGTCCAACCATCGGCATCGTCGACCCGCTGAACACCGCCACCTGTCCCGTCGAGGTACACATCAGCTCTGGATTGGACGTGGTGAGCATGTTTTCTCCGTACATGTTTGCCTCGTTGGCTCTTCAGTTTGAATAATTGTGCAATTTGCATCGTGCTGATCGTGCTACCCTTCGTCCACCAAAGCTTTTCCACTCGCTGGAATCGTACACCGCGATTCCCTACACGGAACGCATGCCCCGTCCTCAGAATCCGCTTGCCCGTCCGGCTTACCAGGGCGCCAACCCGATCTCGGACATTTTCTCCCTCTGGGCGCTCAAGCAGACCGTAAAATATTTGCCGAGGCTCGTGAGGGACAAGCACGATAAGGAGGCGAGGGAACATATGATGTGCGTTCGCTCATGCTTTTTTTCGGAGGACACTTGACGAAATACCTTCGAACGTAATGGGCTGAACATCGTTTCCTCTTGTCGCGTTTGCGCCCTCTCCCAGGCTCGGTGCCGCGCTGGCAGGTGTTGGCTTCGGCAATGCGGGCGTGTAAGTTGTTTTGCATACCGCGCTCTCTCCGATATGTTCGCCGTGTACCTTTGTTGACCGACGTCTTCATTGTGCCTTTATATCTTACGTGTCTATAATTCGATGCGTCATGTGTAGTCGTGAGTAACAGCCCAGATGCGGGAGGTACCTCCCAGACCATCCGCTCTGATCATTTTCTGACGCCCTTCGCTTCGTAGATCTCTGCCACGGAATCTCCTACGCCGTGTCCGGCCTCAACAAGCGCTACGCGCACTGGCAACACCCAGGTTACTCGACGGACCACCCAATCGTCCCTCACGGTATCTCTGTCGCCCTCACTGGCCCAGCCGTCTTCGATTTTACCTCGCCAAGCTCTCCTGACCGTCACCGCGAGGTGGCAGCCATCTTTGGAGCACGTGGAGAGGCAGGCGTGGACGAGGTGAATGAGGTCAAGAGACTGCCAGATAGCGAAATCGGACCGCTTCTATACGACGTGAGCTCGAGCTTTCTCTTCCCTTCCAAAGACGGACGCCTCCCGGTTTCCCTGCAGTTCCTCGCTCCGACGGCGCTCAGACTGAATTGTATCGCTCGCTTTTCTTTTGAATTTCGACCGACTCGATAGCGCATCGCCGCCTTCCTGGCCGAAGTGCAAGTCCCTCGGGGTCTTTCGGCGATTGGCTACGGGACGGAGCACATTGCCGACCTCGTCAAAGGTACGCTTCCACAACGCCGCGTTCTCGACCTCGCGCCGGGCATTGGCGACGTTGTCGGTGCTGATGGAAGGGAGCACCTGGCGGGGATCATTGAGCGGTCGATGAAGTATTAAGACCGTCTTGACGTGGCGTGAACCGCAAGGCACGTGGCGGTTTGAGCTCGAATTGCTTCAATATAGCTTTTTTTCCCCTTGACCTAGTGTCGCACAAGGAACCGACTCTTCACATCTGCGAGACGACGAAATAGAACGTCGGTAGGGTTGGAAATGTAAAACGTCTGACAGTGCGAATGCATCGCGTTGTTGTCGTCTGATTCGAGAAGGGGGTTGCTAAGACGGAGGAAGAATAATTATCCGTGGATGGAGGACTGGAGGAGGAGGTGTCGACATAGGAGATTGGCAAAGAAGAAAAAGGGAGAGAAGTACTGATGGAAGAAGCCTTTGTTTAGGCGACTATCTTAGTCCAGGGTCACTCGACCAAGTTGTGTCCCTCTTGTGCTCGTTCGACTACTCTCATGTATGTAAGACGAAGCCTCTACTTCACTCGAGAGGGAATCAAGTTGAGTCCCCTAAAAGTACAAATGGTGGGCGGACGAAGACAACTTGCAGGGCGACGACTCGGACGAGAGCTGTCTCCTCAGCGATGCCGAGAGTTGCACTCCCCCTTGGTCGTGACACCACTTTTCGGCCCAGTCCCCCTACTCGCTCTGTTCTGGGCTCATAAATACGTCAGCCGATGCTGTGCCACTGCCGCCGTACCATGGGCCGCGTCCATCTGTAGGCACCACTATCTTATCGACATGCAGCATTTGGACTTGCTATCCACACCTTCCCGAATCTTGCAATGGGCACCGAGGCCCATCCTGCCGTTCTACCCCATCGATGCCGTCCTGAACCTGTTGTCCTCCATGCACCGCCCCTGCCTTCTGGTACTATCAGTCTTCCTTGACCGGGTAACAACTTCATCGGCACATGTCGCCCTCCCTGGAGCGACGGTTTCGACGAATGCTCCGGAAAATACCAGAACAAAGTGACGAAAAGGCACAAGGCCAAACCGTGCCAGCGAGCCAGCAACATCGTCGGGAGCTAGGGCCGGAGATGATCGTAGATGACGACGATCTGATAGTCTGACGCTATGAATTGGAACCATCTCCTATCGTACAAAGACTGGAAAACAGAACAGAGAAATCCCGTTCAGTTGTTTGTCGAAAACTTGTAGCTGTCAGAAGGGGAAAAAAAATGGTGGGCGAAGTGCCGCATGTGGAAACTCAGCAAAAGTTGTGGCTCCTATCTCCCATCGCGATGGAGAACGGTCCACCGAAGGCCAACGACCAGTGTCACCGCACCACTCACGCGCATTTCGGACATTCGTAAAAGACTGTCGTGCCCTCGTCCGCGCTTCGAAGCTGAAGGGTGTGATACGTCATCTCCTCGTTGCCACATTTCGGGCAGCTCTCCTTGATCTGTGAGTGTCATGGGACGAAGGCCACGACAAATCAAAGTAAAGCGCACCTGTAAGTATAAGGAAATAATAAAAGCACAGAGGGTAAGAGCGAGGCAGGGAGCACACACCGTGGCCTCCTTCGGCCGCTCGTCAGGGGAGGGTGCCTTCACGACAAGGTTTCGTTTTTGTCGCAGCGCAGATGGAAAAGCGGTGGGGTGTGAGCGGGTAACTATTGTGAGGTTCCCATACGCTTTGGGCAGTGTGAAAGGATAATCAAAAGATGAAAGGGTGATGAATGAGGACGGGCGGAGAAGCAGATACGTCAGCGGACCAAGGCCTGTCATTGGTGGCACCCCATGGCCAGTCATTCGCGTATCCTCTTTAGCAAACCCATATTGAGGCTGCTTTGGTGGATCAGCCCCTCAATGCCACCTCGAATTGACCCACCTCTCGCGTCCTCAGACCTTCCACAAAGCGAGCACTTGATCGCATCGTCGTCGCCGGGCAGATCGAGGAGTGTTCCGCAATCGGGGCAGAAGAGCAAGGAACCAATCTTGTTGGGCATAGATGTGTGAGAAGAGGTGGACTTAGGAGGAGCCATGACAATAAGTGAACGAAACTGAGGTGAAAGCGGGCTTGACGAGGTTAGCGAAAGATGTGGTTGATGGATAGCAGAGCAGAGATGGGCACAGATGATCGGTTAATAAACTGCGGCACACCTTTTGGGCCCCGAGAACCGCAGCATCGACCGCAGCACAGAGATGGGTCCGGTTGACTACCTGTCTCCAGCATTTGCAGGTCTCTCAGACGCCGGGAGGACCGTTCGAAGCGAATAGCCAAGCAGCCTACATTGGATTTAGCGGCCAACTGATCGGAAGGACAGGGCAAGTTGGGGTGGTCAACTTGCCCGCGCCTGTGATCACTTGCCCGCGCCTGTGATCTCACCTCGACGCGGTGGCCTCGACGCGGTGGGCGCGCGCCGTGTACATGATGCGATCGGCGACAATCGACTCTCCGTCCAACCACCAAACTCGTCCTCCCACCGACATGGATCGATCAAGAACAGAACTCGAGTCGAGGCTGAGAGACTCTGAGGACGAGTTGATATGTCTTCAACAGGGTGGGTGCGCCTATCTCTCTGTCCATTGCTCATCCCGCCCCGTCTTCTCAGTACGATCCTTTGCCCAACCGGCTCTCCCGCACTGCAGAGCTTGAAACCCCACCACCGGACTTCGACGACTTCCTCCTGTCCATCCTCGCCCGAAAACGGATCGCCGCCGACATAGAAGGCTATCGAGAAGCCACCTCCTTCTTGGAAAAGCAGCTTAAGGAGACGAGGAAGGAGGTGGAGGAGTGCGTCCTCACGCTTTCTCGTCTGTTCCCAGCTCCGATCTTCGGCACCTGAAAAAGCGCTGCTGACACTTTTCCCCCCTTTTCTCCGTCCCCCACTGCAAGACAAAGACAGCTACTGTCCGACACTCGGACAATTCAAGCGGGCCTGAACAAGCGACTGGCGGATGCGAAGGAAAAGAGGGGCAAGCTGTCGGAGGGCGAGATTATCCGGTGAGAAGCAAGCAATCTCGCTCGTTCGTCGCCTCAATCATCCTTGTCCGCGAAACCGACGTTCTGTTTGTAGCATGTCTATGCTGACTCCTTCCTCCCATTGCTACCTAAATTCCCGCGCATGTGCTTCGCACTTCCCACCGCTCCCCGGCATCAGCACGCTCTCCGCCCGACGAGACAAGCTCGACGAAGATCTCTCCTACCTTCTTAAGTCACTCATTGGTTTCGTTGACACTTTGTATCCGGGTGACGGCGAGGAGGTCGAAAGGGAGCGAATACTGCTGAGGAGGGTGTTGGATGTGGGTGTGCAGCCATGGACGGGCCTCTTTCCAGGCATCTTGTCTTGCATGAGCATGCCATTGCCCAGTTTGTCTCTCTTTTTCTCTGCTGACTCACACCCTTCCCAACTCGGCCCTGCATTACCTTCCCTCCAATCTCCACACAGACCCTGATGAACCATGCCTGGACCTCTCCAGCAGACCCGTATGTGGCCTTGGACGACTTTGGCTTCTCCTTTCCGCGCGAGATGTTGCTCTTGCTGCAGCGCGCCAACTGCGTCGTCGAGCACCCGAGGGACGCTAAGCGTGTCAGACTTGTTGGCTTTCAAAAGCAAACGGTTTCCTGAGAGGATTGCGTGCCCCCCGGTGCAGGATGCAGAAAGGCGGCTCGCCCAGTCCACGTTCTACACCTGGCGTGACGAGTGGTGGTCGACAAGACGGCCTCCACGATACCGTTTCCTCCCTCTCTTGGTCTCACCCATCTACGTCAGATTGTTGACTTTACTCTAGAAATGTATCATCCGTCATCGGCTTCGCGGGAGGGACAGGCGAGCTTCAAGACAGTGAGCGTGACCTAAGCGACACGAACTCCTCTCCTTCCTCCTCTGACGCTTTAAAACAAACAGTTTGCAGTGCCGTGCCGAGAGCCGCCTAAGCCCTGACCTCTACCCGGCATTTGACCCAGTTCTCGTATGTCTCTTCCCCCCTCAACACCGTGTCCGTTCCAGCGGCCTCTTGCAGCTCGGGATGCAAGAAGGTGGCGTGGGGGTGAGAGAACTCGAGCATGGCAGCCGAGCGCTCAAAGTTACCTCCTCCGTCTTTGCCTTTGTCCCGTCCTCCTCCTTCTCCGCTTCCACGACGGTGGAGAGCCTTGCGAAGGCCGCCCGCTTGCGTGTTCTCTGGTCGAGGAGGCATGAAGTTGGCCGTGTAGAGCTGCACGCCGGTCTGGTTGGTGGAGAAGGATAGAGAGATGCCGGACCTCGGTCCCGTGAAGCGAGCCGCCTCGGGAGCGTTTGTAGAGTCTTGGAGGGAGAGACCGGCACCGACGTCGCGGCCGAAAAAATAGTAGTGGTCGTACCCCTTCTCGGGCATCGAGGTGGCCACGCGTTTGCCGCCATTCTTCTCAGCGCCGCCGCCCCGCCAATCGTGTGGTTGCGAGACTGGGTTTAGGGTGCCGATGGGGACTTGACTCGCGTCCAGAGCGAGAACAGAGGGGGCAGAGAGGAAGAGTTGGTGATCGTCGATGGTACCGTCGCCTTGGCCGCTGGAGGCGACAACGGAAGCGTCGAGATTGAACCCCCAGTGCTGGGTCAGGTTGAGCGGAGTGGCAGAACAGTCGGCGTGGGACTCGAGCTGGGCACGGTAGGCGAGCACGACGTTGCCGACTGCGTGAGCGTCGTGCTGAGCCGGAGGCTCGACGGCGACGCGCGCCTCGACACGCAGAGCTCCAGGGAAGCCGTTGTCGTCATGAGGGGCGTCGATGCCGAATACGGCCGACGAACGAGCGTCTGAAGCATCAGAGGGGGAGAAGAGGCGTGTCTGGAGCGGGCTCAGACGGTGCCAGAGCCGGCGGTCGAACGGGCCACGGGCGAGAGGGTCCGACGAGGCTGGACCGCCGTGGAGAGACACTCCTGGACCGCCTGTGGAGGGGCCGATAAGGAAATAATAAAGAGGTGAATGAGAAGGCAGTGGCTTTTGCTCTCTCGTAGAGAAAACGCCGCCTAGGCCAGCAGCACTCACTGAACTCCAAGACGTCCACCACTCCCTCGTCCTTGCCAAACTTGTGCTTGCCCGCCGGAAGACGATTGGCGTATCTGCCAATAATGGGGCCAAGGAAACCCCTCCCATGGCGTTCGTGGTCGCGCGGGTCCTCGGGTCCGACAATGAGATCGTGCGACTGAGCGGGCGTGTGGACGAGGAGGCGGTGGATGGTGAGTCCGAAGGGGAGGACGTGTACTTCGAGTGCGGGGCGGGAGGCTGCGGGGGCAGGGAGAGAGAGGACGACGGGCTGGAAAGCCCAGTCAGGGTATGCGGCCATGTCGATCTGCTTGGCTGAGAAGAAGATGGTAGTCAGAGGTGGACGACGCTGGAATAGAAGGACGGGTATGGTCAGTGAATGACGGCAGACGCCGCACGAACGTCAGTCAGTTGCAGATCACCGAGCGAGCGGCGATCAACATTGAACGGCGTTGCGACGCGTCCAAGATTGCCGGCGGTTCGGTCGTCGGCTTATTTCTTGCACCGCGTCCACCACTTCATCCATCACGCCCTGGCTACTTGAGCGTGCGGATGCTTCGCCACTTTCAGCAATCGGAGACGTGCGTGGGAGTGCGCGTGACGATCGAGAACATGCCGTCGGGCCTGAATGAAGCCTGAGGCATCGAGTTGGGATAAGCTACACGATATGAGCGTGTGTGACGCGCCGAGAGAGAGAGAGACGGAGAGGCTACAAGAGCAGGGACAGCAAGTACTGAAGCAACGAACACGCAAGTGGCGACCGAGACGGGAGGGATAGCAGGACGGGCAGGGGAGGCTAAACGCGTGAATGGTGACCGACATCGCGAACGGAGGCAGCAGTGAGGAGCAGTGGAGACGGGAATACCATCTGTATGAATACGAATGGGCCGTGAGACGTGAGAGGAAGCATGCCGCACCGCGTCGCTCCCCCACTACCAGCCAAGAAAGAAACGCAAGCGAGAAAAAAAAAACAACAACGAAGAACAGCGTTGATACGACCGGTTCGAGCTGAGCAAGCCAAGGCAGAGAAGAGAGAGCAGTGATGGTGACAGAGCCGACAGCGAACCAGCGGGTCCGTCGGGTCCGTTTATTCCCTCCCCCTGCGAACATTCTTCTCCCTCGGCCTCTTCGCCTCCCTAACGTCGTCCGGAACGCTCCGCTCACGTCCAAGCGACCCTCACGACCGCTTGGCCTAGACCGAGCAGCCTTACTGCTCGCTCCAGGTTGCTCCTCACGGCGCTGTCGATGAGCGGGATCGATAACGCTTTGTCCGCCCACGTCGTCAGCGCTTCTTCGACGGGATGCGGAAGGAGTTGGATCTGGGAGGAGGAGAAAAAGGGAGAAGAAGAGGCGGGCGCGAACAGCGGGTCGTCCGAGTCCGAAAAGACGTGGGCGTCGGGAGAGGAGGAAGAGAAGAAAGGCACGAGAGGCGGGAGGTACGGAAAGGAGGTGAGAGAGGAAGGACGGGGAAGAACGGCGGTCGGCCTCACTTGCACTCTCGACTTGGTCACCGCGAGTCGAATGCCGTCTTTGACCAACATCGCGATCAGGTCGGATAGGAGCCTGAAAACGGTCGACCTGTGGATGCGGTGCAAAGCGCCGGGGGTCCGATCGAGAAGGAAAAATGAAAGCGAGAGAGAGGAGGAAGCGAGGTTGGAAAGCGGGCTGGGGAGGTGAGAGAAGAAGGAGGGAATCGGGTTGTCGAGCGTCAGGGTGAACGTGACCTCCAGCGGTTGTGAAGGAGGGAAGGACGTGGGGGAGAGAGAGAGAGGAGATATCGCCATCGGGTCGAACGGCCCGTAGCTGCCTGCGCCCATCCTAGCTCGCCAAGACGGAGTCCAATCGCCCCACTTGACGGTCCTTTCCTCCTCGTGAGGCTCGCCCTCCTGCTCATCCGTTGCAGAGGTCGAACTGGTGAGGGAAGAAGAAGGAGACCGGAAGGCATGACTGGATCGGTGCGACGCGGTGGGCGCGTAGGGCGAGGTCGGCTGAGGCGTAAAGAAGGTAGAGGAGGAATGGGAAGAAGAGCCTCCGTCGTCGGCGGTGCGAGCGTGCATCGTTGCGCGCGTCATCGTCGTTCGGCTGCTCGTCGTCTTCCACCATGCCCCTTCACTCGCACTCGACCTGGAGATGGATCGCGAAGAAGGCGGAGCGCGGGGGTCCCACGAAGCTTTCCAAGCGCTCGCGCCCAGCCTTGCTTCTCCGCCTACCGGCGCCCCGTTTTCCTCGCCTCTCACATCCTCCCAGAAGCTCTCCCTCTCCCTTTCCCTGTGTCGACCCCTCTCCCAGGATTTAGCCCTATCCCTCGTCTGCGCAGCGACGGCCTCGGCTGCGGCGGCCAAGAGCGTCTCGTTATCGCCTTCGATCACCACAGGTAACTCCTCCGAGAAGCTCACGCTTTTCCGATGTGCTCGCTTCGTTGTCCCTCCGGCAGCGGCGCCGGCGCCCGTCCGGCGGGAGAGGGATGAGACGGGAGAGCTTGTTGGCGTGGGCGGGGCGATCGGCGTTGTCGAATCTTCGGGAGAGGCGCTGGGGAAGGGGATGAGCTCCTCTGGTGACGGTGTCGCCTCCCGCTCTGGACGCGGAGGGGGACCGGGCAGGCCCAGCTCTTGCTCCTGTTCCGCAACCGCCTCCTGCAGACCGGCCTCCTCCATCACAGACGACTCCTCGCCTCGTAGCGGCACCGTGTTGTTGAGATTATGTGACGATCGGCCATCGGCAGCCGCGTTTGCGACGATTCCAGATTCGTCGAGATAAGAGGCTGCGATCGGACGAGGATCGACGTCGACGGAGAGCGGGATGAGAGGTGACGCGCTTGAGGTGCGAAGGAAGCCTGGGCGTGTTGCATTATGACCCGGTCGAAGAGCTTCGGGGAGTGATAGGGGATGCGCAATGCTATCGGACTGCAGGCGACGCCTCAAGGATTCCTTGACGGCTTCTATGCCTCTTGTGGACGGTTCGTCCGACGGACTGGGGGCGACGTCGTCCATTGATACGGCCTTGGGACGGATCTTTCTCAGTTTAGTCCTGCCGGCGGAGGCGACAGCGGGTGCAGTGGATGAGAGAATGTGGGTGCCATCCCCGTCATCCGACGGGGCGGCGAGTGAGGACTGAGCGCCGGCAGGGAAGGGAACGACAGGACGCGAGAGAGCGCCTGGGCCGGTCAGCACGGTCGAGCTGGAACTTGGGGTCGGGTCTGGGGTGGTGTCGAGGCTGAGGCTGAGGCTGGGAAGGGAGGAGGTAGAGGAGAGAGTATATAGAGATGGAGTTGTGCTTGGTCGATAGAAGGGGGCCCAAGGAGAACAGTCGAGTAAGCGGGGAAACACAGAGGTATGCGGTGGCCATCAGTCGGCGCAAGGAAGGGCCGTATCATATCGTATCATATCATATGAATGCGATGCACTCGGCGTAGTTCGTCCACGTTCGCATCTCCTTCTCACGAACCCACCCTTCCCCACCGCCACTTGCCGCCGATGGCCCATCCCTCCCTCACCCTCCAAGTCGCCACAAAGACTCGCTCGTGTCCCTTCAAGCTCACCTCGTTCGCCTCCGCTCAGACCCCGGCCGTACCTGAGCTTGACATACCCTGTCCTCCACTTCCTTCGCCATCTCCCCGACTTTCTCCTCCATAACAAACCGAGAACCGTCCTCCTTAAACGACCCTAACCTGCGCGACCGCGGCCACGCCTTCGTTTGGTCTTGGAAGCTGTCTAGCTTATCGATCCTGAGAGCCAAGCCAATTTCACCTTGGCGCTGGCTCGCGGTCGGACGCCGGGGCGAGAGGGAGCTCAAGGCCGTCCGAGGTCGCTAGGCGACGAGCCGGGGCGCGGGTCGAATGATGGGAACCCGGGTGGCGATGGTGGCGGCGTGAAGCGAAGGCGGCTGAAGTAGGGTGGGACGACGACGAGGAGGAAGATGAGAAAGTTTTAAGATCCAGGGCGCGCAAAGGCGTGCATTGGGAAATCGAGCTGGCAACTGACAGGCTTATCGATAAAGGAAGACGGCGGCCTCGTGTCCGACACGACGGCAGGTGGCGGAGCGAGGGAAAGTTTGCCCGGTTGGTTTGGGGGGACGGGGTCGAAGATACGGGACAGACAGGTGATGGGAGGATCGCATTGCCTTGCCGCGCGCGAAGGAGGGAAGAGAAGAGTGGGTCGTTGGCCGGGGCGAGATTGGTTTCATGCGCATTCAGTCGTAGAAGACGACAAACGGCCAGGCGGACAGCAGGCTTGGACAGGACGAGGTGGATGTCCAGCCGGCTAGGGCGGTGCGGCCTGGAGGAAAAGATAAACTTGAACGGGGTTCAACGCCGGCTCGCTTGCCCTCATTCCCACTCTGCCTGCACAAGTTGCTGTGTGTTCGTCCGAAGACGAGTGCTCGGGCACTGCACAGCACCTATTATGGAGGTGAGCGTGTGTTCGAGCCGTTGAGCCATCGAGAAAAGGACGAAAAAAAAAATATTTCGACGACTGCAGGATTCGAACCTACGCGGGCAAAGCCCATGGGTTGTTCGTGAACACAGTTCTAGACCCACCTCGTAACCACTTGAGTAAGTCGTCGGACACAAGTTCACGTGCCAATCTGTCTCAGTCCACCCTAGCTACCACTTTTCCACGGCCGCGATCGCCGCGTCGCCTTCCGCACTCTTTGGCGCCCTCGCGCCAGACTCCTGCTCTGGACAATCTCAACAGCCCACCTCCACCATGGCCTCCAAACTCCTGAGCATGTCGCTAGACGACATCGCAAAGCAGCAGAAGCGCGAGACCCACCAAAGCAGCGGCGGTGGTGGCGGCGGTGGTGGGCGTGGAAGAGGAGGACCCTTGGGCGGCAGGAACTCGCCATATGCCGTAAGTAGCGACGCTCCATCCACCCGTCTTGAGCGTGTATTCGGCGCCCCCGCGGGCTCCGTCGGAACACGCTTGGACGGCCGTGGGACAGTTCGCTCATCTTTTTGTCTCTTATATTCCATCTCACCTGCAGCGCCCAGGACGTACCTCCGATAACGCGGATGACAAGTGGCAGCACGATCGCTTTGACGACGGTTCCCGCCGTCGAGGTCCCCCAGGTCGAGCCGGCGCCTCGGCCGCGGCGGCGGCGGCGCCTGGGATGACCTCCAAGCTTATAATTGAGAATTTGCACTATGAGGTTTCCGAGGCAGACCTCAAGGTGGGTGTGGCGCGACGTCCAGCTGGTCCTTGCAGCACGACATTGACGGTCGTGCGGCGTCCTTCTCCTCTCCTTCTCGCGCTTTCCCTTCCCGCTCCACCGGTTTCAGAGCCTCCTGGAAGAGGTTGGCACCATTGTGAAGGGGCCCAAGATCAAAGTACGCACACGTTTCTGAGCTCATTGGTGCAGTGACCGTCCAGGGTCGGTGACACCCCAAGGAAGCGGCGCGTCGACCAGCCTCTCACCTCCCGACCGACGCGTCCTGCCTTTTCCTTCGCTCCAAATGCCCTCCCCTTCGGCAACTTGTTTTATCGTGACTTCGCTCTTACGTCCGATCCAGTTCGACAAGTCTGGACGCTCGACAGGAAGCGCTTGGGTCTTATACGAAAACCCTCGGGACGCCACGGCGGCCAAGAAAGCCTACAACGGCGCGCTTGCGAAGGGTGAATCGGAGATCCGTTGATCGATGTGGTTCCTCTGACGTTGCGCAGACACCGTATCTCTCGAGCGCCTGTGCTGACTTTATCCCTGCTGTTAATCCTTCTAGGTCAAGAGCTCAAACTCTCCTATGACTCTACCGGTATTCCGCGCGTAGCATCCGCAGGTGGAAGCAAGGATCTTCTGGCTAGGATGAACAGGTAAGGAAACCATGCCGCGAACAATGACTTTATTTGCCAGCTTTCCCTCTTCTTTTCCCGTCCATTGGCCCCATTTGATTCGATAAATCGTGTGCTACCTACAGCCATCCTTCCCGTCCGAATTCACGCAGCCGAGGACGCGAAGGTTCGGGCAACCTACGAACGGCGAGCGGAAGGGGAGCGCGAGGCGCCGGCGGTCGAGGCGGGCCGCGGGAGAAGAAGGAGCCCAAGACGGCCGAGCAGCTGGACGCGGAATTGGACGCGGTGAGCGAAAGGCGGATTTGCTTGCGGTTGCCATTCATGCGCTCATCAACGTTGTCATTTTATGCGCTGTACAGTTCATGAAGCCTGCTACGACCCCTTCTGCCGGACCACCTGCAGCAACGGCCCAGCCTGCCCCCACCGGAGTGAGTAGCTGTGTCCTCACACGACCCTGGCGAACGATTGGCTCACGCACCGTCGTATACGATCCGATATGCACAGGATGGCGACGTGGAAATGGCTTGAAGGCGAATGAAAAACAAAGCGACGTGCTCGATGCCATCCGCTTCCATCTTTTTTTACTTTCCCGCTCGTGCATGGACGTACTCCCTCCTGTCCGCGACCCCTCTCTGCCGCACGCTTGTATGATCCCCGTTACGGCTGGCTGTCACTACCTTTCCGTGAAACCAGCTTTTCTATCGGCCCCAGCTGCCTGCTCGAAGTGCACATTTCAATTCCTGCGGCTGGAAGCGGTACGTCTGCGGATACCAGATAAACATAACCAGTCCACTTGCGGGTCTGCAAAGGCACGGTATATGCGTGTACATCATGCAGTCGTGGCCGAGCCGAGCACATCATCGTGATCGATTTGCTCACCATCTCTCCACGCCCAACCCATCTACAGGCCTCCCCACTGGATCGTGCCTCGCTCTCTTATCATAACCTGCTCTCTAATCTCACATTGCCGCCTGCTGACGTCCAGTTCTTGATGCCCGTGTTCCTGGCCTGCCGTAGTCCGCTCGGCATCGCAGAGGATGTGGCCTATAGTCGATCCCTCGTCACGCCATCAATCCTTCGTTTGACGGTCGCCTCCGTCCCGTGGACTCAAGCAGATCCTGCCGTCCATACGTCTGTCACGCAATTTACGCCATCGCTGTTGCCTGTCGGTATTACGACAAAGGACCATCTGACAGGTCCGGCGGGGAACCCACCTCGCCATCTTGTCTGGTCGGGTCGCGATAAAAGCAGGCGCCGGCGGACTTGTTGAGACATCTTTTATCCTTTCATCAGCGTCTCCCTCCGATTCACTGCTTTACTGTTTCCCCCGCTTCTTGTCCCTATCAGTTAGAACTCATTTTGCTCCTCGCCATGCCCGCCTCCACAGTTGCGGCAACGGTTACTCAGTCCTCCGAGGAAGCGTGGGCTACTCTGCATCCCCGCCCAGACGACCCACCGTCCGCTGCCTCTGCTCACGACTCTCCGGCTGCCACGCAACCCTCGAGGACAGAGCGATACGACCCCCGGAATCCATATGCGGCGGTGAACAGGGATGCTGACAGCAACTACCGCTACTCACACCTCCTTCCAGGCGAGCCCGTCCTCAATCTCCCTCCTCTGCAGCCGTTCGAGCACACCGACCCCGCCAGCCGTCTCTTCGAGGGGAGAGACACCAAGAAGGATCCTCCATCGTCGGAGGAGGTCGATGCACTGCTCGAACAGTTCCAGAAAGAGATCAGGGACAGGGGGGCCGTGATTATCGACCTCACGCCCACCATCGGCACGGAGATCAGGGGTGGCATCCACATTAGCAAGTTGAACGATCGGGAAAAGGATCTTTTGGCCGTCTGGGGGGCCAGGAGAGGCGTGCTCGTTTTTAAGGACCAGGACTTTGTTGATCAGGTGAGGCGAGCAGGCATTCGAAACGAAGGCCAATGACAGACTGAGGCTACAAGTAGCTGAGGTCGTGACACGCATGTATACCTCCTTCATGCTGAACGACTCTTTGGGCCTCCTTCCGCCAGTCCATCGCCGACCAACTTGCATGGGGATCTTACTTCGGTCGCCTACACATCCACCCCACCTCATCAGCTCCTACCGGTGCTCCGGAGGTGAGAAACTCCCAGGCTCTGTTCATCTTCGCGTAATGGCAAGCGCTTTCGCTGACAACCGCTCTCCCATGTCGCCGGGCGGGATAAGTATCACCTCGTCTACCGAGACGACGTATCGACTTTCAACCAAGAAGATTCCGAACGCGTCACCTCGGTCCTTTGGCACTCAGACGTGAGGTGCGTGCTCGTCGTGGTCAGTGTGCTCCCATGGGGCACTTGGGCAGGGTCTTTTTCCCCTTGAGTATCTCTTTCATGGAGTAAACTCGATATGCTGGTCCTGCGCCCGACCGTCGCTGACTTCGCTTGGCATATGATCCGGTGCGGTGCAGTTACGAACAACAGCCTCCCGGCTTGACCCTTCTTGCTCTGCTCGATTCGTGAGTGGCTCGTAGCAAATTCGCCCAGCGTTCCGTTCCACGTCCTCAAAGGCGCGACCACATCGGAGACCCCCCTCACGACGATCTTATTTCCCTACCCGCGCCTTGTCGGCCAACATTCATCTAGGCCCCGTACCGGGGGCGACACGATCTACGTCGACCAAAGGGAAGCCTATCGCCGTCTTTCACCCGTCTTCCGTGAATTCCTTCACCGCCTTCGCGCCCTCCACTCCGGTGTCGCTCAGGCAGAGCACTCGCGCAAGGGAAATCGCGGAGGCGTGGTGCGCAGGGAGCCGGTAGAGAATGATCACCCTGTGAGTGTGAAAACGTAGGATTGTTTGAATTAGAACGGAGGGACTGAGAGAAAAAGGTGAGCTGATGCGCATGCTCTTCGCGCAGATTGTGCGTCGACACCCCATCACGGGCGAATTGGCTCTGTACGTGCAGCCTCAGTTCACGAGGCGCATCCTGGGCTTTAAGAAGGAAGAGAGCGGTGAGTCGCAAGTCGTCGCCCTGGCCCCAACTTTGCGTGTCTTTGCGACTGACTCTCCTTCTATCCTTGGTCCCTCTGTTCTGGACCTCCGTCTGGTTTGCTGGACAGACGCTATTCTCAACTTCTTGTACGATCACATCGCCAAGGGCGCCGACTTCCAAGTCCGTGTCAAGTGGGAGCCGAGAGCCGTGGTTGTGAGTATACTTGCCCGTGAAGCAGAGGATAGCTACTACTGACGTTTGTCTGTTTAACGGTTTGTACATCAGCTGTGGGACAATCGCGTCACCGGCCACGTAAGTAGGAGACCAGTCGGGAACGGACTCGTTAGCGTTGGGATGAATGCTGAGCTGACTGCGCTATTCTCTTCTCTTCCTGACTCGGGCTCGGTTATCCAATCGCTTCCAGACTGCTATCGTCGATTTCAAAGGCAACGGAGAGCGCCGTCACGGTATACGCATCACGCCGCAAGCCGAGAGGCCTCTGCCCCCCCTCGGCATCGACGCTTGAAGGCGAAACCAGCTCATTGTTTGAGAGGCTCGGCTTGAGTCACTTATCTTGTCACTGTCGTGTCTTCCTCGCGCCTTTTGGTTTTAGGATCGGATCGAGATGTCTGAATCAAATAGCAATCCACATCTTCTATGATTTCCCGGCCAAAACCATTCCCACGACGATGCAGGCTGCGCCCAGGTACCAGGTCGGTGTCAGCACCTCGCCTAGGAAAAACGTGGAGAGCAGGGCCTGAAGTTGCGGAAGAACGTGTCCAATAGCGGCGACATCAGCAGCAGGGCAAAAAGTCCAAACTTTTCTGAATGGACATCTTGCTTCGTCGACGTACCGTGGCAAGAAAATTGGCCGACATGTTGAGGACGACCACTCGGTCGCCTGCATTGAGCGCTCGAGAGTACAGCGTCCACATCGCGGCGTTGGCTACAAAGATGAGGAGAAAGGAGAGTGTTCGCAGGACGAGCACGACCTGGAAGAACACAAAGGCATGGTAACAACGAGCACCTGTTGAAATTAAACAGCCACGATTCCGGGTGAACGAAACGCAGGCTACGTACCCAACCATCCTCTGGCCCATCCCCTTTCGAGCCGCACCGCGCAATCGACGCTCCCCATCCGGAGGAATGCAACCGGGCTCAAAGGGAAGACGCGTAGTCGTCCGTCCGCTCGTCCGAGAAAAGCTTTCCAAACAGCCCTAAAAAGGCAGATGGAGGTTAACAGGGGGGAGAAAAGGGTTCGAAAAGAGGAAGGAGACAGGAACACCAGAACTCGTCTCGTCTCACTCCGATCCAAAGGACGGCTCTTAGAGTCTCAGGGAAGGAATGAACTGACCAGCACAGGCTGCCAGCGTGCCCGAAGAAAGAGCGAGAACAACGAGGCCTGGTGCTGATGCCATGGGGGGCGAAGGAGCACTGACGCCTCAGCTGGCTTATATGACGGTCGTAAGAGGTACGGGCTGACGATGAAGCGGTGGTGAGGGAGCTCGCCAAGTCGGCGCACGGAGCGCACGCACGTGATCTGGTCAACGTCGTTGTGGACGCCGTCAGGCAGCTGTTCTCGGTATAGCTTCGAGTACGAATACCTGTACTACAAAGCTCTACATCCTCGCCAACATTACGTGCTCCGTCATGTGCGACAGCGTATGACCGCCAACTCTCTAGTCCCCTTTACACCTTTCTAAGTTCCCTTGTGTGCCCTCGCTTCCGCTCCTGTCCCGCTTTTCGCACCTCTCACAGCTTCGCCTTGGCCGCCCCGGCCTCAGCGGCGGCGGCGGCCTCAACGACGCTCCTCATCTCGCGCAGCGCCTCAACCAGCTTCTCGATGAAAGCGGTTGTCCCCGTCTGCGGATTCGAGCGCTTGCTCTCCACTCCAAACTTCAGCAGCTTGGAGCCGGCCAGGTCTGTACGTGCGGTACGATGAGTGTATCGTGTGGTTGGCCCACGAGTCAGCTCCGTGGTGCGTGCGTAAGAGATGGAGCTAAGGGTATGAAAACGAGAAGGGGCAAGAAGTGGGACTCACAGTTGATACCGTACCCGTCCGGATACACGGCGCCAAAGCCGGTGCCGTTGAATCGATCGCCAGCGCTGAGACCGCTCGTGCTGAGCCTCCAAGTCTGACTCTCGGTGAAGAGGCCATCGTCGAAAAGCGGGTGCGAAGGCGGATCGGTGGCCGACTGCACGAGCCTAAGACCCATCATGTGGCGGTCGCAGCCCTTACCCAGCGAGGCGTCCTTCGTGTAGGCGTTGTGCGCCGTCGTCGCCCGCTGGAGGAGGTTCTGCAGTTCAGGAGCCTATCATCGCGACCAAAGGACAGATCAGTTGGCATCAGGCAATCTCGCGATCGAAAGGCAATCCATCAAAGACGCACCTGCTTCTCCAACGTTCCCGCCTTCTTTGCCTCCTCGAGGCCCTTGCAGAAGTCGTAGCTCTCGTCGCTCAGCGTCCGAATGACATCGGTGCGACCGTGAAGGAAGAGGCGCGTGCTGGCCGTCTCATACGTCGGCGTCATGCGACCATGCTGCTTGTAGTAGGCGAGCTGGAGTACCATTTGCAGGTAGGCGTCCGGGGAGTGCTTGCCTAAGCGGCCATGAAGGAACGTCGGGTTAGAAGCGAGGAAAGCGGTGAGCTTCCATTTGGAGAAGGCGTTCCCAGCGTGCAAGTGCACGTGAGAACGGAACTGCGCCAATGCGCGCGGCCGTCCAGGCAACTCACCGACTTTCTTGATCCATTCCGCGCCGTACTCGTCAAACCAAAGCATCCTCGGATCGCTGTCCGCCGCAACTGCTTTCGCCCTCTCCTCAGCGGCGCGCACGTCCTCGGCGACCTTGGCGTCAACGGCCCACGACAGCCTCCTCCAGCTCTGGTTGGACGGGGCGGCGGAGGAGGCTGCGAGCTCGTCGGGTATGGTCTCGGCGAGGGCATAGTCGACGACAATGGAAGGAATGAGAGCGTCGCACGGGGAGTGCTCACCCATGATACCTCCCCTGCCGTTGGCCTCGACGACGACGGACAGGCACTTGTCGAACCACCTGTTGTGGCCCACTCGGCCCGCGCCGCTACAGGCGAGAGATTGAGCGTCAACGTACGGCGGCGTGGCGGGATGCGGAGGACCAGGGTGATCGTTCGGAACCGGGAGAACGAAGGAATCGAGAGAAACAGAGAAGAGAGAAGACTCTATGCTGTCCAAAGTGGTTCGATTCGTCGGGGAGACTGAGAGGAGGTGTTCCCGGGCCTGCACGGATTGGGATGACGAGAACAAGAAACATCAGCATATTTCAACAGAAGGCAAGAAGACGTTCTCAACTCACAGCCGTCCACTCGTCCCTGCCGTCCGAGCTAAGGACGCCCACAGGCAGTTCCAACGAGCCCTCAGCGTCCTTCTTCTTCACATCTTCTACGATGCCCCTCAAAGCCGCCTCGAGGTCGGTCGGGCTCGAGGGCCGTCCGTCCTGGTCGATAACTTCCAGCTCGTAGAACTGGTCCTTGACGATGACGGTGACGTGACGCTGCGTGCGCGGGTTCGTGGGGTGGCTGGTGTGGTAGAACGTGTCGGAACCGTGCTGGGGCAGGCGGGTCAGGCCAAAGACCCTGGACGCCGGTTCGCGAAGCCAGCGGGCTGGGAGTCAGTAGGCGGGCGCGGAGAGACCAAGACACGAGAAAGGAAGGGAGAAAGAAGAGGGTGGCGCGCGAAGGAGCAAAAAGGAAAGCGAATAAAAACCCCGGTGAGCACTTCGCTCCGTGAGCGCCTGACTCACCGCGTGTACTGATGCATGCAGAACGCACCCGCCCTGGAAGAGTCTGGGATGATCTCTTGCCTATCGCCGGGCCGTACAAATGAGTGAGGAAAAGAGACGGGGTCAGCGACGATCCTTTCCACCGTCAACATGGCAGGAAGGAAGAAGGGGAGGCGGCCGAGGGTGGACTCACCTATCCAGCTTCTGTTTGAAGTCGATAAGACGACTAGTGACCCAAGCTGCCCTCCTGAACTGCCAATCTCCAAACTCTTCTCCCTTTCCGAGGCCTCCCATCCCGGTGCGGACGGACTCGGGGATACTGGGGTCGTCTCGGAACAGAAGCCACCAGTTGGAGTTGACGAGTAGCGGCGCGCGCCACTCGTGGTAGGCTTTCTTGAGCCAGAAGCCGTCGTCGAGCCAGCTGCTCGGAGTGGAGCGGTCGACGTCTGAGATTGAAGGGGCAAGCAAAAGAAGAACGACTAGTGAGCGCGGAAGTCGACGACTTGGAACAGGTGACACTCTGCACGAAGAAGACTCACCGACGAGCCTCTCTTGCAGCACCCTGCCCTTGCCGCCCTTCCTCGCAAAGTCCGTCGCCCATTCCCTCCTCTTCTCCAACTCCTTCTCGACCGAGCTCCCCTCTTCCAGCTCTCCCCGGTCGGCCATCTGCCTGAGTATCGGTCGGAGGCTCTTGATGTAGCGCTCCAACGAGGCGTCAAGGTCTGGCACAGGGAGACGTGGGAGCGTGTGCTGGACGGAGAAGGTCTTGGGCTGGTTACGGCGGTAAGGCGTGAGGGCGAACATCCTGATATGCTGGCGGGTTTGCGTGGGTAAAAGAAGATAGGGCGACGGAGAAGGGCGAGCTGGCGCAGGTACGTCGGCGCGGGTGAGGAGGGTAGAAAAGGAGAGAGCGGCTTGCGGGGACGCGAACGTCGTGCGGGCGATGCTCTGGGTCAGCGTACGAGAGTTGGAGGGGAAGAGGGCGGCTGAACGGAGGTGGACCATGGCCTCGACGACGCGAGGTCGGTGCATGAGATGATGGAGAGACAGTTGAACGAGATGGACGTGTGTGAGTCGACAGTTTGACGGCGGGCTGCTCGTGAAAGCGCAAACCCGGAACTTGCCGGCCCGTTGGTGTGATGCGGCCGCGACGACTAGACTGGACGTGCTCGACGGGGTGCGGTGGAGGGGCAGAAAATTGGTCGTCGTCGAACGTAAGCGTGCGGCGATGTCCGAGCCTGTCTTGTCCCAAACCTTTCTGGCCTCTTCGTCTCCGTCTTCGTCGTCGTCGTCTTCTGTAGAGGGCTGAAGGAGAAGTAAACGCGGGGTAGCCGAAGGCAGGTTGAGCCACGTCACGTGACATACAGCCCGGTCGACTCCCGGTGCCGGCAGCTCTGCTAGGCGGGAGCCGGTGGATGGAGACTGATGATCATTCTTTCGGCCAGAGGGGGTTAATCATCGTCCATTCTCTCTCCTTCTCACCCTCCAACGCTTATCATTCTCGCCTACGCCTGCAAGTGCGGCCCTCCTCACGCGCTCTGCAAAGCCAATGTACTCTGCTATTTTTTCTCACACGGTCGTGGCGAGCGAACCGGCACATGTACGCGACAGACGTTTCAGCCAAGAGAGGAAGGAAGAGACGACAAGAGGACGACGACGACAACGACAACGACAACGACGAAGGGCCAAAGATCTGCAGGCACAGCACGACATGACGCTGACGATATGAATGTACACCCATCATGAAACACGGACAAGACGTCGGATGACACGCCCGCCGTGCGATTAAGGGGCGCAATACTCCTTTCGAGCTCCCTCTCGCCCCGCTCGACCCGTGTTCGCCCACGAAGGGACGACGCCTGAACGGCGGCCCGCGTCACAGCCGTCCCCCGTCGGAAGGAGAGAGGGACGACGCGGGCTGGTAGGCAGGGCTTGGTAGATGAAGAAGGAAGGAGAGGAAGCGAGCAAGCAAGCAAACTCTTCCCTCCCCTCGGAGCTTCGGAGTTTGCGCCGCAGTCACGCCCCTCCCCTCCAAAGCTGGCTCGCAAGGACGAGCAGAGCAGAACGTCGGTCGCGACTGGAAGACAGTCAAGAAAGACAGACGTATAGATAGATGATCGCTTGTATCCATAAACGATGTCCGAGAATCTATTCGATGTACGAGACTCTATTCGGTACACCTTCCATCTCGCACCACATCGGGTGTCGGACGGCTCAAAAGGAGGGGAGGGACTGCCAAGGCAAGGGAGGCTCTGCGACGGCGCCATAGACGCTCGCAGTCTGGCTCTCACTATCAATCATCCGATCAACTGCGGCAGGCCGCTTATTATGTGAACTTGCCCGACTTCCATCGCCCACTCTTCCTTTATGCGAGCCTCTGTCGACCCGGCTCGCAGCTGTCGGTGACGAGGAAGACTCCGGACGACGGCCTCCAAAAAGGCCTGCCTCATAGCTGTGCTTTTCAATATTACGTGGTAATGTAGAAGATAGAGCTGAAGAGAAAAAAGACCTCATTTCACCTTTCATCTCCTCTCGCTGGAAGCCCCTTCATCTCCTCATGTGAAGGAAGAAAACCAAAGTTTGCGCCCCCACCCCCCCCCAGCTCCTCCCTGACACCCGCTTCCCTTGCTTTCCGTGCCGTCGCCACTGCCATCACAGGACATCACATCAACCCCTCCTCCTTCACCACTTGCTCAACCTCCTCTGGCATGGACCTGAAAAAGTCCTCGTTGTCCCGTTGCGGCTTCCAGCCTACTGAGTGTGCCCGGGGGCAGCGTGAGCGGGAACTGACGGAGGATTACGGGGAGGATTGGAGGCAAAGAAGTGCGAGAAACAATGAACACGACCATAGGATCGAAAGGGAAGGGCCTTTGAGGAGCGAAAAGGACGGGCCCGCGACGGGCCCTTATCCGTGTTCGCGCACTCACTTGCTCCCGTGACTGGCGTTGGCGACCCATGCCAGCTCCGCCGGCAAGCCGAGGCCAGTGGCGGCCTCCTCGAGCGTCTTCCAGCTGATCACGTCGTCAGTTTTGACGTAGCCCATCGCCTTCATCGCCTTTGCGATGCTCAGCGACGTCTGCAGCCACGAGCGCTCGCCCGTCTCCGTGAAATAGTAGCCATCTGGGCCGTTGGGCGGTTTGGGGGGAGCTGCCGGGACCGCAGACATAAAATCATCGGTGGGTGGTGTAGACGAAATGGGGAAGATGTTCGGGTAGGAGGATTGGAGGGTGCACCGGAGGAGGTGGAGGTAGAAAGAGGAGAGGTCATCAATGTGCACGTGGTTCCATAAGGGTACACCCTTTCCGACGACGTGCACGACGCCCGAGTTGATGGCATCGCGGATGAGCATGGGGATCTAGGAGCGAAAGAAACATCCGGTGACATTGTCAACGGCCCGTTTCCATGGAGGCCGTGCACCAGGCTGAACCGACAGGCTGGCCGACACCTCACTTGCAGAGAAGTGATGTTGAAGAAACCTCTCCCTCTTCCGTCTGTCAATGGGCGGCCGGCGAAGCAAGTAAAAAAAAAAAGAGGAGAGCCGAAAATGAGAACAAATCCTGTCAGCTTTCGTAGCCGTCCACAACCTCCCCTCATTGCCGGACGCAATGCGAGCGCGGGTCCGCTTCCACGCACTCACAGACCGTGGGAGGCATGACGATGTAACTATCCACATCTCCCCTCGTCCCTGCCTCCTCGATGAGGATGTCCACGGCCCGATGAGGCTGCTGGAGCCCGAGCTGGCGGATGTCGTCGACGATCGTGTCGTAATACACCTTCGGGTTTACGTAGTTCCCGCACGCGTCGTCCGCCAGGATAGCAGTTCCGGATGTCTATGCCGTGGAGAGGGGAAAGAAAGACGGAAGATGAGAGTCGCGATGGAACAGTGGCTGCGAAGCTCCATCACCGCACCAGCGCCGTCCGCGCAGACACACTCGGTGATGAGGGACTAACATGAATCAGAATGCCCGGCCTGCCCGTTCCCTCCTTTCGGTGTTTGAGACCATGGATGATGGCCTTGGCCGCGGGGACATGATCTGCGTGGGCAGTATGGATGACGACTGTGGAAGGAAGGAAAGTGAACGAGTCTGAGCTGCAAGCCTTTCGCACGGCCCAGGCTCTTCTGCAAAGTCAATTACCGACGATGCCGGAGCCAGAGCTCACCGTCCGACTCGCCAGACTCTCTCCGAATGACCCTGAAATCCTCCAGGGTGCCCACCTTGGGCACGACGTGCCCCCTGGTGAATCTCTTCAGCTCTTCCGCCTGCTCGTCGTTGCGCACCAGCGCGCTGATGGACAACAGTGGCGCGAGGTCGGATTGGAGGAGGTCGTGGAGGACCGTTCCCCCCTAGGAAGCGAGCGAGGGAAGGCGCCATGCCGAGACGCCAAGCCATGGGTGGTATTCGGGCGCCGGTCAGTTTTTTTGGCCGCATCAGTACCAGCTTAGAAGAGTGATAACGGGGCAAGAAACGCCGGCAGGAAGAGGTTCGCGGCGTGTACGGAGTCGGACGCTAGCTCACGATATATCCCGTCGCGCCGGTCAAGAAAAGGAGGATCTTCTGTGGAGCACTCCTCCCTCCGTGCGTCTGCGTAGGCGTCGTCGGGGTCGATCCACCGTCATCCATTCTGGTAGGACTGATCGCTTCGATCCTTGCACTGCACACAGATCTTTCGGTCTTCGGTCGTCGGAGCGAATGCTCGGGCCGTCCATTCAGATGCGGCGGGAACCGAGGGGGGAGAGGCAGAATCAGTGGTCAACAGTTCGAAACGTGGTAGGGCTCCAAGTCACCGAAGGTCTGCCGAGTAAAACGGCTGGGTGAACATGTATAGCGACGTAGGCGGCATATGGCGTTGGCTGAGAGAACAAAAGGAGGCTCAAAACGCAAGACGGGCTGACATGCTTAGATTGGAAAGATTTGCACCTCGAGCCGTCTGACAAAGGGCAGGCAACCGAGCACCCGATCGTCTCCCGATCTCCCGATCAGGGGGTCACAAAGGGCAGAACGTCCATTGCGTACAGCATCGGAGAAAGGAAAGACGGACAGGATTGGGTCCACTACAGGGAGCCGCTCGAGAAGAATCCCATTGCGCGCAAAAAATCCACGTGATGCGCACGGCGAGGTAGTTGAAGGTCAGGTAAGGAAGAGTCAAGGGGAGCGTTTTGGTGACCGCGCCTTCACGCCGTCCTCATCGTCCCCAAGGCGGACTGCGGACGAGAGACGGGTCGGCTCGGGTCCCAGCTCAAGTCTGCGCTGATTTGATGATGTCGGCGGCGCGCTCGGCTCTGCAGGAGAGGGGAGGACGGAGAAACGAATGAAGGGAAAATGGTCAGGGCGGAGCGAGCACAAGTCCATACGCGCCTCCTTTCCGGCCCACTCACACTCCGTACAGCGTCGAGGACAGGTGAGCGGAAATTTGGACACTGTCAAACGAAACCGAGTCAAGTCGACGCAAACATGGACATGGACGGTGGCGAAAGGAGAACGGGAGTCAGTGGACGTGGGAAGCTCGGCCGCGCCACCATCGCCCTCGAACCAGAGACTCACGGCAAGACAGAGGCGTCAACGACTCGAACGTTGTCCAACCCATACACCTTCAAGTCCGGACCCACGGCGCCTCCAAGCTCTTCCGTCATCATGGCGACCGTGGCGATCGGATGGTCAACGGAGGTGAAGCTCTGCATGCAGGAAGGGAAGGGGCATTGGGGGAAAAGGGGAGAGAAAAAAAAAAAAAAAAAAGTGGCCGGTAAGAGGACGTTGGATAAATTTAAAAAAGCGTCTACCGTCGTTCGAGAGTCGCACGCCCCTCTCCAACTCCTCTCTCTTCCTAGAGAAAACCGCTGGGCTCACGTTCTTGATCCAATTCTCCCAATCGGCGTCGCTTCCCCCGTCCCCACCATCGGGAACGGTGTTCGTCCCTGGCTGGTACTCGTTGGTGACGATGCTGGCCAGCGGTTGGGCTTTGAAGATATTCCGCGCGTTCCGGCACCCCGCCACTTGGAGCTGCATGTCGAGCGGGTGGGCAAAGTCTGAGTATGGGAGTGAGGGCGTAGCGGTGGAAAAAAAAAGGGAGACTTGTTATTTTCACGCTCACGAGAATAGCGGGGAGGAGTAGAAGAGCGAAAGTTGACGAGAAGGAAAAGAAGCAAGTCGGAGACGACTTACATTGGGGATCGATCTTGGGGAGAGAGAAGGGGTCATTGGAGGTGATGTGAACGGTGCCTCGCGAGAAGACGAGGAGGTCCCAGAGGACGATGCCAACAGCGCTGTTGGAATTAGAAGGGTCAGGATTGCCTTATGGGGAGGGAAGGCGAAAAGAGAAAGAGTCAGGTTGGACGGCCATAACTCGGCCCGTGAGGCCGCGTGAAAAGGCTTGGAACGAGAACGACAGGTGCTCACCGCTGTCGAAGAACCACTCGACCACCGGTCCTGTCAAACGCCGGAAGACCAAGGTGTTGGGGGTGGAGGAGCACGAGCGAGAGCGAAGGGTGAAGGACGGAGGAGGCAAGAGGATATCATGTCATTCAATCTGTCCGCTCAGTGAGCCGGCACAGCCGATCTTAACTAGTCCTTCTTTCTAATCACACCGCCCCCAATGAGGTCCATTCGTGGCTCCACTCCACCTCACTCACCATTGTTATCCCAAATATCGCTGATTTGCTTCGTCCAGATTTGCATGAGCGCGCTCGCATTGCTCACCGCACCAGCCTGCTGGGCCTGCTGGGCGTACTTCTCGAGCTGGCTCTCCACGTCCGATCGGACGTTGGAGGCGTTGGACCCGAGCATCTGATAGACGTTCGGGAAGGCGATCACGTCCGCCGGGCCCGTGCCGTTCAAGTTGTAGCCGGAGGTTGTGGAGAAGGCGAGCATGCTAAGGGTCTGCTCCTGCAAGTTGCGCCCGATCCCCGGGTTCGACACGCGCATGGTGACGTTGGCCGCCTTGAGGACTCTGCATCGACGAACGGGGCAGGCAGAGAGATGGGAAGAGGTGAAGTGAGCGGCATGTCCGGCGGATGGGGAAGCGCTTCTTCCTCCTACGAGGATCGCCGTCGACCGACCGGGGCACCGGCGCGACTCACTCCGAGGCGCCGACACCGCTCCGCTCGAGCACCGCCGGGCTGTTGATGGCGCCAGCGGCAATGATGACCTCCCTGCTAGCGAAAGCCTGGTAGCTGTTGTGGTTGGCGTCCATCTGAAAGTTAACGCCGGTGGCCTTGGTGTGCGTCTGCTGGTCCCACACCAAGCTGGTGACTTGGTGACCGGTGAGGACAACGAGGTTGGGTCGCTGGTAGACGACGGGGTAGAGGTAGCCCGTGGCCGAATCGGAGCGCTGGTCGCCGCCCTGCCAGGAGATGGAGTTGGGCACGAAAGACACCACGTTCGGGGCCCCACCGTTGAGGTCGGGAGAGATGGTGAGGTTGTAGACCTCGTTCACCGTCTTTGCGAAATACGGCTGCTGGGTGCCGCCGTACCTGCCAAGAAGGGAAGGGAGAGAGAGTGTGAGCAGAATGAGAGGGCGACTAGCGTGTCCCGATGTGCGCTCACATGCCGTCCGAGAAGGTGGTCGAAATGGGACCAGAATAACCGTGGTCGTTGGGCGTGTAGTCGGCGCCCTTGGCCCGCTGGTCGGCGTTGGGAGGAGAGAATGTCTCGGCCTGGCCGAAGCGAGCGAATGTGCGGTTCGGCACGGTTTAGCGAAGGCTGCGGATCGGGCGTCCGAGCCGCGTTAAGGGGAGGAAAGAGAGCTCACCTTCTTCATGTAGGTGAACATGTTGTCCCATCCCCACCCGTTGTCCCCGGACAACTGTGCGATCAAATCGTACTGTGCCTGACTGCCCCTGGTCCAGGTCATGCCGTTAATGGCGGAGCTCCCGCCCAACGTCTTGCCGCCTGCAATGTGCCGCTGGTAATGTCCGGCGGTGGGGAAGTTCCAATCGAGCTCGCTGCCAACGGCCTGGCCGTAAGCATGCGGGTCGGTGATGCGAGAGTCGTTCTGGTTGTCGTAACCGGCCTCGATGACGAGAACCTTGATGTTGCTGTTCTCCGTCAGACGACCGGCGACGGTCAAGCCGGCGAGACCTCCGCCGACGACGATGTAATCATAGGTGGAGTTGGAGATGCCGTTCACAGAAGTGCCTATCGTACCGCGGCGGTGGAGCTGATGGTGATGCGCGGGGGGAAAGGCGAGAGACAGAGAGAGGAAGGGAACGAAGGCGGCGAGGAGCTTAAGGGCGCCCATCGCGATCCGATTTGTGCGCGAGACGCTGCCAAGTGTGCGGGGGGCACAAGGAACGGGCGGGGTCACTGGGGTCCTGTATTAAAGCAGGCTGAGAGAGACGGTGTGAGGTAGAGTCCTTGAAGAGCTGAGAAGAAGACGAAAAAAAAAAAGAGAGAATGAAATGAAGGTGGAACGAGGAGGGAAAGATGAGGGCCGGACTCTGTGCGCCTCGTGAGCCAAGCCTTATAACGAACGCCGGCGGTGGAAGGCAGCATGGACGAGAGGCCATCTCGCTCGTTTCCCGGGCGAGCGCTCGGCGAACAGACGGGCAAAATGCCTCGCCTCGCAAGCGGGGCCGGCGGAAAGTGCCTGCGCGATAGCGTGATGTGACGATCAGCTGGCTCGCCAGTGGGTTCGGGTGAAGGTGAGACAAAGCAAGGCAAGCAAAGGCGAGTGTTCCTGTCCCTGTCCCTGTCCCTGTCCTTGTCCTCGAGTTTGCTCTTTCGGATGAAGACGTGGAGTGTTCGACACATGTGGGGTGCAGGCGCGCGGTGTAGGCTGGACGCACAGGAGTGAGCAGGCGATTGAAGGCGGCGGTGAGAGCAAGCTAACCAGCGGAGGCGGTGCAAGGACGGACGGGACATGGTTCCGAGCGCCACAGCGAACAAGGGCGTAATGACCGTTTGCTTGCTCCGTCGTCCGACGGGTCGTGTCGTCGCTCATCGCCGAGCTCAGACGCTATCGCACCGGCCGCCGATCCCGTGGAGCCTCGGCTGCGGCAAGCCTGGTCGTTGGCGCCCGAGCCATTCGGATGAAGAGCGCGGGGAGATGCCAACTGACGTTAGCAAAGGACCGCTGGGCGTCTCCAGCTTCTTCCGCATTCTTGAGTAAACAGCGGACGGCAGTCGTCAAGCTAGACGAGGTCCGTCGCTGGAAGCAAGGTACACGCGCGTCCGTAGCGCTCGCGAAGGGGGGACCGGGACATACAAGGTCGTACAAAGTGTGGATAGCGAGAGAAGATGGAATTGGCAAAGGGTAGAAGAAGAGAATGTGCGGAGAGAGATGAGCCGGCGACACCGAAGAGAGCGTGCGGTATTGTTAAGAGGGCGGAAGAAGAGACAATAAAAAGCGGTACGAGGGGGCGGAGCTGACGGGACAACGGCTGAAGGGGACGAGCCTGGGGTACGACACACGTGAACGGAAGAAACACTCGCTCGGATTCTCTGCGCGCCATCGATTCAGCTCCAAGCACCAGCACCAGCGGCCTTCTTCCCGCCGCCGCCGCCCCTTTTTTTGAGCGCTTGTGCGAGCTGACGAAGCAAAGTGGAAGGGAAGCGGTCAGTCAGAAGGAGTTTCCATCTGGGCGTCAGACGCAAAGCGACTCACCTTCTTCCCGAGCCCTATCCTCTTCTTGTCTTTGCCACCTAAAGGCGTCGGCGCGGGGGCCAAGCCGAGATCAGAACTGCTGGCGCTGCTCATGCTCCAGGCCTCGCGGAGAGCGCTCCCATTGGGATAGTAGGGCGTCAGCGTCACGGCTCGGCGACGCGAGGTGCCAGCGTAGGGCTCTTCTTCTCCGCCGGCACGAACGCCAGTGCTCTCGCCGTCCGTCTCGGCGTCCGTTATTAGAGTCCCCTCCGCGCGGTGGTCCGGATGGAAGGTCGACAGGAGCGGAGAGATGGGCTCGGCCATCGCCATCGCCGTGCTGCCTTCGCGCATTTGCGGCGAACACGGAGGCGTCATCAGCCCGCCTCGGCCCATCTCTATCGCAGGCGAGCGTGTCCCACCCTCGTCGGCGTCGTGTGAGATGGGCCCGCCTTTGTCGTTTCCCTCGCCGAAAAGGCGATCCTCCGCGTTCTCGTCGTGCTGATCCACGAGCTGATCAGACGCAGTCGCCCCCTCGTCCTCCTTCTGCTGCCTCGGCTCGTCTCCAATAAAGTGCACATGACCATCGGCGACGCCCTTGGGCACCTCACCGTCCATCTCCCGGGCTGTCCATCTGTCGGCCAGACCGGTGAAGCCGAGGACAGCGGCAGCCTGAGCGGCGCGAAAGGCGACGGTGTCATAATACCCCACGCCGCCTTCTGCCACCGCCGGCCCAGTGGCTGCGCTCGGCTGTCGTCGTCTGACGCTGAGCGAAGGAGCCGCGGCGTACGCCGAGGAAGCGGCCGCGGTCAGACTGCTCTGCGCTCTAGCCGCGGCTCCCTGGCGAGGCGAGGAGGGAGTACAAGGCTCGCCTGCGATCAGTATACGCCGGCCTGCCTTGCGTTCCCTGGCTCTAGTCGATCTCGCTGCCGTTTTCGAGGACGGCCGAATGCACCCACCCTATAATCCAAGCCCCACACCCATGCTCCCATCCTATCTCCCGCGCCCTTGCCAAGATCACCGATGGCGGCCGCGAGTGCGGAAGCGCTCCTGGCAGCCTCGGATCGAGTGCCGACGCCCTTGGTCGAGTCGGAGCTCCAATGTCGGACGTGGGAGCTGGGGTTGTCATGATGCGATGAGTCCGCGGGCAGATGTGCGAGGGAAGAAATAGAGGAGGGAGGGGACGGCCGGGGAGTGGCGGAGAGGTGAGACGGGTGGCGCAGGGAGGCCGGTTGAGGTGGGTGTGGGAGCAAGTCGTCAGAACCAGAGGCCATGATGGTGGGACTGCGAGGTGGGGGGCCGGAGAAAGAGAAGGAATGAGAAAAAAAAGAAAAGGGCTGGCTATGGAGAATATAAGGAGAGCGACGACGATAGGCAAGCGCGCCATCATCACGTCCGCCGCGCCGCCGCGGCAAGTACATAGATGTGCATGGCCATGGCCGCGTTCTCAGCCGATCTCCCGGCCCAGGGCTGCAGCGAGGTTGAGCTTGTATGTAAGGATTTAGGGTAAACGAAGACGACGTCATGATCGCAACCCTCCTGAGCCTCGTCGCTCGCGATGCGCGATGACGATCGGACATCGTACACGACCGCCACGTGAAAGCAAGAGCAAGAGCAAGTCATCCTCCGTCCTGCTTTGCCCACAGACGGCTGTCGCTCACAACCACCAGAATCGCATCGCATCGCATCGCATCACATCACAATGTCCTGTCCGACTGGCGTGGAGCCCATCCTGACTGTGCGGCCAATCCGCCACATCTTCCGTCCCCCCCTCTGTGCACGTAGCGTACCGGTCGCTAAGCCCACATGGGTCTGATGATAGGGGGGAGGGTGCCATGTCCGGCGGGCGGATATGCGTCTGTTATTGGAAAGAAACAAGAGAAATGGCTGGTGTTCTGGATTCTGTTCATGCCTAACGCTCACCCGATCGGGTAGGAGAAGAGCGCCTGTTGGTAGCTGTCGTCGTCATCTGGTCTGTTTTGCCCCGCCCAGGGAGGGCTGCCGGCCGCGATGGCTATCTCGCGAGGCTCGCTCGACCTGGTGCTCCCGGCTGCAAGACTCTGTCCTCTTCATCTCGTCCCACTTGCTCCTCGTCGTGGTGTTCGAGGAGTGAGTGATCCATCGTCGTCGAGGGCAGCAGCCAGGGAAAAGGATGAAAGGGGGCATGGCGGACGCTTTGGACGGCCAAGGCGAGCTCTTAATGAATTCTTAATGACATCTTAATCACATTACACCTCGTCCCCGCCCTTGAATATTCCCGCCGTCGGCTGCGGCAGCAGCGGTCGATCGCACACGACGCGAGCTCGGCCGTCGGTCGACGTTTGCCATCGCTTCGACCACCATCGTGTTTCGGCTCTTTCCCAACATGTCTTTGGACAAGGTCAAGGTAGAGCCTACACAGCCTGAATTGCTTCGTGGTTCTCCGGCAGCGGAGCCTCACAGAGCTCAGGGCCCACCGAGACCGCCGGTCGAGGTCAAGAGGGAGCCATCCTCGTCCTCGTCCGCGTCCACCATCGCCGCCCCTCGGCCCGGCTGGGCTGACTACGCTCTCGTGTCGTCCAAGCGCAACGGCTGGAAACATAACATAATGAAACTGCACTCTCATATTCCCGTGGACCCCGCCCAGTTCTCGACGCCCGTCAAGCTCAACCGGAAAGAGCCCCCAAAGCCTCCGCCGCCGCCTCCAAAGCTAGGCGACACCGTGTTGGCGCCCCACGGCAAGCCCCTTCTCAGGCCGGATGGAAAGCCGTGGCTGGTCGGTCAGCCAGGGGCGGAGGACGCTAAGCGCGAGGCGGAGCAGAAAGCAAAGGAGAAGGAGGAAGGCAAGATCAATCGGATGACCATCGACCCGACCAAGGTGGCGCCGCAGGGGGACGCAGTGAAGAACAAGGCGAACCTGTTCAAGAAGCGGACGAGGCAGGTCTTCTACGCGCCAGAGGAGGAGCGCGAGACGAGAAGGGAGGAGTGGCATCCTTGGGTCTTGGAGGATTTCGACGGCAGGGAGGTGTGGACGGGAAGGCTGGATGGCGCTCACAACGACAATCTCTGCTACGTCCTCTTCATCTCCGACGACGATGAGGAGCATTTTAAAGTGGTGCCCGTGGACAAGCATTACAAGTTTACGCCGCGTCCCAAGTTTGCCACCTTGACGACCGAAGAAGCGGAAGCCGAGGTGAGGATGTCGTGGGCTTTGGCTCGCGCGTGCACGCACTTAGGCCGCTCGCCGTCCTGTTTGTTGTTTGTGCCTCCTTTGCCACTCAGTATGCGCGCATACTGAAGAACCGCGATCCAGCGCGATGGCTCATGTCCGAGAGGAAGAAGGCGGTCGAGGCCGCGGCCCAGGCTGGTGGTGGCTCGGGCGAGACGTCGCAAGGTCGGATCAAGACCGAGCCTCGATCGGACGGCTTGTCGCGGGCCAAGAGGGAGCCTGTGGTGTTTGATTTTGGGGCTCCGAACCCGTACGAAAACTTTACGCGGCGCCGTGGTGGGCCATCAGCGGGCGAGCGGAGCAGTGGCGGCCTGTTCTTCCCTAACAGAGGACGGCTGAGGACGGTGGACAGGGGACCCGCTCAAGAACGTGATTCTGATGACGACACGGCGGGCAGGCGGCGTCGACAAGTAAGTCGTGCTGACCGCGCGTTGTGGCGGATATCGCGCTCAACGTTTATTCGTATTTGCCTCTCTCCAGGAAGGCGCAGAAGGGGATTACGACGAGGTGGAATACGAGGAGGAGTTTGCGGACGACGACGAACGGCAGGAGTTGGAGGCACCGAAAGACGATGATGAAGAGAAGGAGCTAGAGGTGAGGAGCGGCCTGAGTTTGTACGCCTTGTTGTGGCGCCTCGCTGACCGCGTGCCGTCTCTGTCCTCGTTTCTTATGACGCGCGACGACACGATTGTTCAGGAGAGGATCAAGGCGGACATGCGGAAAGCTAAAGTGCTGGCCGACAACGAGGCGGGTGATGATGAGGAGGAGGAGGAGAGCGAGACGGGAAAGAAGCTGACGAGCGCAGGAAACAAGTTGCGCAAGTTGGTCAAGGATCTGGAGAAGAATGACGTGTACTCGAGCGATGAGGACAAGAACCCTTATGCAAGCTCGGTGAGTGTGGGTGGGGGCTTGACGGGACTGTGCCGGCCGGCCGGGTACGGTTTCTCACGTCGTTTTTGTCATTACACCACGCGTTTTTCGGTAGGAGGAGTCGAGTACGGAAGATCTTTTCGGGTCTGATCAAGAACAGACGGAGACCAAGGCCGAGGAGGCATCCACGGCGGCGACGACGGCGGTCGCGGGCGGGACGTCGTCGTCGGAGACGACGCCACACGGCGGCGGCACTCCTTCTGGCAGCAGTCAAACGAATACAGGCGGCGGCGCGATGCAGAATTCCAGGACGGCGGCACGTCTGGCGCACGGAGGTCAGCAGCGGCCATCACACCACCACCGTCCTGGGAGTGTGGGACCAGGTCAGGCCGGTCAGCCACGGGGCTCAAGCCCGAGCGGAAGAGGGAGCTCGGCGGGGAGCGGTGCGGCGGTGGTGGTGAGGCGAGCGACGAGCCCTCAGCGGTCGGGCAGCAGAAGCGCGAGTCCGGCCGGGCCGGCGGCCGGGGGGTCGTCGTCGAGCCTGAAGCGCAAGGCGGACGGGGCGCCGGACCGGTCGACGAGTCCGGGGCAAGGACAGCAGGGGAAGAGGCGCAAGTCGTCGCCGTCGGCGGCGGGCTCACGAGCGGGCTCTCCAGCGTCGGCGTCGGCGGTCGGGTCGCGTGCGGCGTCTCCGGCGTCGAGCTCTGCTGCTCCGCCGTTCAAAGGGGCGATCACGGAAGCAGAAGTAGTATCGCTACTGAAGAGCAAGCCGATCGGGACAAAGGAGATGCTGCACCACTTTGCAAAGCAGCTCAAGTCGGACGAGAGGAACAAGGAGCGGATTCGGGTGGTGCTTAAGAAGGTGGCTAACTTGGTTGATGGTGTGCTCAAGGTGAAGGAGGGCTACTGAGCGGGGTGGGCGGGGTGGGATGGGATGCGATCGATCGGCTGGCCGGTCGGCCGTGGGGTCGCTTGTGTGCTTCGTGTTGTTAGCTCGGCGGTGTCGTTGTCGTTGTCGTCTTCGTCGTTCTTCGTTCGTCGTTCGTCACTTGTCGTCGCCGTGGTGTGCGAATATGAGACATCTGCCCCAATACCCTGGCATCCCATGCCATGCCATGCCATTTCTTTGGACGAGGGCGTGATCCGATCCGTCGGACCGGGCGGCTAAACGCGACGCGGAGTGCGGAGTGCGGCGACGGCTAGCTCGGCCCGGCGTGTCGTTCTTGCCTTGCCTTGGATCTGGTGTCTGAGTGTCCGAATGTCCCTCCCTCCCTCCGTCCGTGCACACATCTTCTCCGACAGGGCGTGTGTTTTTTCGAGCGACTCGAGGACTGCGCTGCGCTGCGCTGCCTTGCCGCCTCCCGCGTCTTCGGCAGTGGTCATTCTTCCAACCAAGCTCCGCCGCCCTCCGACGGCGTTTTCTTCGGTTCATTTCTTTCTCTTTCTTTCGTTCTCTCCAGGGAGGCGCGACGATGCGATGAGGGTCCCCGCTCGGGCCATGTACGGACGGATGGTCGATCGATCGATCGATCGATCGATCGTGCTCTGCGTTCACACGGCCAGGGGAGCGAACGAGGAGGGCGACGGCATTGGAGGGTATGGAATTCCATGACAAGCAAGCAAGCAAGTAAGGCGCATCTCGTCTGGACGCCGCCGGCGTCCCATCTCTCCGTACACGAAGGACATGTAAACGACGGACGCGAGCGCTCCTCGTTTCGTTTCCTTTCGTTTCGCCATCGCAGTCGCAGTCGCAGCGCCAGTGCATCACATCGCATCGCATAGGTGACGGTGCCCGTCGCGCTTTGCTTTGCCGGGACGGAGGAGGCGGCAGGACGAGGGATGGCAGGATGGGGAATGGAGAGAAGAGGTGAGCGTGCGAAAGTCGGTCGGTCGGTCGGGCGGAGGGATAGGCGTGCGCGTGGGAAGGACGTCAGTTTGCTGACGCTCGTCGGCAGATAGTCCATGTCCGACACCGACTCGGCCTCGGACTCGGACTCGGGCTCGGCTCGGCAGATGACCCGTTAGCTCGGTCGAGGTGGGAAGAGGAGGTGGTGGGCTGTCGACGTAGGCGGAGCGAACGAACGATCGGTGTGGTGGACAAAGGTGGACGGACGTCGCCGTCGAGCATACGAGTCTGTCCTCCCCTCTGTCTGTCCCTGTCTTTGTCCCTGTCCCTCGCTGTGCTATGGCCAACACCTGGGGCCGTTGGGGATGAGAATGAGAATGAGATTACGTACGACGATGCGGCATCCGCTCGTAGTGATCAGCATCCGCCGTCCCGGTGCCTGGCTTGCGAGCTCCAAGAGCTCCAAGGGAGCGAGGAGAGAAAGGGAGAGAGCGAGCGTGAGCGGGCGATGACGACGACGTACGAGGACGACGACGATGACGACGACGAGGACGAGAAGGACGACGAGACGCCGACGAGGATGCCTCGAGCAACCTTCGTTAACCCTAACTTTACCTTGCCTTCCCCTACCCAGCCTTACCCAGCCTTACCCAGGCCAGCCGTAACCTTGGCCTGGCTAGCGCTGGCCTGCCCTGAGCGCTGGCCTGGCCTGGTCGGCTGCCACGAGGCCGGGCGGTTAAATAAACGGGCTTACTTTGTTTGATGGAGTCCCTTCTTCGACTCTCTCACTTCCGATGTCGTGTCGTCGCCGGCCATATCCATCATAATCGTGACGCGACACCATCCCAATCTCACCTTTGTGCGGCGTGCGGGCCAAGGAGGAGGATGGAAGGATGAATGATGGGTCGGTCGAGCGGTCGTACAAGGTTCGTCCAAAACGTCCTCGTCCCTCCTTCGTCGGCCGATTTGAGCGACCTCGACAACGACGACGACGACGACCTCGACACTAATAACGACCTCTTCCTCTTCCTCCACCTCCGCCCCTTTCACCCTTCGGTGAGCGACTACTCTCGGCCGTGCGAGCATGCTTTTCTCTCCGGCCGGTGATAATGGACGGACGGAGGGACGGAGGGACGGGATGGATGATGCTGAGCAACGTCGTCTCGTTCCCCTTTGCCTCCTTCGTTCTCTCACCACCGACTCCTCCCCACCGAACTACATAAACAGACGACCAAGGTCGTCGGCCACTTGCCAACCGTCGTCTTTCTCCTTCTCATTCGCCCTCGCCCTCGGCATGGAGTATCCCGGCCAGTACCACGGCCAAGAACACGAACAACAGCGACAGCAACAGCAGCAGCAGCAGCAACACCAGCATCAGCAGGAGCAACAGCAATATCAGCAGCACCAGTACCAGCAGCAACAGCAACAGCAACAACAGCAACAACAATATCGACACTGGCACCAATATCAGCCATTTCATCCTCAACACCAACACCAACACCAACTCCAACCCGCACCCAATCCTCCCTCCCACCCCGTCTGGCCCTCCGAACTGCCCGCCGATACCTCCTCCCTGACCCACGTCCCTCTCCCCGACGACGCCCACGCCCTGTCCAACTTTGCCCTCTCCCTCGCCATGTCTCTTCCTCCAACCCCCGCCGACGCTCACGCCTTCTATCCGCCCCTCCTCCCTTCCAACGCCTTCTCCTCCCCCACCGCCATCGGCCTCGCCGTCTCCGCCCCTGATCCTCGCCTCACGACGGCCGCCGGCGGCGACCAACACCAATGGGCCCCCGCCGCCTTCCTCCACCCGGTCGCTGCCCCCGCTACCACCCCCCAGCCCTCGCCCTACGCCCACACCGCGCCCCTCCTCACCGCCTACCCTTCTTCCCACCTCCTCCTCACCCCTCCTCCCACCGCCCTCCAAGCCCCCCCGATGTCCACCCCCGTCTCTTCTTCCCCCGCCCCCACCGCCACCGCGTCCTCCCCAGATCGCCCCAGGAAGATGGGCCGCCGCATCCTGGCAGAACACGCAAAGTTCTACGACTACCTTGTCGACGTTCAAAAGCCCGTCGTCCATCTCGACCTCCACCTTGACGACCAGCACAAAGCCACCCAATCCCCCGCGTCGACGACGACGATGACAACGACAACGACGACGACAAAGAGGTGCATGTTCTGTCGCGAGTGGGAGTTTAGCCACCTTCCCAAGTTTCTCGATCACCTTGTCGATAGGAGCAGAAAGTATAGGGATAGGGGACATTCTGGTCCCCTGTTTGAGATGGCCAGGCAAGGGGCCTTGGAGATCCAGACGGCCAAGAGCAAGGAGCGCTCAAAGTCGGCCTCTTCGGCCTCTGCAAAGCTCCCCGGTCCGACGCCCCCGGATCCCGCGCCCGCGCCGTCGACCGAGGACGTCGACGACAAACTCGTCCCCGCCGACGGTAGCACCACCACTATCATCACCACCACCACCACAGAAGACCTCCTCCCGCCCGGCACGGCCGGAGCGCCGGTGTCATTGGTGCGTTGCCGCTCCCTCGTCACGCTCCGTGAGCGTGCGCACCTCGCTAACCGCGTCTCCCGCCTCGCGCGCCGCACAGACCATGCCCGCTTTTTCCGCGTCGGCACCCTCCCATCCGCGCACCCCATCCTCCTCCCTCTCCACCCCCCGCCCCTTGCACGCGTCCCAAGTGGACGTCGTCCAGCAGCTCACAGAAGCCGTACGGTCCATCCAGTCCGGCATGTCCACCATCCAAGCCGACCTGGCCAACATGAAGAGCAACATGGTCTCCCGCGACGACCTCAACCGGCTGCTCTCCGTCGCTGGCGTCGCTCTCGCTGGTCACGGTCACGGTTCCGGCCCCGGCCCCGGCACCGGTGGCGGCGGCGGCGGGGGTTCAGCCGGCGGAACCGACTCGGATCGGTCCGCCTTTGCAACCTACACCGCGTCCCACACTGGCACCGGCACCGGCACCGGCACCGGTTCTGGCTCCGGCTCCGGCTCCTGGTCCGCTTCTACTCCTTCCTCTTCTTCTTCTGCCCCGTATGGCGGCCACAACTTGTCTGCGGCGGCTCACACCCACCGTCACTCGTCCGACTCGTCTCCGCCAGCGCCAGCGTCAGGGCAAGGCGTATTGGCAACGGCGTCGTCGTCATCATCGTCGTGTACGTTATGCGTTCCCCATCCCCCTCCCTTCCTCCCTCCCTTCCTCCCTCCCCTCCTCACAGCCGGAGGCGGAGGCAGCGACCGCTGACCTACCCAGCTAGCTCGCTCGCCTCCCTCTCCCGTACCCGTTCGTTCGTTCGTTCGTCTGTCTTCCCGACGCGGGAGGCTACGGCGGTGTGAATAATGTACGTCCCATCGCCTTTTCTGCTCATGTATTATGATATCTCCCATCACGTTACGTTACGTTACGTCCCATCGCATCCAATCATATCACATCACATCAAATCATACCAGCCAGACGTGCATTCCTCGCCGAAGAGGCCGCCGAAGCCCTTTCGCCGGCCACCGCTCGCCAGTACCGGCGGCGGTGCATGGTCAAGGCGATAGTTGGGGGTGCGTGTCGTCGTCGTCGTCGTATCTCGTCGTGTCGTATCGCCTCGCGTCGCCTCGCACCACCTCGCACCATCCATCGCAACCTTCCTCGCCCTTTGTTCTCGGCCTCGCACAGCGTCCTCGCGGATGCGCTCGACCCGATTCGACGCGCTCGATTCGATTCCTTGTTCCCGCCTCCGTTCCCACCTTCGGCACACGTCTATATAGAGACCCCGTATTTCACTCGCGGAGGCGACAGCGGGTGCAGTGGATGAGAGAATGTGGGTGCCATCCTTTCCTTTCCTTTTCTTTCCCTTTCCCTTTCCCTTTCCGTTTCTTTTTTATTTATCTCGACGACGATGAGGTCAATCTCGTGGAGAATAAACGTCCGCTCGGCTTTTCTTTTTCAAACGCCGGACGACGGCCGTCTGACAGACAGCAACCGAGGCAAGCGCCCTTCCGTCCTCTTCGCCATCACATCACCGTCCAACCTCCCGTCCCCGACGCCCTCCTAACCCCGTCCCACCGTTTCCCCTCACAAACCCGAATCGACCGCCTTCGACCCCGCCCGCGCCGCCGCTCGACACGCTCTGAGCTGACATCCCACTCTCCGAACTCGCCGACTTGGGCAGACGCGAGCCGCTTCCCCCCGTCTTCGTCGCGCTCGCGCTCGCGCTCGCCGCCGATCCGCTGGACTCGGACCGGTCCGTCGCGCCGCTCAACGTCTTGCTCGTTCGATGCGTCGACGGCCGGTACGCCAGCCGAGAGCCCGGGATCGTCGTCTCCCTCTGCATCGACGACTCCAGCCGAGAACTAAAGCCGATCCCCGGCACGCTCGGCTGGCTTGCGCGCGAGGTGGACGCCATCGTATCGCCGCCGCCACCGATGAAAAAGGCGGACGAGGGCAAAGCAGATGACGTCAGCGACAGAGGACGGCCGATGGTCGACACTCGAGACCTCGTCGTCGCTGGACCCGACGAGACCGCCGGTGGGACCATAGACGCCGGCCGGGGCGCTTTGAGCCTGCTCGAAGGCGGCGCCGCCAATCGGCTGACGAACGCCGGCCTCTTGCTCTTCCCTTCGCCCACGTCGTTCGCTCCCTCCCAACTTTCGCCCGAGCCTGTCCTCTCGCGCAGCGAACGCGGAACCGCGGGCACCGCCAGCGGCGGTACGGGATCTGCTCCGACTCGAGCCGACGTCTTCGACCTCGTCGGGCTCCCCGGGTCGCTCTGCAGCCTCGTTCTCGCGCCCGATGGATCTTGTCCGTCTTTGAAAGGTGAGCGAGGACGTCCGCTCGTCGAATACGCCGCCGCCGAGCTCGACTCGCCGCGCGTGCGCAGCGCAGAGCTAGTGCTGTGCTCCGGAGGAGGAGCGAGCGAAAGACTGGTGGACGTCGACGGCTTTTGATCGCGAAGCTGCATGGCAGGCGCGGGCTGGGAGCGACTGGACACGAGCCCAGAAGTTGCGCCGCTCGCTTTCGGGGCAGCGAGCCGGCCGCCCCCAGTTGGAACAGGCATCCTGCTTCCGACGCTCTGTCCCAATCGACGAAAACTGGAAACGCTTCCTGAGTTTGCCCCATCGTCGTCGATGGTAACAGCGTCGGCCGATGTGACGGGCTCACGCCGTTCCCCAGATACCGCGGCCGAGCAGTCCGGTACTGACTTGCTAGGCGCCGCTTCTTTGTCCTTGGTGGACGGGAAAGCAAACGTCCTGGCTGTGGGGACTGAATAAAACAAAAGCTCAACGAAGCGCCTTCGTACGGTCGTTCTACCCGATCGCTTTGCTTACCGCGTCCGATTCCGCTCTTTCGTCGAGGCGACGCTGGCGGTGGGTTTCTTGAACTGTCGCCCTCGACGGCACCTCGTCCTCCCTCGTCTTTCGGTTTGAAAGGCGCTTCCCAGTTGGAGTCCGTCCGAGCAGCATCGGTTCCGCGACCACTCTCCTGGCGGGAGGGACTCTCTTCTCCTGGAAAAGCTGAAAGGGTCACGCCAAATCAGTCCATCTCGCCGTGAGTCGAACTAACGCGGCCGTCACCTGCTCACCTCGTTCGGCCCTCCTCAACAGCGCTTCCGTATCCCCATCCTGATGTGCAAGCCACCGTTCCAAGTTGTTGCCAGTCCAAGTCGCACCTGCGCCAAGCGAGGCCAAGGTGAACTGGCTGCCAGTGGTATCTCCGTCGGACGAGGGAGATGGATCCATGTTCTCGGTACGGCCGCGGGTAGGAGAAGGAGGCCGAGTGGAAAGAGGGGTGGGGGCGACGTCATTGTTTTCTTCGTCCCCTTCGATGGGCGTCTCGAGCGCCGCTGACCTTGGGGAAGCAAGAGCGCCCATGATTGAACTATTCGAGCCCGGTGCGATAGAGGCGGCTAGCGTGCTGGGCGGAAGACTGGCGTTCAGAACGCTTCCGTAGCGCACGATGGTACTGCTGCGCAAGCCCAGTTCAGTGCTGAGGTCTGCGCTGACATTAGACGCAGTGGACAAGCTTCGATCGGCCAGGCCGACGTCCTGATCCGACGCAGTCCTTACATTGCCAACGGGCACTCGGAGGATGCTCTGATCAGTGACTTGCTTTGATGAGGACGGATCTGCATTGTGGCCTCCGAACACTCTCTTCGGCGAGCGTTGGGGGCGCCAAGGTTGCTGTGATCGACCATTCTCAGTCCGCTGCAGAGCACTCAGGTCGACGCTGATATCGCTGATGGTGACGTCGTCGAGATTTCTTGCGAACGAGCGATCCTCGCGAAGATCGAACGAGGCGTCATCGAAGCCTCCAAGGACATCGGAGAGACGGGTAGGAGAGGGCGGGAGCGCAGGTAGCAGGGCTGTCGAAGACGGTTGGGAGAATGTGTCAGGGGAAGGCGCATGCGGTGTAAAGATCGAGGTGGGCTCACAAGAATCAATCGTGTCGTCTGCACTGGACTGCGCTTCCACGTTGCCTTTGGCGATGATATCCCGAAGCGAGCTCGCCAGAGCCGTATCTTTCTCGCCCAAGTGACCTGGTGCAGGACCCGCCTCGCGTTGTTCATACCCATCGTCCAAAGCGTTCTGTAACTCGCTGGCGTCGAATGTGGGTGCCGACTGACCACGTAAGACATCTTTACCCTTTGTCGGTGAGGTGCTCCTTTCTCGCAGCCGGCTGTTCATCGAGTCCGCTCGTGATCTCGTCGGCGACCCGTCCGCTGCTGCATCTCGTTCCAGAAGACCCATAGCCCTTTTCAGAGCCGCACTCTGATGACGAGGCGTCTTTCCCGGCGATAGTGGAACATTCTGCCGCCGATCTGCGAAGGCCTCTTGCCCGTTCGTCAAAGGAGGCGGCGTGCCGATGATCGCCTGTTCAGTCGCCGGTCCCTTCACGCGTGTTGGGCTCATGCCGCCGTCACGCTCGTAGAGACCCAGTGGCCTCCGAGTCTGCTCCCCCAGCGCCTGCCTCTGAGGCGAGGCGGGATGCCGCTGTTCGTCATCGAGCCACCACCCCATCGAGTCGATGCTGCCAAAACGAGAATGTGCCGTGCCGTAGCTGGAATTTGAAGCCGAGCTGGGCGATCGTGGACAGGCGTGGTCCGTAAAGGGCTTAACGGCCCCACGCGAATGCTGGTCACCCACACCGGCGTGGTCAATGACGATCGGATCCATATAAGCCGTTTGTGTATGTGCCGGTCGCGGGGTGTCGCAAAGCCAGTCTTTCGTGTAGTCGCCCCTCTCCCATCCCTGCTCTTCTTGCCCGCCGTTCGACCCTAGCTCGGCGAGCGCACCTACGTGCAACGCAGCCTTCTGACTGGGCGTTCCTCCAAACAGTCTACCCGCGGCTGGACGGGGCGTCTCTATGTCGACGAGCTTAGAAGCGGCGGGCCTCTTAGGAGACGCACGGGGCGAAGAAACGGTGGCCGCGAGACCGGGCCTCGCATTCTCCTTGTCGAGGAAGATAGCGGATGTGCGAGGGGAAGAGGCGGGCGAGTCGGGGAGGGGAGCATTGAGCGGGTCGAAAGCCGCGAGGAGGTCCAGGTTGACGCTGACCATGTCTACGCCTCTTGACGTGGGAGAGAGAGACCGAGAAAATGGTCCAAGTTGTGCACGTCTAAAGGCAAAGCTTAGAATTTAAGGTCGTGTAACACACGCGCCGGTCACGTGCACCCGGTGCAGCGGCCTATGCTTCATTTCACTACTACACGCGGTCCCGGCTGGGACGAATCCATGGCTACAAACATAAACACCCTTCAAGGAAGCGGAGAACGGAGCAGCTAGCTTGGCGCTCCTCCCTCTCGATAGAGGGTATGAGTGATTTAATTGTGCGATCTTCTCCAACACCGGTGGAGGAGCGAATGTGACAGGAAAAGGGACACGTCCGCAGACGACACACTTACCTGACCGACTCACCAGGGCGTGTGTTGTCTCGGAAGAGAGAAAAGAAAAGGGAATAAATAGGTGGCTTCCTGGATTCATTATGCATACTGTCCTCTGACTGCTTGTTTTGCTTGATGCATATCAGCAACTCCGCTTGCATGCGCGTGACTTTGCTAAATCTCCCTCCAGCCTCGATGTCGTCTTCTTTAGCATAACTGCCATCTTTAACCGGTTTGACGCTTGTACGTTTGCGGGCGCGGCGCGACGGATAAAACTTGGGTGTTTTCTTGCGGACTTGGGACTTGGGAGAGAGGAAAACTACTAGACGGTACAACAGCGTAGAAAAGTGGTTTGACGTTGGGAACCTTGAGGATCACATCGAAGTTTTGAGAGCCTAGGGCCCGTCATTGGGAGACGATCGAACGGAAACTTTGCGCGTAGGACTTGATCGACGACGACGGGAGAAAGGGGTACGGGCCAAAGAGTGGGAGAGATAACCACCCCCAAAGGGCTCTGAACCGAACAACCACTTCAATAGTCGGGGTACGACCTGCCAACAGGCGCCCTCTCGACGCTGTCCGGAGCATCGTACCTCATGGCGTGCCTGTCATCCTTGTCAGGACTATCGAGGTGGCCACCCTTGCGAGGCGGGGGCACGTCATCGGGGTAGCGAGACCGCGGCGCCGGGCTGACACTTTTATCGGCACCGGGTCTGCCACCACGCTCGTAGCTAGGGCTGCGCCTGTACCCGTAGTTCGGGCTACGGCGACTGCGCGGCGGAGGCGAATAACCTCGACGGCGCGGAGGAGGCGACGGGGACGGCGAGTAACGACCACGACGGCGGGGTGGCGAACGAGAGCGGCGCCGGGGGATAGGAGACCGCTCCCGCCAGCTACGGTCCCGGTCATAACCCAAACCCCTTCCACCGTAGGAGTCGTAGCCGCCGCGCGGAGGGGGACGACGATAGGTATCAACTGATGATGGCAAACCAACGCACATCAGCGAGGTTGACCTTCAACCGAAATTGCGCGGAAGACTCGGGCGAAACTCACAGTCGCCGCCGCGCTTGTTGCCCATATACTCGCCGGGCGTGGGGTCGTGAGGCCGCTTAGTGACAGAGTAATCCACGCGAAGGCGGCGTCCGTGCAGTTCCTGAAGAGGACAATACAGAGAATGAGCGATGATGCGAAACATATACCTTAAATGATACGAAAACAGAACCCACGATGCCATTGAGTGCCTTGATCGCACGAGTGGCACCGTCCACGTCCTCCATGGTCACGAAGCCGAAGCCGCGAGAGCGCAAGGACTGTCAAGAGAAACGTAATGGCGAAGATCAGGTCAAGGGAAAAGCTCATTTCTCGCACATTCAGAAACGCAAACCTCATCCAGCAGTTCTCACCCTCTGATCGTACACTATGGTCGCCTTCTCTACCCTTCCGAACCTGGAGAATTCGTCCTCGAGATCGCGCTCGACGGTGCGGATGCTCAAGCCGAACACACCGACGACGTTCGTCGGCTGTGGATCGTTTGGAGCATGGCGAGGCTTAGGCGGGGGAAGACGAGAGGACAGCGGGGGGGGCACGGGCGACCGGGAACGCGAGTACCTGCAGATGTATGGGGAACGCGCGAAGATGAGACCTGAGAAACCATCACGATAAGCGGAATACGCGTAGTAAGCTCACTTCCTACGCGGAGGAGGGCTCCTGCTACTGTCCAGAGGGGGCCTGTTCTGTCCCGGAGGACTGCGGCTCCTCGAGCGACCGCGAAAACCGTCCTCGTTGACGGAAAGGTCCGGGGGAGGGCTACGCCAATGGTCGCCGGCAGCTTCAGCGGGAGGAGAGTCGTACTTTGTACATGAGAAACAAGCAAGGGATGATGGTGAGCAACAAGAAAAGAAGCCGCAACATAGTTGCTGCCAAAAGCACCGGTATCTACCCGAGCGCTCACCATGTTTGCGAGTCTGAAAAACTAGATAGACTCCTGTGCGATCGCGATGGAGATGTGGAAAACAAAGGCTCATGCGATGGAGCCGGAGGTGACACATTCCGCGCGCATTTGCCACGTGCGCGGTACAACCCTACTCCTATGGAGCAATAACCCTACTCGCGCAATCCAACTCCCAGCTATACAGCAGTCCTGCCATCCCGCCCGCCCTTCTCCCTTGCTGCGGCGCGTTTCGAACGAGAGCACTTGGCCGTCTGTCCCTCAGTCCCGCTCTCGTTCTTCTCCCAAGCGAAGAAGACCCGTCAAGCACCATGGTGAGCAAGGCTGGAAGTCCGGGATAGATGCTGAGGTTGGCATATGATGCGGATGAGGAGCTGTTAGATGCAGGGCATGGCGCATCTGGTGGAAGGAAAGGGCTGGACAGGCGGTCGAGTACGGCACCGGCATCCGGGAAGGACAAGGAAGACGAGTAGTCGGTAAGACGATGGGTGGACGGTCGCTGACCACCTTGTTCGTCCCTTTCGCCTTGTCCTTTTGCGTTTGTCGCCATTCGCTTCATGGGACAATAGGGTATCGACGTGAGTACGAAGCCTTGCCTCGTTCCGTACTGTCTACCGACTGGGGTCTCACAATTTCCCTATCCCGCTCGTTCGTCCACGTAGATCAAGAAGCACCACGTTAAAAAGGGCCAGCGCACTGCGCCCAAGAGCGAGGACCCCTACCTCCTCTTGCTTGTGAAGGTGATTGTCGTGACCGCGATTGTAGAACGGACGGGTCGAGGTTAGGTCTGGAGGGCACGCAATCTCGGTGGGACGAGCGTTTTGGGACGCTTGTAGAGCAGCTGGTAATACGCCAGCGACATTCGTCTCGGAAAGCAGGAGAGAAGGGTTAACAGGGGCGAAACTGCGCTCCTGCAGTAGTTTGAGTGTATTGATTCCAGCGGACGCTGACGACCGTGCTTGGTTTTCTTCAATTAGCTCTACCGCTTCCTGGCTCGCCGGACCGACTCGCGCTTCAACAAGGTGATCCTCCGCCGCCTCTACCAGTCCAAGATCAACCGTCCCCCCGTGTCGATCTCGCGCGTTGTCTACCTGACCCGCAACCACAACAAGGGTGTCGACTCGTCCAAGGCCGCTCCCAAGACGGTCGTCGTCGTGGGTCCCATCACCGACGACAACCGCATGCTCGAGGTGCCCAAGCTTAGCATCGCCGCCCTCAGGTTCACTAAGACGGCGCGCGCCCGCATCCTGGCCGCTGGTGGCGAGTGCCTGACCCTCGACCAGCTTGCCCTCCGTTCGCCCACCGGCTCGAACACCCTCCTCCTCCGCGGCCCCAAGAACGCCCGCGAGGCCGTCAGGCACTTCGGCATGGGTCGTGAGTATCGGTCTCGGTATATTTCGAAGCTTGGACTTGTCCGTACCCGTCGTTTTATCCTCATCACACGCCCCGTCATTTTGTTCTTTCCCAGCCCACAAGCACAAGAAGCCTTACGTCATGTCCAAGGGCAGGAAATTCGAGAAGGCTCGTGGCCGCAGAAAGTCTCGCGGCTTCAAGGTGCGTACTGGACGGATAGACTGTCGAGTTTTTGCAGTTCGAAAGCTGACGTTCTTCTCGTCTGCTTGCCCAGGTGTAAACACCTTGTCGCCATCGCCATTTGTCACTCAACCCTGCTCCGCCACCGGGGCGGGTGCCCGTGGACGGGCTATGTGCGCTTTCACGCTCGTCCTCGAAAAGCCCATGTGTCGGCGTGGCCTACCTATGCGAGCGCCTGTACCTATTTCTCGGCTTGTCGAGCCGATCCATGTTTCCAAAGTGTATGGCTCGTGGTCCGAGCGAATTCTCAGCTTGCAAATTCACTGGTCGTCATGGGTATCGTGGAGACGCGCCTTCGACGCGCGTCTGCCTAGGCCTACGGAGATGGGGCTGGAGGTGCAAGCTGGCTAGCTCGGACGGAGTCGAGCACCAGCTGAGAAGTGGAAGTGCGATGACGGGAGCGGGCATGGCTGGTCATCCCTCTTCTCTTTCTGATGACACCTGCATCACTTATAGAATGCCGCCTGGTGTGGTTGTCGAAGTTGGGCGGAGGACGAGCGGCAGTATGAACACGTGGAAAGAAAGAATGCGCCACCGTGAAGCACAAGCACGATCCACGGTCGAGTCGTGCGGGCATTAACTAGACCGAGACCTTTCTTCGTGGCCGGGCGGCCCGGGTGGATCGAGCGGCGCGCGTCGTCTTCATTTTTTTTCTACTGCATTTTGTGGTGCGCTGTGAATGCTTCGTCGTAAGTGACTCGCTCGGTCATCGCGATCAGGCAAAAAAAAAATAGACTCGATTCCTCATTTGCATTTCCACCGTCACGAAATCCGTCGGATAACCACACATCCATGACAGGGCAAGCAAGCTGTTTATTACTCCAACTGCCGCCGTGCGGGCATAGCCACGCACGCAAGTGGGCAAGGACGAGATGCGAAGGAAGGAAAGAAGAGATCGCGAGTGGCCCGCCGGCAGACGGCGTTCTATGAGCTGGGAGGCCGTGTGAGCATGTCAGGATGGCGTGGGCTGGAGATGAGCGTCGCTGGCCGGCCGTCGGTGGTGGCTGAGGATGAGGATGCGGCTGCGGCGGGAGGAGGATCGACGGGGACGGGAGGAAGGGGCGATGGAGGACGGAGGTATCAGCCGGGCACGCCGGCGTCGACGACGACGACGACCCAGCTGACAGGTCGATCGCCTCTTGAGACGGCCGTAAATGGCGAGCGACGCCCTGACCTGACATTTCTCGAGAGAGAGATCTTGCGCTGTCTTGCGATGTCACGTGCCTGACCGACACTTGCGCTGCGCTCGGGCGTTTGATCGCTAGGGCCGTCATAGCGCGACCTGCCGCAGCACGGAAGTCCGGCGGTTCGTACTTCGGTGCAGTTCCACCACGCGCGGCAAGTGCGGTGCACAGATAGTCTGGTTGGCGCCGACGAGGGGGCGGTGGACGAAGGCGAAGAGCGGAGGGGAAGGAAAAGGACGAACGGGGCCGAAAGGAAGAACGAAGGGATGAAAGAACGAAGGGACAGGCCGCCTTGCTTGGCCTTAGGGCCGGCGGCTCGATACTGGGATGCAGCTCGGATGACGCTTCTCGGCGGTGCGTTGGTCCCTTGGCTCCTTAAGGCGGCCTCCGCCGTCGTCTCCTTCGGCCCACACCTCCTTCTCTTCTCCTCTTGCTTACATCTCTTTGCGCCTCGTCAGATACACTCCTCCTTCCTCGTCCACCTACTCTCACGTTCACCTACGCTCTTTGCCTCTCGTCCAGCGCCTCTCTTCGCTCACTCGCTCGCTCCGTCTATGGTTCGGTCATGATCTCGCCTTCCTTCTCCCAGCTTGCCCTCCTCGTCTCCGTCGCCCTCGCATCCCTCTCTGCTCTTCCCCCTTCCAACGCCTCCACCGCCAGGCGAAGCGCACACGATGACCCACACTCGTCGCAACCCCGTTCCTCGCTCCGCCGGCTCCAGACCCGCGGCTCGAGTGCGGACGACGTCGTTCAGCGCATCAAGATGGGCTTGATCGCGGACCAGAGAGCTGTCTGGGAGCAGGGTACCGCCGCCGAAGCCATTCTCGAGCTAGACGCCGCCGACCTCAGCGTCTTCTCCCGCAAGTTTTCCGACTCTTCCTCCCACCCCCCTTACCTCGTTCTTTCCATGGCCTACGATAGCATCTCCCGCCAGGCCGCCGACGGCCGTCTCGGCATGAACCTTGGCGATGTCGTTACCTCCGCCAACTCGGGCTCCGCAATGGACGGTGCCAGCAATGGTCCTTCCGTCCTCCTCGGCGCTGAGCTCTGGGACCACGGCGCCGGCGGCAGCGACAAGTCCGAAAGCACCAACCCCCAGTTCTGGTGGACCGCCGCGGAGAAGCAGCTCAACTATCTTCTCCAAACCGCACCCAGGGGCCCCGACGGAATCATCAGCCATCGCGCTGACGGCATCCAGTTTTGGGCCGGTGAGTGCTCATGACGAGAAACGGGAAGCCGGGCTCGTTCAGCTGTTCATCTGATCCCACGTTCGTGTTCGTGTTCGTGTTCGTGTTCGTCCGCCTCGTCCCCGACAGACGGCATGTACATGGGCTTTCCTTTCCTCGCATGTGAGTTTAAATGCGCTCGATCGGCTATATATCAGCCTTTCTTTCATCCGTCCCGTCGCTCAATCTTCTCCGTCGTATACCTTCCCCAGACTACGGCCTCGTGACGAACAACCAGAGCCTCCTTCAGACCGCTTACGAGCAGTGCTCCCTCTACCGGTGAGCGCCGTCCCGCGACTTTATATTTCCAAGTTGAGATGCTGTGACAAGTTTTGACCTTGCTTGGCTCATCTTTCGGCCTCCACCATTTCACCCCGTAGCTCGACGCTGCAGGACCAGAACTTGACGTCGCCGACGCTCGGCCTCTGGCGTCACATTATCGCCTACAACGACACCAGCAAGGCGTATAGCCCCGTAGACCCTGGCTTTTGGGCCACCGGTGAGTTTGTGTGGTCGAGTCGAGAGTCGACGACGGCCGTGCGTGGTCATCCCTGTGCTCTGTGCTCATTCCACGGTGTTCATCACATCGACCGCGACCGCCCGCAGGCAACGGCTGGGCGACCGGCGGCATGCTACGCGTCCTGGCCTCCATCTCGGCCAGCAACTACGCTTCGCAGATGTCCCAGCAGGTTCGCGACCTGATTACCTGGGTCGAGGAGATTCTCTTTGCCGCCTACCGCTATCAGGTGAGTCCGCCGTGTAGGGCCAGCTCGAAACTCGAAACGTGCACGAACCTGACTGGCCCTCGCTTCTGGCGCCTGTCAACAGGACAAATCGACGGGCCTGTTCAACAACTACGTCGACCACCTCGGACAGACGGGTGGACCGTACTTCCTCGACTCATCCGGCTCCGCCGCACTCGCCTACGCCTCCTTCCGCATCGCCTCGCTCTCCCCAACTGGCGCGCAGTACGCCCAAAAAGCAGAGAAGCTGCGGCAGACGGTCATTTCCAATGTCTCCCCGCTCGGAAAGCTGGAGAACCCTCCGTTGGACGAAGTGAACGCGTTGAACTGGAGCGGCGATAACTCGGGAAGCCCCGAGAGTCTTGCGTTTGCTGTTCTTATGGAGGCTGCGTACCGCGACTGGAAGGCCGGTAACAGCACCGACGCCCGCGGCGTCGGCGTCGCCTACCACGGATGGCCGACTGCCAACTCGACCGCGCCTGGCAACTCGACCGCCTCATCCGGCGCGACTAGCACCGCCAACTCATCCACGTCCGCGTCCACGTCCGCATCCGCTTCCCACTCCACCTCCACTAACAGCCCGAAGCAGAGCAGCAACGCGAACGCGTTCTCTATCCTCGCCCCGTACTTCTCTCAAGCCCCCTTGGCGGTCGCCGGCAGCACCGCCGCCGCCGCTTTGCACACCGCCTTGGCTCGGGCATAATCTCGTCGTTCGCCGCGTTCTCGTTCGTTCGTTCCGTTTCGTTTCGTTCCCCTCATCGACGACGCGATCCCCTCCGCCTCGGTTCGTGCGTTCATCGCGCACTATCCCCCCCCCCTCCCTCTTCCCCGTAGCATGCGTAGAGATCTATTTCCGCCCACCTACGTCACTCTCTTACTTCCCGTTCGGACCTTGTACCTAATTCAGACAGACGCTCGCCGCCGAGATGGATGGCTGGCTGGCTCGCTCGCTTGCAACGGATGACGGACGATCGTCGCATCCGCATCAGCATTCGCATTCGCATTCACGTCTGGCCGCGTCGCTATCATCATGAGAGGCCATGCTACAGTTCTGTGTCACAGTCACAGCCACAGCATCCATCCTAGCTGGCGTCGCCGCTGTCACCGTCGCCGTCACCGACGGGGAGACAGACGAGCGCGCGCTTCAGACGCGCTTCTTCTTCCCCTCCAACGCCGGCGACGATTGGGAGGCGAGTCGGAGGGCGCCGAAGATCTCGCGACCGAAGACGTAGGTGATGAGGGCCGGGAAGACGAGCCAGAGGCCGTTGGGACTGTGAAGAAAGGAGGTTAAAGGTAAAAACAAAAAGGCAAAGGTAAAACGTAAAGGGTCGACGGGTCGGACGTGAGCATACGGACAATACGCCTATCGTGCTCGTCGACGGCCGGAGGGACGGGACGGGACGGGACGCACATGATCCAGAGCAGGACAAAGTCGTGCCCGTTGTTGTGCCCCGTCTTGCACCAGTCGCAGAAGTGCTCCTGGAGTCGGATTCGAGGAAGGGAAAGGGCAAGAGCAGATGGGACGGGAGATCAGAGGATGGAAGACGCACCGGGCCGGCCTTACCACCAGGGCCAGGGCGAGCATGTTACGGAAGAACGCGGGTGGGCGAGAAGGAGTGGGCGTGAAGAAAATACTCGCCTGAAGCCAGTACAACACGGTTTTGCTGAGCGTCATGACAACGCTCGTGAAGCCCACCAGCGGCGCCGCCTCGGACGCCGGGGAGAGGTGGGCGAGGTAGAGGTAGAGAAAGTTGAGCGCACTCTCGACGACGTTGAGGGCGGATTGGGCGTTGGTGAAACCGTCGTTGGATTCGAACGAGGGGAGGCCGTAGACGTGGTCCACGTTCGCGTATAGGGCGTACCTGGCGAGAGTGATGGTGAGAGGAGAAGAAGACTCAGAGGTGCGGTGCACTTAGGGGCGAGCGGGTAGCGCGGTGGTAAGCTAGCTCACGGGCTCCAGATCCAGTGCAAGTCACCGCCGACCATGGAGCGCGGCCTGAAAAAACAGTAGCCGGCGTCCCAGACGACGAGCAGAGTCGAAAGACTGTGATGTCGTAGCGAGAAATGAGGGGAGGAGGGGGGTAGCTGACCGGGTCAGATGGGCCGCCGGGTAACTAACTGTGCTGTCGCGCTCTCTGTTCGCTCGCTCGGCTCACAGGAACCAGAGCGAGATCCATGCTCGCGGATGGTGTTGAAAGGCGGCCATGGGCGCGAGGTATGTGCGAGGGTGAGCAGGCGTGAGGGAAATGCAAGTTAGTGGGCGTGCTGAGGATGGTCGACGGTGGTGGTGTAGGTGCGAGAGGGAACAAGAGGCCAGCGTCGGCAAGCCGTTGGGTGTCGCCGCCCGGGCCGAGCTCCACGTTGGAGAAAATGGTCCCTTTCGCTCATTGACGATGCCGCTCGTCGTCCTCGTATTCGTCTCTAACTCGCCTCATCCACTCACACACTCCTTCTTTTCTCTTTGTCTTTATTTCGCATGCCGTCCAAAGTCGGCCGGGGCGATACGGTGCAGCCTGTCGCCAGCCCTCGGACGGCCTGTGCACTGTAGATGTAGGTGGTCATCGATCGTATGACCTTGGTTGACCGGAAAGACTACAGGCGCACGATGCCCAAGCTTCGTGTAACGGACAATGACAAGCGAGAAAACCAGTCCGTTCGAAAGGCAGCTTGCCAATCGGACGAGCTGCCCGGACTATACCGGTACGTGCCCACCTTCCAACGCCTAAGCGCCCCTCACCCAAAGCCGATCAGTCAACCTTGGAAGAGCAACGACGCGGCTACCTCGACGTTTCCCCCGGCCGCGTCCAGGATCCTCTCCGCGTCCTGCCTGCTCGCACCTAGGCTCATGAGCGCCTGGACGTTCGCTTCCGGATGCCCGCCGCCGCCGCCTGCTCCGCCTACGCCTAGCCCACTTCCAACCCCCGCGCGGGGGCCGTGCTGGCTTCGTGGCACCGCCGCGGACGATGGTACGGAGGACGCTGGGTGGCGCGCTCCCGTCGCCGCAACTGAACCGCTCGAATCGCCGCCGCCGAGAGTGTTCCCCACGCCAGGGAACCTCGGTTGCGGCTGCGGCTGCTGCTCAGTACTTGGCCCTGCCGCCCCCATGGAAGCACCCGAAGGCACAGGCGGAGCGACAGGGTCCCCATGCTCGTCCACTTGCTCCTCTATGCGTGCGCTCGCCGGGAGCTCATGCTCGTCGAGAAAGCGGATCTTGCGTCCCTGGATTACCAGCGCGTTCGTATCCAAGTCGATGCACGCCTGATACCGTTTGAGCATGTCAAGCCCGAACAGGAGATCTACGCCACGGCCCTATGGGGTGGGATCGAGGAGAGTGTGCTTGGGGATCAGATCCTGGGCAAGCCTAACGAGGAAAGAGTGCTGGGGGATGATAATGAAGCGCATTTCTCACCTCCATGATGGTGAACGAGCACGGCAAGAAGAGGTCACCGCCGAGCTTGATCTGGTCACTCGACGGTGAGATCAGCGATCGTCGGCAAGGTTAACTTCAAAAAAGCACGGGCCCAGCAAAGAGATGCTTACCTGCGCGGAATGGACCCTGCCCAAGATCTTGGCCGTGCCAACGCCCCGAGCGATGCCGGCGAAGCGCTTGTCGAGCAGTCGCATGATGCTATTTCGAGGCGAAGATCGTCATTCACGTCGATGAGTCTGGAAAACAAACTGAAAGCCACGAGCGGATATTACAACCCACCCGCACTCTTCCGCCAGTTGGGGGCTCACTGGGCACGACGACGAAAGCCATGCAGAACAGTTAGCGCCCGCTAGTTTGCCACCTTAAGAGCTGCGCTCGCTCACTGATTGTTGCCTGCGCGCCGCTATCGACGAACGCCTGGGCCTTATGCCCGTTGACCTCTACGTCGATGTAAAGCATGGTGACCCTGCCAAAGTTCTCCGGGTTGTATTCCATCGCATGCTCCAAGTTCTCCATCACCCTCTCCTGCCTGATCGCCTCCTCGATCCGCTTTTGCGCTTCCACGTCAAACTCGTCTGCCGCGCCCAAATTAGCCTCCGCTTGGGCGCGGGCCAGCTCCATGGCTCGCGTCTCCTCGCGCTGTTGCTGGACAAAGGAAGGGAGGAGAGAGCCAAAGCGAGCGGGGTCTGTGCGCGCTGCATTAGCGAGCTCCGGGTTGGTCTGGGTTGCGATGCGGCGGCGAGGCGGGTGGAAGAGACGGTGGCATGAGCATTGAGAGGAAGCAATGTGAAGCAATATGACATAGTATGCATTAGCAAGCACATCTCGCACTTCGACCGACGGACTGATTGCTGACCTGCTGAAGCCAGTCCATGAGCTGTGGGTTCCCAAGGAACTGCAATCGGAACATTTCCGAGTCTTGCTCGACCGTCCTGGACGCGGGAACAACCGAGGCGAGGCGAGAAATGAGAGGAGGATGTGCATCGGTGAGGTGACTAGATGCCCACTCGCCGGCGCTTCCAGGCTCTCTCGCTCCGCTCGACTCACCTTCCCGCAGCGTATACCTTTCTCCTTAGCAGGAGCAAGTCGTCTTGCTTGACGCCGTACGCCTCGAGCGTCTTCTTGGGGTCTTTCATCTCCTCGTCGTGGAAGTGGATACTCTGGTCTGATGCTGGAATGTCAGACTTTCGGGTTGCGCGAGAGATGGAGAGACGTCACGAAAAAAGGAACAATCAGCATCTCCGCTCAGCGCAGCAGGCGCCTGCCCCCTTAGTCGATTTAGGGGCTGAAGAGCGGCGGCGACGTAGACAAAAGGCCGGCTTCCGCACACTAACCTCCGCCTCAAGCAAGGCCATGATGTTCTCCAGCTCGATCTGCGGGTCCACGTCGAGCGTGTAGTGGTCTCCCGCGTCGGTCGCGAAGGAGACCCTCATGTTTGCCGCGAGCAGGGGCCGTGTTCTTCTCTCTGGTTGCGCCTTGGGGCTCGATCGGCGGCTGCGCTTGTGCGTGTGTGTTGTTTGTGATAAGAAGGTGGCTGAAAGGTGAGATAGGATGGTGGAGGGCGCAGGCAGGGACGAGAAGGGGCCGCGTCAGCCGCGCTCGCAGTCCAGTCAAGCTTTGTACGACCAAGTCGATCCGGGGAGTGATCGGCGAGGGCCACGTGGTCGGCACGTGCAACGCTCATAATATTAGGCACTGACGTTCTAATAACACGCGAACGAGAAGCTACCGCGCTGAACATTACGTATATGTGCCTCCTCCCGTGGTATGCCTTCGGCGGCTGATGACGTCTAGAGCTCCACCCAAGTGAACCGTACTCGTACACGAATTCTTCCCCACCACACCGCCGCCCGCGACAGCATCCCCTTGCCTACGCCGCCTTCAGCTTCGTCTTCTCTCCCTGTCGCAGCGCCTTCTTCGCAAGCCCCTCCGACCGCTTCACGTGCGCTTCCACACCGATGCCGGCAAAGACGAGCGCGACGCCGGCCCACTGACCCGCGCTGAGCGGGTGGTCAAAAAGGAAGACGGAGAGAAGCATGGTGAAAAGCTTTCTCGTCACCGTGACGGTGACGAGGGTGAGAGAGCCAAAGTGGGCGAGGAGGTCAAAAATAAAACATTGGCCAAGCGCGCCGCAGAGAGCGTAGGAGAGGATGGGGAGCCAAGCGGAGGGGTGGGTGTGGAGGAAGGCGAGGGCCGTGGAGAGCTCTGATGCGGAGGCGGAGGTGGGATTGAGGACAGGGATGGAAGGCAGAGCGACGGAGATGGTGATAAACTGGAGCAAAGTGGCCATGAGGTTCATCATGAACATCATCTGCGTGCCTTGGATGTCGTAGCGAGAGAAGATCTCGTCTTGCGTGCTGTTGGTGGCGCCGTCGATAATCAAGTTCGTCAGGAGCAGCGCCAGCCCCAGGATGCTCGACCCTCCCGCTGCTCCCCGACCTCCGTGCTTGGCCGCTTTGGCGGGATCGACGGGCTGGAAGAGCATGAACGCGCTGATGCCGACGGTGACCATGCTTACGACGAGATACTTGTGAGCCGCGAACCGCCGGCGATACAGCACCACGTTCATCAGCATCACCGGCACAAGCTTGCATGATTTGCCCAGGATCATAGTCGGGTAAGAAATGTATCGAAGAGAAGCGAAGCCGAACGGCGAGGCCAACGACTGGAAGAGAGCGACCTGAATGTATCGGAAGAGGAGTGGCGAGCGCAGGACCTGTAACACGCTCAACCCCTCACCTCCCGAATGCGTTGCACAGTTCGCCTTCCCATTCGGTAGCACTCCTGCCTCTCCGTTCGTGGTCGGCGCTCCGTTGGCCTTCTCCTTCACGCTGTCACCCTCGTCCTTCTTCGCCTTGCTCTTCTTCTGACCGAACCCCTTCGCGAACTCGGGAAGACCAAACGCCTGGCCCACACTCTGTCCGTTTGGCCGCGTCAAAAGAATGTAGATGGCGGCCACCGCTACGCTAATGGCGCTCTGAATGGTGTTGAGGAAGACGACAGAGCGGAACTTCGTCTTTTCGCCGGTCCGTGGGTCTGTGAAGGTGGTGGATGAGACTGGCGGAAACGGGGAGAGCGAAGTGGCAATGCGAGTTAACAAAAAATAGTGAGTGACAGTGTTCCTAAGCACAGTCAGCTGTGTCACAACATGCCGTCGTACTCACGTCCCTCCTGAAGCACTCCCCAATACAAAAAGGTGGCGTAGACGCCAGCAACACAAACCGCCAAACGAAGGACGGATGACATGTTGGCGGGACGGTTGACCAGAGGTCGACTTGGAAAGACGACTAGACGTCAAGAGAAGCTCGGACCGGCCGAGAAGTGCGAGACCAAAGGCGTCTATAAGAGAGCCAGCTGACGGCGAGTGGTGGTGAATACAAGGAAGGGCAAGTAGGTCTCGCGAGACCTTCTCGCTGGCCACAATGCCGCAGCAGATCTTGGATCGCGCCCATCAACGCGAGCCGGCGTCGCGCACCGAGGTCAACGACCCACCATCCACGGCACTCGTCTTTGCTGTCATCCAGCCTTCCACGCTGAGCGGAAGCGGTCCAGTCGCATTTCTGGAGGAGCCGTACGTTCCATGGATTATTACAAGGCCTCGTATCCCACTCGCCTGGTCGGAAACCCTAACCGCGAGCCGATCGGATTCGCGCACTCCGTCCGCGATAACGACTAGGATAGGCAACAATGTGTAATATTCAAGTCGGGCTTAACAGCACATCTTCCCTATACACAGTAGGTTCGGTCTCGGGTCGTGGATCAGTGATGCTGTTGGGCGGGCGGCTGCTGGCCTAGCTGGTCCAGAGCCCTTTCATAGTCCCGCCTGCACACAGAAAGGCAGTGGTTTATATCAATATGAGTGATACCCGCATCGAGGCGCATCGAGCGACACTGAGCCTGGCAATGGGAGTATACGAGTTGGGGGCCTGATAAGGAGGGCTGGATGATCCCCCGCGGGTAGAAAAGGTCCGCCTCCCGACGATAACATGTACGAGGCCAAGCTATTAGCCATCGCGAAGGGACGAGCGGGCGACCTCACAAGAGGAGCACTCACGGGGGCAGCACGAGCGACGGGGACGCCCCAGCATTCTTCCCCGAGAGCCCGTCCGAACAGGTCCGCACGCTCCTCTTCGAAAGCCCGAGCAAACAGGTCCGTGGTGTCCTCCGGGAAAGCAGAGGCCACGCTGGTGGCGGCCGCGGCGGCGAAAACGAGCGTGGTGACGAACCGCACCTTGTAGACCTGGATCTCGATAAGGGAGAGTGTGGAAGGCGACGGTAGAAAGAGAGGTGTGTCCGGCACAGAGACGAAAGGGGAGAGCGAAGCAAATGCGACCTGCGCAATTGGAAGAATGAGGCTTGACGAGGAGAAAAAGGTGAGAATGACGAGTGAGGAGAGGACAGACTGGCGGCTCGCAGCGTCTTTTATCCTTACAGTCGACCATCCATCCTGGCGAGCATCCGAGATCGATGGGCGAGTGCGAGCTCCACCTAGAAGTGAGACTGCCTGCAGCGTCGGCCATGGGCTTCCTGCGCCTGCGCCCAGGTCGCTGTCAAGAACACACGAAAAGAGCAATGATCGTCGGAAAGACCATTTGGACGGAATCATTGTCTACTGGATATACGGATGGAGCGCGACCGCGGGCGGGTGGCGTGGTGGTACCGCAACCGACAGCCGGACAGCCGACAGCGAGATTTCCGTCAAGTAGAAGGTGAGAAACAGCGTCCGCAGCTTTAGAACAGCGTCAAAGTTATCGGCCTCGACTTTTTTAGCGTTGTGTTTTAACATTCTAGCGACCGCCAGCTACGAGGCGCGCCAAGGCGAGTTTATCTGAACGATGTAGACCTCACATTGTGCCGTCGCTGGAAGCTCACACACGTCGCATCTGTCCGGCTCGCATCATATAGACGTCTGGCGTCTCATCCGCTCCATAGTCTGGATGGGCCTAGTAGAGAAGTTGTGTATGGATGAGCTCTTCTGCGACGTGACCGAAATGGTGGATGCGCACCTGTCACGCCTGCACGACATGTGACACGACTTGTTTCCCAATAACGGCGGCTCGCCATCGGATGGCAGCATAGTACACGACAAAGTGTGGTGGAGCTTCTCGCCACCCAGAGACTGGAGCAGCGGAACGGGTTCCAAATGGTGCAAATATACCCGAGACAGGCTTCTGGTACGACCCGAGCACCCCAAGCAGATTTGTCCTTTCCGATCTCAAATCCGCATTGGAATTCTCCACAGCAGCGCCGTTGGCGAATATCGACGAACACCGGCTTCGTCTCTCGCTTGCTGCGCATCTCGCCCGTCATCTACGGTCCGAGATCGCTTCCAAAGTCGGGCTTACTTGTTCGGCGGGTATCGCTAGCTCAATCAGCTCTTCAAGCCGCGTCTCGGTTCTCGTCTCTGGGCGCTTCTACACGGACGGACGAAGAGGCTGTGACGCCCACCTCTGAATTTCCGAAACAGCTTAGCCTGGAGGACACCTATCGCGGTCTGAGCACGCGGGAAGAGAGGACGGGCACGGGCTCGGATGTACGGAAAAGGAGCGCGGCGGCGGAGGAGTTGGAGCGGTTGGGCGCGAGCTTGCTGAGGCATTTGGAGTCAGAGCTGACAGCTGAGCAGGGTAGCCAAATTCCCATCAGCTTGGGCCACTGCTGGAGGAGACGGCAGACTGCTCTTCTCCTGCAGCCAAGGAAGAGGTTGCGGAATTACCGCTCCGACGACGACACTGGCTTCGATACCCTCGTTCGGTGCGCTTGACTGTCCGGCGAGGCTGGTCGAGTCGAGAGAGTAGGACGGCTCGTATGCCGGTCGGTGTGTTCGATCTATCCATCCCACTTCAAAACAGGGCGAAGGGCCTGACGAACGCTCTGGTGCCGTTGCTTAATAGTTTAGTCGTCAAGGCAAAGGGAATGACACAGCAGGACGATGGACTGAACTTGTAAGTTGTCGAAAAGCAATCCGGCGTTATGGAGCCTAGCGCTCATCGTGGGGCGCTTTCCTCCTCATCTTCAGGCTTAACATCGCCGCGGTCGACCTTTCTTGTGAGCAGCCATCAGGCGCGCTCGATACGTTCTTTGCGTCCATGTCCCTTTCTATTGCTCCTTCCTCAGATACACCTTCCGTGTCGCAGGCGCCCACGCTCATGTCCACGCGGGCACCGGTCGAAGCCGTCGCCCTCTCTGTGCTGGCAGAGTTGCCTGCAGGTGTGAGGGAGGAGATGATGAGGCAGTACGGCATCGATCCCCCTCTTCTGCGGGTTGCAGGATCCGCCGTGGATAAACCTCAGTCGCCCCTCTTGGAAGGTTCACCGATGCCGTCAAGAGCAGCGGTAAACCAGATGGCGCGATAGACGACTCACAAAGCGGACGACTAGTTATACGGGGTGAGGAGGAAGAGCGCACCCCTTCTGAAGAGGAGGAGGAGGAGGAAGGCACGCTCACACCAGACGGATTCGATCCGCCTTCCTCGGACCCGGCCCAGCCGGCCGCTGGCGTTCGCTGCCAAACATGCTCACTTGTCATCTCGCCCTTCGTAGTTGTGGCGCATGAGTGGTTTCATGAGTTGGAGTCCAGAGGCGAATGAATGACCGGTTTAGACGGCGGGCGGCACGCATTTAAGCTGTGTGTCCTTGTTACCAGAAACCTCGGCTACGATCATACATGTTTGGTAAGTTATAGAGAAAGTATGTCAGTGCTCGACGAGTCCGAGCTTGAGCTCCTTGCCCTCCTCCACCTTCTCCGTGTCGTGCGTCATCTTTCCGGCGATGACCTTGGCTTGGCCCTTAATCTGCGTGAGTGGAGAGAGAGAGAGTGTGTGAGGAGAGAGGCTTCTTTGGATGACGATAGGCTCTAGAGAAGAGTAGGCGCGGTGTAGAACGCTCGTCGCGCTGCTCACCTTGTCGCCCAAGGTTGGTTTATGCTTACTCCCGCTTCCCCCACTGCCCTCACTACCCTCGCTCCCCGTTCCGATGCTCCTACTACCAGACGTCGCTGCCTCGACAGGGCCAGCATGGCGGCCCTCAAAAACGATTGTCCTGCCCGCACCAGCAGTCTGTAATCCAGCCTCGTCGAGACCCGTCTGTCCCCCGTCTTGTGCGCCAGCGGGCACCATCCCCACATCACCCGCCCCGCGGACCTCGCCCTCTCCGGGTCCACGCATTGCAGATGTGACCTTGTCTGTGCCTCGGGCGCGTTTGCTCGAATCACCGCCATCATCCCTTTTCTCGATCGACTCGAGCCGCTGGGTCAGGGCAGGATTTCTGAACGACATGTCACCGGAACTCTTCCCTTCCTCCCGGGCTGCTTTGGTGGCCTTCTCAAGTTTCTGCTTCCGGCCCGCTGAGCTCCCCGTGGGAGCGCGGTTGAGGTCGACGCCGCCGCCGGCTGCGCTAGGGTCGTGGGCTGCGAGCGCATCTGCGTCGGCACTCAAAGAGGTGCCCTTGCCCGCCGGTGTGTCGAACTCTTGAGTCTTCCCTCCTGTGGCTTGGGACATGTTGCGGTTGCCAGAAGGGAGGACGTTCTTTGCTCCGCCGCTGTCTTCATTTCGGGTGCCACAGCGGGTACCGGAACCTGGAATTGCGGCAGCGGCGGCGGGAGAGGAAGTGGCAGTGGATGCAGAGGAGGCAGGGTTAAGTACGCCTGGCACGCCTTTGATCGAACGCGTCGAGGTATCATCGTCCTTTCCCGATCCCTCTCCTTGCCCGGGGCCTTGGTCCTCTTGTTTAGCGCCGCCGTCGGTCGTGCTGCTGAGGCGCTCCGCCAGGCCAGTGAGACCGACGGCCCCCAAGCCAGCGGCCGCTGCACCCGTAGCTTTCTCAGCAGCGCCGGACAGATAGGCGTCAGCTCCACCACCTTCATGGACGTGCGCGAGCATCGAGTTGGCCTTTTCAGTCGCGCCGAGGTTTGGAGCGGCATTGTAAACTTGCTGACCGGCGCTTTGAGCCGCTTGGGAAATGTTCGTGGTAGTGCCCTGTCGAATTCGTTCACGATGGAGGAAGAGGAGGGGCGGACGAGGAAGCAGGCTCGATCCCATTCTCTGCAAGCGGCTGTGAAAGGGGACGGAAGCGGCAACGATGATCCGGCACGCGACTCGCCTTGTAATCCATCTCCCCGGTCAGCACGCCCAGCCGCTCTCCAGCCTTCCTTCCGAGATCGCCCACGGCGGCGGCGAGAGCGGTGATTGTGTCCGCCGCACCATTGGAGACGGTGGTGGAGTCGGAGGAGTAGCGATTTGGGTTGCTAGTGGAGGCGAAGCTGGTGTTTGGGCCCGAGGCGTTGGAGAGGGCGCGAATGGGGTCGCCTGCCTCGCGGTCGGCGCTGGTGGGGCCGGCGATGGACATTGCAAGAGCGATGGAGGAGGCGGTGCTATAGACACTACTAAGGCTACGTGCTTCTACGACGACTACGAGTAGAATGCGGCGAGTGCAAGGTCGTGGTCAGTGTAGTGTAGGGTCGTAAGGGGGGAAGATATCGTTGTCGGGACGCCTTATGTTTGTCCGCTTGCCCGATCACCCACGTCAACGATACGTCATCGTGTCCCGCCATCGTGGGCGAGTCCAGGGCCGGCCTCCCACGCTTGGCAACATCGTCTTCAACCTATTTTGTCGCCCTCGCATTCTTCGTCCGAGTACATCACATGGGAGCCATCGGCGACGCCGAGCGACTGAAATGACGTCCCCACACCGAGCAGGGGTACAGTGATCCTGCACCGAGTGTGCCAAAAGACACGGCGACGAGGAGGAACTAGCCTCACAAAGTCAGAAGAAGAGCGAAGACAAGGCAAATAAATAAATAAAAAAAACCTGTGTCACGACTTGACGCGTCGCGTAGCTGGCTCTGGCTCTGGCGCTGCTGTTGCTTGTCTGGCGACTCGTCGGCTTGGCGAACTTGGCTGCTCTCTGACCTGACCTGCCTCTCCCCCCGCGCTCCCCTCCGAACGTCCGTTTGACCCCCACCACAGGCCACGGCAGCACCGGCTTCATACGAGGTCATCCTTGTCCAGGAGAGAGGCCTACGGTGGGAACGGAGCAGAACGGAGAAGAGCGAAGGGAAGGAGCAAGCGGACGGGGAATAGACCGATTCAGTCAAGAGTCTAACTCGCGTCCTCGCCTGATGAAAGACGAATCTCTCACGATACCGATTCGATTGTCTCGGAGAGATACGTCCGGAAAGGAAAATGCTCGATTGCGTCCTTGCTCGACGTAAAAACGGGACTGACTACTCAGCATGGCTGCATCTCTTCCAACAAGCGGCTTCCATTTGCACAGAAGCATTCTGGCGTACGCAACAAGCAGCACATACATTCTATACAGGCGCCCCCCTCATTTGCAGCGCTGCAGCTCCTTCTGTTTGGGCCCGCGAAGGAAGGTTTATGACAGGACCACGGCGCTCGTACCGTCTCCGATCACGTGCTGTCCGACCAGCTTGGACGAGGCCAATCCGCTGGCTCTCAATAGAATCGCCCTTGCTCAGATGGAAAAAAGCAAAGGTTCCCACGCTGACGTGAGGACGGCGGACAGGGTGCAAGGGACCGAGCCTGACGATGACGAGCTGGCAAAGGGGCACGAGCGAGTGACGGTGCCGAATGTCACACCAGACTGGGACGACGTCATCGCCTGCGACACGTGCTGCGGCGAGGGCGCGTGACGGGACGCGGTCTCCTTTTTCTCGCGTACATGTGTTCGACCCGATCACGAACCACGACCACCAACTCGGTTAGCCTTCGTCACCCTTCCTCATCACATCGCATCCTAGTCCTCTTCCTTGGCGAGGCGCGGCAGCTGAATCAACTAGCCCGCCATGTTCATGCTCAAGTCCCGTGAGTGCGAGCCCTGCCTGCCCCTGCGAGATCATGGACGTATGGAGGGAGGGTGGACAGCGGACGTCACGCCACTCGGCCGGAACTGATTCCACGTTCTTACCCCGTCGCATTACCGTGTCCCCAGTCTTCGGCAAGATCTGGGGTAAGCACGCTCGTCTCTTCCACCTCTGGATCGCTGTCATTTATCGTGCTTAACTCGCTTTCGGCGCCTTATCGCTTCCCACGCACGGTCCGCAGGCGATCAGAACAATGTCGAGCTGATGCAGATCCCGGCTGGCGCGCTGTTCCTCGTCCGGCCGGATAGCATCAAGGGCTCGCGCGAATGTATGTGAGTGTACCAACGAGTTTCTTAGGGGCGAGGGCCATAACAACAGGTTTGAACTCGCGTCCCCTCGTCCCGTCCTCCGCTCCGGGCCTTCCCTCTACCCTTCCTTCCAGCTTCAAGGACGCCGTCGCGACCATCCGAAGGACGACGACGGACCGTAATTACGAGCTCGTGATCACGAGAGCATATGAGGAGGGGGAGGAGCAGTTGCTAGAAGAGGATGACGAGAGTGAGTTCCGGAATGTCGCATGGTTATCACGTCCGGTGGGACGAGTGACCCATCCTGATCCTTCCCTCCGCCACCCTTGCAGCCGACGACGAGCGCTCCTTCCTCATCGACGAAGAACTCGGCTTCCGCACTGGCGAGCGCGAAGGCGATCCGACGTTCATCTGGCGCGACCTTGCTGGGGACGAGAACGATCTGCTGGAGTTTGTTGTTGATTCGAGACAGGTCAACAGTGTCACCTGCAGCGTCTTCGAAGTCACTTTCTTCCAGTGTGCTTATGAGCGGAAAACGGGGAAGAGTCATGAGGAGGCGAGCGAGGAGGAGTTGGACAAGCTCAAGTTCAAGTGAGTCCCCGGCTGTCGTCACCTGCATGTCCTTTGTGCCTCATAAAGGACTCGCCCTTTCTTTGCCTCTCTTTTTAACAGCGCCTCAAGCGCCGTCGGTTTGGACGACGGCCCCACAGAGCCCGAGGAGCTACCGGTTGGAAACCTCTCGGTCTCCTCTCCCGGAGAGGATTCTAGAAGACCCGAAAAGACCGTCTCGAGCACCCGTCAAATGCAGACTTCTCAGAAACCCAGCGTCCCCGCCGCACCCACGGAGGATCTCCTGATCGTCCCTGGGCAGGACGAGCCCACGGTCGTGGTCTCCGAGAAGGTTGATCTTTACCTTTATGATCAGAACTCGGGATTGTTCATGACCCAGGAGAAGGGCGTTACCGGCCAGGTGCTCGAGGCGGGCCAGTTCCTCTGTGAGTAGTTCAATGCTCCTCTAATGTTTCATGAGAGAGACGCCCTCGGCTCAACGGGTGCGTTGGTTCAATTTTTTCAGATTGGTTGTCCGTCGTTGGTGAAGAGAGGAGATGGCTCGGCCAGGCCGTCGACTCTAGTATGAACATGAACTTTGCAGCAGTGAGTGCGGGCGTGGCATACACCCCGAGCTTCCGACTAACGTTTCCTTCGGTCTTCCTTCCCTATCAGGACCAACTTTCCTGCGTATGGAACTACTTCGACGACCAAAAGCGCGTATACTCCTGGTTGCTGCGGTTTTCAGATCGAGAGGTTTACGACCGCTTTCAGGAGGGCTTCTCTCGGTGCCTGTGGGAGACGCTGAATGAGATGTCGTGGTCGAAGGCCAAGGTGAGCTTGCGTATGATCGTGGGACGAGTGGTGGATTCGTTCTCTGCGCCATCCTTCGCTCTGCTTGATTTTGCCCGGCTTCTTGTGCCCTTACCCTTCACCGGACCCTATTCGCCTTTGTCTCGCGTTTTGTTGACGTTATCAGCCAGACGAGCAGCTATATGCAAAGCAAGCGTACGAGGAAGACGTGGAGATGTACCACGCTGACCAGGCGGACGATCAAGATGAGGAAGACGAGGTGGCTGCGGGTCTTGAACGTGAGTCGCTCTTGTTCCTTCTCGCTCATGACCCGAACTCATATCTCACTTTGGCGCTATTCCTACGTCTTTGATTTACTTGCGGCATCACAGCGGAGTACCCGGAGGAGGACGAGCTTGAAGAGGCGGAAGAAGCTGCGGGTATGCCTAGCGACGGCAAGGCCAAGAACTCACAGCTCGCGATCGGGTACAAGTTCGACCGATCGTTCGTCGTCCGGGGCAATCAGATCGGCGTGTTCAAACACACCGACGATGATAGGCTCGAGTTTGCCACTACCATCAACAAGATCTCCACTCCCAAGGGCAAGGATTTCAGCCCTCGCAAGGTGAACCTTTGTTCTGCACTCCGTGAGGAGGATGAACGCTGAACGTTTACACCTTTTTTATGCAGATCATGCTTCACGACCAAGACACGTCGATGGTCATGATGGACCCCAACAACCGGCACTCGCTCTTCAGAATGGACCTCGAGCACGGCAAGATCGTGGATGAGTGGAAGGTGCACGATGACGTGCAGGTTCAGAATGTTGTACCCGACTCCAAGTACGCGCAGATGACGCCGAACCAGACGCTTGTCGGGATGAGCCACAACGGCCTGTACCGGATCGATCCTCGTGTGGGGGGCAACAAATTGGTGGAGAGCCAGTTCAAGCAGTATGCTTCGAAGAACGACTTTAGCGCGGCCACCGTGAGTCTTTGCGTGTGTGAGCGCCGAGGGACGAGGTTGCACTGAACGTCAGACCTTTGGCTTTTTCGCTTGCTCCACAGACCGACGACAAAGGCCACATTGCTGTGGCGTCGAACAAAGGCGACATCCGTCTCTTCGACTCGATCGGCAAGAATGCCAAGACAGCATTGCCGGCCCTCGGCGACCCTATCCTCGGCGTCGACGTGACGGCGGACGGACGCTATCTGGTGGCGACGTGCAAGACGTACCTGCTTCTCATCGACACGCTCATCGGTGACGGCAAGAACCAGGGCAGCCTCGGCTTTGAGCGTAGCTTCCCTGCCAATTCCAAGCCGATTCCTAGGAGGCTCCAGCTCAAGCCGCAGCACGTGGCGTACATGGATTGCGAGGTCAACTTTACTCCCGCCCGGTTCAACACTGGGCCTGATCAGGAGAAGAGCATTGTCACCAGCTCTGGGTGAGTTTGCCTTCCTTCGTTCCCTTGAGACCGTGTTCTTACTATTGTTATCCCGCGACAGACCATACGTCATCACCTGGAACTTTAAGCGCGTCAAGGCGGGCCGTTTGGACGACTACCAGATCAAGAAGTGAGGCGGATCGAATCCGACGGCTTGCAGCGTGCATGTCCAGTGGGACTGACTGTTGACGTGTACCCATTTTCGATGCAGGTACGCGGACAACGTCGTGGCCGACAACTTTACGTACGGCGCGGACCGAGAAATTGTGAGTGTAAAGTGGGACGTGGCGACATGTTGCAGCTGCTCAACTGGTCTTTTATTTTTCGCAGGTCGTCGCCCTTCCCAGCGACGTCCTCCTCGCACAAAAGAAGCAGCTCCGAAAGCCGACGCGCACTTCGCTCTCCGCTACGCCTCGCAGGTCGCGGAGCAGCTTTGTCAACGCGCCGTTCTAGGCCCGTGTTTCCTCTCTTGTCTAGTCTTGTTGTTTGTCTACCGCTGTCGAGGTCGGCTCTCATTCGTTCGGCTTCATTCATGTCAGTCACGGGAGGTTCTTTCTTTGTTTCCTGAGTGAGTTGCTCCGAGCGCTCCTCTTCCTTTCTGCTTGCTTTTTCGTCCGCCCCTCGTCCCAAGTTACCCCTGTCGAGTTTCCCCGTTAGTTTATCAGTACCGTCCGTCTGCTGCCCCATGTCGACCGCTAGCCATGTATGTAATGAGATTTTTTGAGAACAAGCGCGATTGGGCGTCGAGGGCGAGTGACGGTACTGATTTGAGATGGCAAGGCCAACGATGACCACCCCAGGCTGACATGCGCCGCGGGGAGTGCTGCGGCTGCCGACAACCTGGCGGAATCCATCACTGGCTACTCTAGTGCTCGCCGAGCCGGCGTCGAGAGCGGCTCGCGCGATCTCCTCGGTTGCCCTCGCCAGTCGGGAATAGGCCTCGACGCCGCACTTCTCCCAGATGTGGCCCCCAGTTTCCCCAGACGCTCCCTAACCTCCTAACCGTCTCCTGAAGTCTGTCCTCGCCTCGCTCTTCCCTCCCCTTCTTTAAGCACCTGCAAGACGACGTTTTGGGGCGCCAACTGCCAAAAAGGTACACCGGCCGAAACGTCCGAACGCGCAGTGCATGCGCGGCGACTGCGGCAACAACTCGTGGCGCGGTCCACCCCCACACCTTCGTTCTTGTTGTTCTCTCCACTGACACTGTCGCTTTGCGCAAATACACGTTGTTCATCGTTTGTTGTCGTTGTTGTCGTTGTTGTCGTCGTCGTCATCCTCCTCGCCGTCGTTCGTCTTGTCGACCCCAGGCGCTCATCAGTTGGGCATCGGAACTCCACATCTTTTTGACCGCTAAGAGAGACGACCATGTCTTTCTTCTCAGAAGCTCAAGTGGACGACACCACCCTCCTCCTCCTCCTCCTCTTCATCCTCACCCTCATCCTCTCCGTCTACCACTCCCGCCTCTATGCTCCCCTCACCCACCCCATCGTCCTTGGCAGGCAGGCCGACTTTGCTAGAGTGCGCAACAACGGAGAATCGACTGTTTTGCGCAACTCTAATGCTCCTCACGGTTTTCCGCTCGCTCATGCTCCCGAGACGAGTGTCAGGAGGCCCGAGGACTTGCTGGCGGCCAAAGACGGGCGTGTCGACCTTTTTGAGACAAAGGTGCGATTGCGGTTGCGATTGCCCGCTGATCGTCTCGGGCGCCCTGCTGACACGCTTCCTACGTCGTCGCCCCGCAGACTACAAAGGCGGAGCTGCTCAACCGCGTACGTGCCTTGCGAGCCGGCCTCATGAGCCTCACCGGCAAAGGCGCTTCCGATCTTTTTGTCGTCGCGTCCTTGGCTGACTGTGCTGGTGGGTTGACCAGGCTCGGCGGTCAGACGATGTATCCGAGCTGACCTTCCATCGTGCCGCGCTCTTTTCCTCAGAGCTCCTCGTCGCCGAGCTGGCCGTCTCCCGCCCTCTTCTACTCCTCCCTTCTCATACCACCGTCCCCGCCCTTCCCACCACCCCGGGTCCACTGGCAACTTCCCTCGTCTCCCTCCCTCACCTCCCCGCAGCCCTCATCCTAGACCTACCCACCGCCGCCTCCCTCGTCACCGACTCTGCTCGTCTCCACCCGTCCTCCCTCGTCGTGCTTGTCAACTTTGAGGAAGGAAGGCAGGCCGGCGTGTTCGAAACGGTCAAGGAGAGCTTGAGGGAGAAGGGATGGAAGGCTGTAGGGTTTGAGGACGTGATCAGGACGGGAGAGAGGAAAGGCGAGGATGACCACCAAGAGGCGGCGAATGAGAAGGAGAAGGAGGACGGAGGTTTTGTTGAACTCGCTACGGGAGATAGGGAGATGCGTTTGCGGATCAGCCAAGAGGTGAGTCGTATCTCTTCTTGGCCCGACCTCTCCGAACGTAGTGCTAATTTAAGCTATGCCACACCTCCTTTGCCACGATCACAGAACATCCTCTCCGGCGTGGCCTCCATCATGTCCCTCTTCCCAGCCCACGACGTCCCCTCGGACAAGGACGTGGTGCTCACGTCCTTTGGCCTCGACCAGCCCGTGGGTACGAGCCTCGGATGGATGTGCGCCTATACTGGCGCTGCATTGAGGAGCGCTGCGTTTTTGGATGGTAAGCTAGGCCTGTCGGTTGGACGAATGACTTTTTGAGTCGCTGGCCGAGAAGGGGTGCTGACTCGTTTGCATGCTGCGCTCTCAGATGAGGAAGAGACCGACGCTTCACTCGCTCAGAAGCTGTCAAAGAATGCGCCGACGGTGCTTTTCGTGTAAGCGGCGATCGGCTAAACTCCCCTGCTGATGACGGGCTCACAGGCGTTGTTATTCTTTCCCCACTTTTGGCAGCACCCTCTCCCACGCCCGTCTTCTTAATTCCCTCCTGACGCCCAAATCCCTATCGCCCCTCCACCGCCTCGGCGAGCGCTTCAAGCTCGTACGTTTGCGTCACGGTGCCTATGTCAAAGATACCCTCTGGGACCGGCTCGTGTTTCAAGGTCTGCGCAACAAGGTTGGCCTCGGTAGTGTGAGGGCAATCGTCATCGTCGGAGATGGTGAGTCGTCGTGTCCATCCTTGCATCGGCTTTGTCCTCGTGCGGATGTCTGGCCGTTCGTTCATCGCGCGTAAACCTTGCTCCCAGGCTTCTCCTCGACGCCCCAGCACCTACTCGACTCCCTCCGTCTTCGCCTCGGCACCCCAGTCCTCAACGCCTACCTCCCCATTTCCTCTCCGAGCGGTCACCAATTGGCCTCCGCACCCGTCACCTCCTCCCACCCATACGACCTCCAAGCTTTCATTGAGGATGAAAACTACGAGGCAGGAGGAGGCTCTGGGACGGCAACGGCAACGCACGTCGGCTCCCCTTGCGTCGGTTGTGAGCTGAAGTTGCGATTGGACGATGCCGAGGCGAAGGGAGAGAGCGCGTTTGGGCCGGGAGAGGTGAGATTGGTCGTCCGATCGTCCAGTTTGTCGGCTTTTCTCCATGCCCTGCCTTAGGTGTCAGAGGTCACTAACGAACGGACCACCGACGCCCCTTACACCGACAATATACAGATCCTAGTCAGAGGCCCCATCGTCCTCGCTCCATCCCCGTCAGCACCAGCCGCCGCTGGTGCTTCTTTATCTTCGGGCTCCGAACAGAAGGCATGGAGCGACGGAGGGTGGATGTCCACCGGCGACCGTGCTTACATTCGTTCGAATGGCACGTTGAGGGTCGTTGGGAGGGTGGGCCAGTGATCGGCCCTTACCCCGACGACTTGATTCATTAATCAGTTCGCCTTCATGTCTTTACGACAGCCTGCTGGCGTTGCTTGCGGTGGATGGATAAGAAGGAAAAAAGAGAAGAGAAAAAAATGCGTGGTGTACGCTAGCAGGTCTGGTCGATTTTCTCCTTTTTTTTTTCCGCTTTTATGTGCCCACCCCCCCTCCGGGGCCTTTGGTGGGTTTTTTCTCTCGCCCCCCCTTCCGTCCGCATCTCGTACATGCGCTGCGTCCGTCGCCTTCGTCTCGCTTGAACTCCGCTTCCCGAGTCTCAGCGGTCTCTGATCGCAAAAAAGAGAAAAAGGAGGCTTTCCTACGCAGTCAACATGTTGTTATTAATACTCATGACTCAACGACTGTACAGGAAATGGTCAACGAGGCAATGGAGAGGCGACTGCGTAGCAGTACCCTCCCTACCTCAGGACCTTCTTCTGAAACCGCTAGTAGTACCTCCAAGGCCACTTCCAGCAGATCATCGCTGCATGTACTCAAATCCTCGGAACCTTCCAGGCCATCCAAGGATAAACCCAGGGACAAAACAAAGCAGCAGAAGAAGAGCTCCAAAGACCAATGCGCCAAGAAGAAAAGGCAGGACCCTAAAAAGTCCTCCACTTGGTATGTAGGCCCTCGCTTTAATGTGAGAAAAATGGCTACATATCCAGACATCTTCTTTCGCGCTACCCCCGCAGAACGCGCAAAGTTCGTATACCGGCATTCGTCCCCCTTGTTTATTGACACCCTAGTCAAAAACAATGAGGTACACAACGTTGCCGGTAAACCTCTGTCACTCCAGGTCAAACGGACCCTAGCTTTCAATATGAAGTTTATTCCGAAACCTAGAATGTCAGACACCGAATGGACTACCTCTATTGAGGACTTCGAACGACGTGCTCGCTGGAGATGGTTTTTCCCCGATAAACCAGATGTTGAACCTTTCGTCCCAAGGTTTCACATTCCCAGCCAGACCCCCGCTCCTAAACAAAGTCACCGTTTTGAGCGCAGCCTCGCTGTCGGCCGTTCTGCGTTAATGACAGCGATTCATACTGCTGCCAGGAATCGTCCTCCGACGGCCCCAAACCTCGGTAAAAGGACTTGGACTGCTCTTCGTGAATTCCTATCAGATGGAGACACTCTGGTGCTCCCCACTGATAAGAACTTCGGAATGGCCATTGTCTCCGAGACATGGTATTTCAACGAAGCGCAAAGGCAACTGAGCGAATCGAGCTGTCTAAGCCATTACAAACCCTAACCCAAGGGCTTGGCTAGCTACCCTGTACCGATAAGTAGTCTGCCAGTTCTGAAGCGTTACGAATGTACCGCGTCAGTTCGGCCTTAATAAAGGCCGATTTGACAGCTACTGGATGGTAGGAGGACCAGGGGATGTATTGATAAGCGTTAAGGCTCTTCTGGAAGATTCGGGTTCCGAGACCATCATTGGAGAGGTGGGTGAAGGGGTTGGCCTTCACCAACACTTCCACATCCAGGAATTCAAGCTTTGTGAGGGAAGCTTTAACGCTTATCTTAGGCTGCGGGTGGATAATTGCCAGAAGCGGGCGAAGAACGTCGAGGACGTCATTTCCGTTCCGCTGGTTGCTTGTGAGGGCAACCACGGCGAAGATATCGTCAATGTACCTGGCATTTGTACATCACTTTTGCCTGGGGAAGCAGTTTCGAGATGAGCTGTTGCTCATGCCAAGCCATGAAGAGGTTAGCATACGCTGGTGCGCAGCTAGTCCCCATGGCTGTTCCTCGGATTTGCTTGTAGGTAACCCCGAAGAAAGTGAAGTAGTTGTTCTAGAGGACTTGGGTGAGCAAGGAAAGGATGAGATCCTTTGTGCGTTGATCGTACCCAGACTTGGAGATGACGGAGCGTAGTGTTCGCAACCCTTCCCGAGTGGGAATGGAGGGATACATTGCCTCACCGTCGCCAGATACAAGGCAAAGCCGCTGTGTCGGCGAAATTTGCCGGGATAGGTTGGTGATCCCTTTAACAAATTCCTTGGAATCACGGAGGATCCAGGGGTAGCCGGGCAGAAGCGGTTGCAGCTTATAGTCGATCCATGCAGATGCCTTTGACCAGAAGGTATCGAATCCAGGGACGATGGGGCGTCCGGCGATGGGATTTTTATGGATCTTGGGAATCAGTTTGAACTGCGGGAGGCGTAGATCATTTCCGGTTAAGAGGTCCTCGGAGGAGAGTAAGCACTTCCTTTCTTGGGAGAAAAGGGAAGACCGGTAAAGCTCTGTGAGGCGATCTCTTCTTTCAGAGACTCCAAGCAGGAAGGTCTTCCTCAGTCTCAATTACTACACTCTCCGCGAGCGAGCCCTCTCAGACGCACACCCGGCTGAAAGAGAGACGAGCGACGCTACGAAACCGCCACCACGACTCGTGTTGAAATCCTTTTACAATCCCATCTGGGATGGAGTCGATTTGCGTCCCGTCTGGGACCTTTACCTCTCTCAATGGGTTGATCTCGGGTTCGTCTCTCTCGGGGCACTCGGATCATCAACTGTAAAAGGAAGGCGCGTAGCCTCGGTGACTTCTTCAACGCGTCAAACAAGAGATCTATCCAGGGGAGTCGCGTTAAACGCATCCAAGTTTCAGACTTTGCTCGACCCACATCAGGGAAGACATCGCCTCTGAAACCTCTGATATGGAGATAGCCGCCCACGCATGCCGAACTACCTTTCTCGATAAACTCATTTGGGTCAGGCGAAAGGAGCTCGAGCTCCTCACCTGTCTACAAAAAGAGGAGAAAGTCGTACAGCAGCTAGGCCAAAGCCTTCGCGAAAAAGCAGCCCCCTTAACCGCTATGGCTCAAGTGCCCCCAGACGTCTCTAGAGAGCTACGAAAGCGCTCGCACAGAGTCCTGATATGGGGGTCATAGACGTCTGGGGGCACTTGAGCCATAGCGGTTAAGGGGGCTGCTTTTTCGCGAAGGCTTTGGCCTAGCTGCTGTACGACTTTCTCCTCTTTTTGTAGACAGGTGAGAAGCTCGAGCTCCTTTCGCCTGACCCACTATCGTTTTCATTTCCTCAGTTGCGCGACGCGAATCGCGCCGTCGGCGCGCGTCTGCTTGTCCTTGTCCTTGTCCTTTCTTCGTCCGCGTTTTTCTTTTTTTTTTCCCCCTCGTTTGTCAACTACTTGTTGCCCAAGTATTCCCCTCCGCCTTCTCACACGCGCACGACGGTTATCCTGGCTGACGACGTAGGCGACTGCGTTTGCAAACCCTTGACCGGTGTTGGTGCAAGGTGGAAGGTGGCACATGCGCTCAATGCATGTGACATTGTAATGCCTCCACCCCTACTGATGACACGTCGCACGTTGCCTTTCCGACTGAAAAGCAATCTCGCGATTGGAGACGTGGACAAAGTCAAGAAGCATGGATCTAGAGTAGAACAAAAGAGGAGTGGAAAGCGGAGAAGAAAAGGGTCAGCCGAGAACTGTTTACTGATCTTCCTCGCCCTCAAATCCACATTCCATTCGGCTCACCTCGGCCGCCAAGCTGATCCACTCCCTGACGCTTCGAACGTACGCGTCCGCGCCCTCGTCGGCCGGTCCGTCGGGGTGCCAGAGCGTGAGCTTGTCGAACGCCGCGATTGGCCGGAACGTCCTACTCATCTCCGCAGCTTCCGCCGTGGGGGGGCCGGAGATGCCAGGTCCTAGAGAATCGGCCGTCGGTTGTCCTCCGTCAGGCTCGCCACCGTCCTCTTCATCAGGAGTGTGCGAGGAGCCATTTACGCTTCCCTCCCCTCTTTCTTCCTTGTGCCGGACCGAGCGATGAAAGCGAGGGACGGCCACAGTGGGGACGTCTACATCCTCCCGAGCTCTCCTTTCCGTCGCACTTCCGTCACCCTCGGCCTTGGCCGTCCCATTATCCTCTTCATCGTCATCGTCTTCTTCATCCATCGAAAAACGCTGCACGGTAGCCCTAGTAGGCGCAGGGGCGACCGGAATCGCTTTCTTGCGCGGCGACCGACGTAGTGGAGCAGTGGATCTCTCCTCCTCCTCTTCCTCCACGGCGTCTCTTCGCGCCCGTTTTGCTGTGCGACCCGATCCCGTCTGTCCACCAGCGGTGCGGGCGGTCTTCTTGGAAGGGAATCCCGCAGGCTCATCATCGTCGCTTGCTGTCCAAGGCCGGTCGACTCGGACAACCGTACCCACGTAGCCAGGAGGTGGGAATAGCGACAGACCGTAAAGCGCTCGTCCGCGGAAGGAGGAGAGGAGAACTTGATCAGGCGAGGTGATCGTGGCAGTTGTCGTCCCCGCCGCCTTCGTCGATCCTTCCTCCGCTCTTTGATCTGAAGACGAAGACGACGCATCCACACTCTCCCGTATCTCCGGCTTCGTTTGCAGGCCCCCCTCTTCCGCGACCAGGGGCCGGGGACGAAAGAAGGCGTCGACGTCGGCGCTGCCGTCATGAGCTATGTGGACAGGAAGTAGGTGAACTTCTAGTGGAGGGGAGTTGGAAGTCCCTGTCCGCGCTGACATCGATCCTGGCGTGTCGAAACAGGCGAGACGAAGACGAGATGAGGGCGACATGGTGTGAGAGGTGGCCAACAAGGACCAAGACGATGAGGAAGACAGCGTTCTCTCGCAGCGCGGCGCGATCCGACGCGTAAATGAGATAAGCACGTGACCAATCCTCGGCACAAGCACCTCGTCGCAAGCGCACATCGCCAATTGCGACAGGGGCGTTCTCTGCAAGACGGTGACGCAGAAAGGTGCGCAACAGCTGCAGTTGACGCCTTGTCTCGTCAATTTGGGGCTCATTCGCTCATCGCTTGTTCGGTGGATCGACTTGCAAACCGAGCAAGCCGGCCCCGTCCCGCGCCGGCGCCGGCCGGAAGCTCGGGCTGCTGCGGCGTGTCCTTCAAGCCTCGCCGGCACTCGGGCCAATCCCATCGCCTTTTGAGACAACACCAGTTTCTATCCGCTGATATGACGTCCGATCTCGGGCTCAATCTCCCTTCACAGCAGTGTTATGGGGGGGGCAATGGACTAACTGGTCGATGAGCTCGTGGATTGGGCACTGGTTGACTGACTGATAGTGGCCTGGTTTTCTGCTTACCTTTCCGAATGCGTTCCGACTCCTCCTTAACCTTGCTTCGCTTCACCTCCAGCAAGGCGTAATCTTGCATAGCCTTGATCGACACGGCGAACGCCGACGTCCAACATCCGAGTCCGGCGCCCGGCGTCCGTGGCCCGACCTAGCTTGTCCACGACATTGGGGCTCACCCCGAAGACTGTCAACGGGTGGCGACGGCACTACCGCCGCTAATCCGGCGACAGAGGCTCCGCGAATTCCAAGTCTTCTCCCACATGGCTTCGGACGACTTTCCTCTCCTCCTCTCCTCCTCTCTCCCGTCGCCCATAGCCTACACTTCCATGCCTCTCCGACCCTGTCTCAAGCAGTCAGATGAGACGGGTTTGCCCGTTCTCCCGGGTCGCAAAAGTATATATGAGCGACTGAAACGCTATCCCAGCTCATTCTTGTTCTCCCCACCGGTCGCCACAACACCTACAACCTTCGTCTCTTCATACTCCCTTCATAGATTGTCTAGACCTAGACTCGTACACGATTCTTCACCCTCATAGACTTCGCCTGCACTCACTCATCACCAGCACCATGGCCCCCCCCACTGCTACCGCCACCGCCCCCGCTCTTTTCGCCCAGGCGGCGCAGACCACCTCTTATCCCTTCGCCGACCTCAAGGTCAAGGCAAGGAACATCGTGAACGACTCAACTGTTGGCGCCGGTCGCCGACCGACGCCGTCGGTCACCAACACGACCATCAAGCTCTCGTCCGGCCACGAGATCCCCCAGGTCGCTCTCGGCGTCTACAAGGCGCCCAATGACGGCACCACCGAGCAGGCGGTCAAGTGGGCCTTCGAGGCTGGCTACCGCCACATCGACTCCGCCGCTCGCTATAACAACGAGGAGGCCGTCGGCAACGCGATCAAGGACTTCCTCGCTGAGAACCCTCATGTCACCCGCGAGGACCTCTTCATCACCACCAAGCTCTGGGATGCCGATCACGGCTATGAGCAGACCAAGCAGGCCCTCGATCTCTCGCTCAAGAAGCTCCAGCTCGGTGAGTGTTCCTTGGATTTAAAGAAATGTTTTTCAGCCGTCCGCGTGACTGCCACTGACGCATCACACATCCCCACCACGTCATCCTCGTCTGCAGACTACGTCGACCTCTACCTCCTCCATTCGCCTGCCGAGTCCAAGGAGGAGCGTCTCGCCTCGTGGCGCGCGATGGAGGAGGCAGTGGAGGCGGGCAAGATCAGGTCGATCGGCGTGAGCAACTTTGACGTGTCGCACATCGACGAGTTGCTCGAGGTGGCGCGCATCAGGCCGTCGGTGAACCAGATCGAGCGTCACCCGTTCTTCGCGCACAACGACCTCTCCGCCGCCTGTCTCGCCCGCGGCGTCCGTCTTCAAGCCTACAGTCCCTTGGCACAGGGCACGAGGATTGAGGACGAGCGGATCGCCTTGATCGCGCAGAAGCACGGCAAGACGCCCGCGCAGGTCATGATCCGATGGAGCATCCAGCGCGGCAACGTCGTCCTCCCGAAGTCGCTCACCAGGTCGCGCATCGAGTCCAACGCGGACGTGTTCGACTTTGCGCTCGACGCGGACGACATGGAGCTCCTCGACAACATGGACCAAGGCCACAAGGTCGGAAAGCTCGGCCCCAAGGGCACCAGCGCGTGATTTCCCCATCCACCCGCGTCGTCTCTCCACCTTTCCCCTCCGCCTTTGTTTTTCATGTGGACCCGCGGGCTTCACACGCCGATGCGCCCTAGACCGATACCTGTCCATATAGAGTACTGTATTTTTACCTCATAAGCACTTGACCATGCTTAAATGGTCTGTGCCTTCTGTAGCGAGCGACATTCAAGCAATAGACGGCTTTATTGACCGAAGCTAATGCGTACAAAGGTTGTGACGTACCGGTTCTTGTGCTCGTTTGCCCTCCGAAGTTGAAAATTCCAAAAAATAGCTTGTGAAAAGAGTAGCCCTACAAAAAGAAAGGCAAAAAATAGCGAAAGGTAAAAAAGCCAGCTCCCCACGGGACTCGAACCCGCAATCTCCCGCACCGGAAACGGGTGCATTAACCATTATGCTAAGGAAGCAAGCAAACCGCTTGACTACAGAGTCTGTAGTTCAATGAAGCGGCAACACAGCATCCGATGATAATCCTAACTTCTCATTGTTAAGATCATTACGTGCTCTAGTCTTATGCTCATCGGTCGCGCGACCATTCGTACTAGTCTCGTCATCTGATCATCTTTGTCCCTTATCCCTCTACAGTCCACACATGCAGATCGCCTTTCTCATCTCTCGTCCCATCTCCACGTCACTACCAAGCGTGCTTAGCGTATTGCGCCGTCCGCTCCTCCGCCCAGCAAGTCCTCTTCGACCCTTCTCCATTGCCATGGCACCCCATACCTCCGCAGCCGCGTCCGACAGCCCCAAGATGCACGCGTTGGCCCGCGCAGGTTTCGACTTTTCCGGTGCCAATGGTCTGTACGACCGCGCCAGACCCTCCTACCCTCCCTCCTCCATCCACGCCATCTTCAGGGGCGCAGCGGAGGGGAATCAGGACGGAGGGGGAATTCGGATCGTTGAGCTGGGCAGCGGCACGGGCATTTGCTCGCGAATGCTCCTCTCCCCGCCTCCCCTCCCCGATGTGGATGCGAAGGACGCAGAACTTCTGCCCCCGATCGTGAGCCTCACGGCCGTGGAACCGAGCGAAGGCATGCGCAGGCATTTCGCCGAAAACGTACTCGGACGTCAACCGTTCACCAACAGTCGCGCAGACAAGATCGACCTGAGGTGCGTCGAGGGCACGTTCGAAGACATCCAGGTGGAGGATGGGAGCGCAGACGCCGTCGTTGTTGCACAGGCTTGGCATTGGTGTATGGATCATGAAAAAGCCCTCGTGAGTGCGCTGCAGGTGCTATAACGCCATTTTTTTCCTCTGACGCTTTCGCTGTCGAGAGGACTCGCCGTGGGCTTTGACCGCCTGTGCACGATCCATTTGTCTGCTCGTTCATCGGACTCTGACACAGACTTCTATAGCTCGAGTTCTCCGTCCGGGCGGCCTGCTCGCCCTCATGTGGAACATGGAGGATCGGTGAGCGTCCCTCTATCTTCGATACCTCCCGTGTCTCGCCGTCGCCCGCTTCACTCACTCGTCTTCCCTCTCCTCCGCCCCTCGCTCCGTCCAGCGACGCTTCCGCATGGGTAGCCTCCGTCCGCGACGCTTACGAACCCTACGAGGGCGGCACGCCCCAGTACAGACTTGGCCTCTGGCGTGACATGTACTCCGCCAAAGCCATCGCCGCCTTCGACATCCTCCCTTCACAACACGTGTCGCGCAAGATCCCCACGACGGAACAGGGCGTGGTGGACAGGGTGATGAGCAAGAGCTACGTGTCGGTGTTGGACGAGCGCGAGAAGGGCGAGGTGGAGGCCAAGGTGAGGGAGATTGTGAGGAAGGGGGAGGGAAAGGTGTGGATCGACGAGGGGCAAGGCGTATTCGAGTATCCTTATCAGGTAAGAAGCCGCTCCGGTAGCGCGGCCGGCCGGTAAGCCTTGCTTGTCCAGCGATGCTAGTGTCGGTCGTAAGGTCATTGGTTTCTGACATGCTTCTCCCCTATCCGCTCGGGCGCCCCGCGCGACGCGACAACACAGACAGATCTCATCCTCCTGCGCAAGAAGGAAGTCAACTAAACGCTCGCTTTCATTCGAATTCAACTCCCATCATCAGCTTCTCTTTAAAATTATACCATGTTTGCATTCCCCTCTGCAATTTCTCGCGGTGGAATAGAAAGACTGAGATGATGTGATGTGATGTGATGCGATTGTGACTCTGCCAAAGGTGGTCACGTCATGTCCAAGCGGCGAGGCACACAAGCTCATGCTCGCCGCCGAGAAGGAGGGTTGGAAAGTGAGCGGAAGATGTATTTTTTTTTCTTTTTTTACTAGACCTGTCTGGTCGGTTCTGGCAGCGCAGATACCGCCAGCCGTCGAACACCCAGCCATGACCACAGAAAACGTTTCACAGCGGGCGGTGTGACCTCGCCGCCTTTTGGGTAGAGTTCCGAGTTATACATTATGAAGGGCTAGACATTATAAAAGTCATCTCACGATATTAAAAGGAAGCTTAATAATATTAATGATGAGAGAAGATAGTCTTGCCCGCGCGCCCCACGTGAATAGTCAATACTGGAGGTATGCGATAGCAAGCAGCGGGAAGCCAGTCAAGAGGCCGCACCAGAAGATGGTGTTGCCCAACACCTCGTTGTTCCTGATGAACGGAAGTTGGCCGAGCATGATGAGCGGGAGTTGAAGCATCTGTTCATTTGTGAGAGGGGCAAGTGACGAGCGAGCGAGTTGAGCAGGATCCAAAGTCGGGCCAGTGAATCAGTGAGACCTTCGACCACTCAGGCTATCGGAAATACCAGACCCGTCACCCAGTAGGACACGTATCCGCGGAACTGAGTCGATACGCTCATTATCACTCACCTGCATAGAGAACAAGTACATCCTGACCTTGCCGCTCACGATGGCCATCACGAGCTCGTGCACAAGCGCGGAGAGGAGGAAGGTAAGGAAGATGGCTGTCGACTTGGAAAGCTTGTAGGCCGAGATGGTGGAGGCGTACACGTGGCGAAGGAGGAAGGTGTGCACGGGCTTGTTCCACCGGCGCGAGAACTGGTCCATCGACGTGCTGTTCCACCAGTCCTGGTAGAACTCGCGGTCCGCGAAGCTGGCGAGCGGATCGGCGGATCGGCGAGGAAGGGCAGGAGCGAGGAGCGTCAGCGCGACCGTCTCTCACATCGCAACGTTGAACCTGACACAAAATACACACTAAGTAATCTCGGCAAAGGCGTTGCAGATACACTCAAAGATGATGTAAAAAATGAGCAAGTAGTTGGCCATCATAGGCAACGCGAGCTCAACGAACGTCTTGAGGAACGGCGAGTCCGGGCCCGGCTGGTGGGGGATGATCCATCGCTCGGTGATGATGTAGATCACGCTGAAGGTGCCAAACGTCGCTAGCGTCTTCTCCATCACGTAGAGCGGACGGATGCTGTGTGAAGACGAGCGAATTGGCGAAGGAGATAGTCGTCAGCGAGCGCTGATGTCGGCGGATCACGGCAGCGCTACGATAGTGACTCTGAAAGCCCCACCTCTGCGTTCTCGGATACTCCAAATCATACACCAAAGTCGGGATGAGCAGGTAATCGGCAAAGTTGTAAAAGGTCAAGTTTTCCGGGTACGTGACCCTACTCTTGGCCCCGTCGAACCCTACGCTCGTGAGCTCCTCGTCGAGCTGCTCCACCTCCTTCGCTATCTTGCCCACATCGTGGTCCGGGTGGAAGCAGAGCGGGTGGGGGTTCCGAGCGGGTGCAGGCGAGACGTCTGAGGTCGAGACACTTCCGCCGACGGGGCCCTGTGTCGCCGCGAGGGTGTTGGCGGGCGCTGAGCCAGGACCGGAACGACGACGGAGGCGTGTCGCGGAGTCGTCGACGTCGTTCGACGATGTCCTTCCTTCTTCTCCTCCTCCCGCAGCCGATGGCCCCTCCCCGTCATCCTCGTTCTCGGTCGGCTTTGGTCGAGCTTCCAGAGCCGCCGCCATTGCCTTTTCCATAGCTTGTTCACCCGCCCCGTACAACTTCGTCAGGCGTGCTTTGAGCTTTTTCTCGAGAGCGATGCGACGAAGATATAGATCGGAAAGGTAGCCATTGGTGGCGGTGTAGGAGTGGATCTTCATGAGCATGCATAGGCTGTGGAGCGTGAAGAAGCCAGATTGCACCCAGGGCCATTTCCTGTTGTAGATCGTAGAGGACGCGCGAAATGAGAGATATCAACGAAAGGGTGACTCCACCTCAGGTAAGAAGGGAGAAGACGACGAACCGATAGAAGGTGAAGCGGATGGCAGTGAGCAGAAAGGCGGTCTGGTAGACGTGCTGGATGACAATGCCCGTCGAGTAGTACCGGATCCAGCCTTTCTTCAACAACTTGGCAAAGGGCACGCAGATGAACATGCTTCCGACCATGACGGCATCCGAAAGCGCCAGCGTCTTTCCGTCCTTGCTGAAGAGCGTTGCGAACCTGAGCGTGAGGATATGGCCCGTCTGCTGATACGTGGTGGAGAAGGTGGAAAGCATGGCGAGGAAGATGGCGATCCAGAAAAGGGTGTAGAACCCTCGGAAAGGGTCCTTACCCGACGCTGAGTTGTACCGGTCAAAGTGCGAGTGGCGCGGGGCGAAGGTGACCTTGACTTTTTTGTGCTTCTTGTTCGCCGACACCACCGGGCGGAGGTGTACGCTGCCGTTCGAGCCAACTTTGTGAGTGACGCCTGCAGATGGGGGTCGACAGGGGTGGTGGGGAGCGAAGGTGGAACTCAGCAAGTTGGAATAGAAGGATGGACGACGGCGCAGCGGCAGATGGCGCCTCTCTCTTCTTCTGTCGGTCCACTCACCTTTGGTACCCCAATGGGTAACCTCAGTAGTACTGCTCTCCTTGTCAGGGACGGTGGTAGTGACAGTAGTCGTTATTCTCTGGTCCGGTAGCGACCCCTCACTATCGCTCGCAGCCGACATGCTCAGGCCAGACTCGGACAAAGGCGTCGACTCGCCGGATGCGCCGCCGCCGCCGCCGCCGCGCGGGTGGAGGGAAGGGTTGTTCAGGTGCCCGAAGGAGGCGTTAGAGTGTGGTATTTTTGGAAAGCTGCTGGATGTGGACCTGACTCTGACCACGTCTGGCGGGAGATCTGGTTCGGATATGGCGAGTGGCATGGCGATAGGATGCGATCTGAGCGATCGTCGAGGAGGTGGTGGGAAGAGAAGGACGAGGAAGGAGTGGGCGGTGGTGGCGAGAAGGTGTTGTACGTCAACTGCGATCGTCGCCTTCGTTTTTGTCTTGCTCGTCTTTGTCTTCGTCGTCGTCGTCTCTATCTTCTTCTTCTTCTTTCTAACCGTTCCTAACTCTCTGCCGTTATTCGTACCTCACTCCATAACTCTATTCCCTCGTCGTCATCGTGCCTCTCCATCCTGAAAGATCGGCGATGATCACGCGTATGGTTGGTTGAACTTCCGCAGCACGATATGGCACGTGCACGGCGCGGGGACGCAACCAAGCCAAGACTGGACAAGATCACACATCATATTGCTACAGAGAAGGACTTGGGGCCGCGGGCCGAGAGGGATAAAACATCGAAGAAGGGGGGTAAGACAGAATGTATTGGAACAGGAAGCGATGACGGACATGGGTGCCCGGCGGCCGGTTGACGGGGCTACGAATGCGTGACAGACATTGGGGCGAGAGCGGACATCGGACATCGGGCAGGTTATTTTCGTGGTCCTCAGGGCCACTGCGCAGACCTGTCGGTGAGGGGAACGTACTGCAAGAGCAAGGCAATGGCATCAAATGGGATATCGAATGGGACGGACATCAGTTGCCATACCCCTTAGAATACACCGGCCAAGAGCAAAGACGAGAGCGCCTCATGCCAAAGGTGTCCCACGACCGTCTGCTGCTCACCATGACCCCAAACAGCTTCTTCTGGGTTACCTTCCCACTTTCGTCCTTGTCCACCTGTACCATCGTCTGCGAAATGTCGCCCACGGGGATGAACATCCGCCCCGGTGAGGCCAGTTGCTCTACCAGCTTCGGTGGCACCGAGGGCGCCGCTGCCCCGACATGGATTGCCGAGTAAGGTGCTGCGGGCGGGTAGCCTGGAGAAAGGAAGGGAAAGAGTGGTGTAAAAGACCGTATGGGTAAATCTGAGCTTTCGAGAGGATACAACGTCGTTCACCGGGCGCACAGGCGTGCAATGGGTGCTATGCATGACTGGGGGTGCTATGCATGACTGGGAACCCTGCGCTCACCTTGACGGCCGTCCCCCGTCACCATCTCGATAACGCCTTTCTTCAAAGCCTCTCCTAGACCTGTGTATCAGGGAAGACGCAATACCAGCGACGAGGGTCAACGCGCTGAGCACCCTTTCAATCCAAACGCGCAGAAGTGCAGAACGCCGATTGGCACGCCGCTCACCGTCCTTCTCCAGGTTGCGCTTGCTCTGTTCCACCAGACCCTCGATGTGGTCGATGCCTACAACCTTGCCTCCCGGCTGGACCAGATGATAAAAGATCGCAGCCGTGTAGCCGCTGCCAGAGCCGACATCCTAGCAAGATGTTCGCGTGATGGAGAGTGAGCACGAAGCGATACCGAGTCCTTCCTTTCAAATATCGCCCGCCCTCTCCCTCTCGGAAAACCGGCTTCTCACAAGAACTCTGGAGCCCGGCTGGAGGAAAGGCAGAAGGTTCTCCGCAGCATGCGCATGCTGTATTCGAGTCGGAGAGGTGGAGATGTCCGTACACGATGTGCGTGTTAGCAGTGGGACGCCGCCTCCCTTACCCCACCCGATGGCTCACCATGTGTGGCGCGGAGATGGTGGCTCCAAATCCGATAGGCCTGGTTGAGCAACCGCGCGCGGGGGCCAAAAGCAAAAACACGAAGGAAAGACGTCCGTTGCGTCTCGATGAGCTTCGAGTCTCCCGCGGAGAGCGCCATCAGGCGTGCAGAGAACGCGCGACTGTGGGGACGCACTGAGGGCTGTCCTCATACGCGGCCTCCTTTGTAGGGACGTAGGCGGCGCGATCCACCTTTTTCATCGCCTGGATGCAGAGCACATGCGAGAGGGACATCAACAGAACGAAGACATCAGCCACAAAGCTCCTCCTTTTCATCATCCACAGGCGCATTGACTCCACATCAGTAACTGGAACGAGGATGCTCGCCTCGGCAACGCGAGGCGACTTGATGAGCCCGGAGGCCACCATGTTGGAGATGAGCTGTGGTACAAAATAAACAGATTTAGAAACAACAAGGATCGAGTGAGGCCTGGAGCCCAGTGGGTTGCAAAAGCGTCAGACTCCCGAGATGCATAGGACGGCGCGAGAACCGTCTTTCCTCCTCCGTCCTGAGGAGCAAGCGGTGACAGCCAGTTTGAAGCCCATCCGTTCTTTGCACAAAAGCGCACCGCGCTACCGTCGCCGAGTTCAGAGCCTTCGTGTGCCGCTCTAAGTCGGCACTCCTGACCCCGCACCCCACCTCCCTATTCCAGATCCGCCAAGTCCACCTCCGGCCTCCTCCTCCATCTTCGTCCCCGCCCCTCTCAAACACGCACAGCCCGCACAGCACAACACAACACCGCACGCCCTACCTGAATACTCACCTCCGCGTTACTAGATCCAGAACACCTCCACGCCATGGTTCCGAACAAAACGCTTACAAGGCAATTTCGGAAGCTGGAGGCGAAAGTGGGGAGCAAGTGAATGGTTGCGGGAGGGGAGAGCCGCCTGCTGATTTGTTCTCAAGACAAGACGGCCGAAGCAGGCCAGTTCCGTGACGCTGGGCAGTGGATGTGAGATATCTGCCACACGTACTCGGTCAGATGACTCTGAGATAGTGGGATACGAAAGGGCGACCTGTGGGGCCGACGAGATGACCGCGTGGTTGATCAGAACATTACGTAAGCATATGTCGAGCGCCGCAACGCTCGGCTCGCTATCAACGTCCAGTCTGTTAATTCGGCTACCTCTAGGCGGCATCAACGGGGGTCACTGATGGATGACATTGACAGAGAGCAACCCTGAAGCAACCTGGGCAGGGTTTGGTAAGTTATGCACGCAAATACGGTGAAAGGGAAAAAAAAAAGAAACAAAAGGAGAAGGGGAAGGAAATGGTAAGGATCGGGAAAGGGGATGAGGTAGGTCTAATCGTCGTAAGGCGGGGTACTACTGCTAACTGCGTGACGACCACACTTTTTATCAGGAGAGTGAAATCCACAGGAGAATTTTGAACATGGGAGAAACCATGAAGGGAAAGGGGTAGTGATGTAATGAATACATACGATGGCGTCGGATTGGACGAGGCGCGTCCGACGGAAGTAGACCTCCACGAAGGGTCATTCATTGAGCGAGCGCACCGACCGCGGCTCCAACCTCTCACAACTGCACTCGCACGACACTCATGCGAGGAAGACCTCTCTCAAGCGCCCAGCCTGAGAAGCTCCCTGACGGCCATCGCGGCCTCTCCCTCCTCCCCGACCGTGTAGCGCACCTCGCTCTTCTTGAGCCCATTGAACTGGGACGCGGCGCAGATGGTGTAGGCTCCCATGTCCTCAAATGCTAGCCAGTCGCCCACGTCCAAGTCCGCCGGCAGGTAGGCGATCTCGCGCACGCAGTCGATCGAGTCGCACGTCGGGCCCCAAACGGAGCAGGGGATGAGAGCGCCCGATGCGGTCTTTCCCGTCGTCTTATCCTCCCCTTGGACGTCTTCGTGTCTAGTCCAGCTGCTGTTGAAGCGACGGCGAGCGTCGAGGAGCTCCGGGGAGAGACCGGGGGCGGCGATGGAGGGGTCGTAGACAAAATTGCCATGGAGTGTGAGCACTTTCGGGTGCACGACCTGGTGATCAAACATGATGCAGTTGAACGCGCCGTAGACTCCTTCGTTGGCGTAGTCTGATGAGGAAGGAAGATGACCAAGAAAGAGGAAGAAGCAGGGACGGGAATAGCGAGATGAGTTTGCGAGTTGATGACCCATACGGCAGCGGAGACAGGCGGACAACTTACACATCACCAGAGGCTCTTCCTTCGCCTCGTCAGCTTGACCTTTGGTCTCGATCTCGGTCTCGTCAACGAGAGCAGGAGGCTCAGGCCTCGCACTCTCCACGACCTCGATTTCCTCCGCTTCGGACACTCCTCCTCTTCCAACGTCCTCGTCGTCCTCGATGCCCAACACGCTCCTCCGAGCGATGATGTTGGCGGCAAGCGTGAAAGCCTTGCTAACGTAGTACCTCCCTGGTTCGGCGATGATCCTCACCCCGTCGGGCGAGTCGGCCTCCGTGCCCCCGGGGCCGAAGAGGCTGTCGGGGAAGAACTCCTGCAAAGCCGGACGGAGCACTTGGGCGATCTTCTCGAAGTTGTCGTGCCCGTATCCACCTCCCACGTCAAGGAGGCTGAATCGGTAGCCGGCGTCCTTACCCATGTCGAACGCAGCGCGAGCGCGTCGGAGAGCGTCGATGAAGCTCGTCGGGTCGTAGCAACCCGACCCAACGTGGAAGCTGACGCCCACGACGTCGAGATCAAGTTGCTTGGCGGCACGGAGGAGACGGGGCACGTTCTCGAGAGGCGAACCGAACTTGAGGCCGAGTTTGCAAAGCGACTTGGAGTCATCAGTGAGGATACGTACGACGAGCTGGGCACGAGGGTGGAAGCGTGCAATCTTGCGTAGCTCGTCGACGTTGTCGAACGTCGTCAGACGGACGCCCGCCCTGGCCGCGTGGCGGACGAAGGAACCCGCCTTGCAGGGGTTGGCGTAGATGATGCGAGAGGGGTCGACGCCGAGGTCGAGCACCGACTGGATCTCCCCGTTCGAGGCGCAGTCGAATCCGGCCCCGCACGCCGCGAGCAGGCGCAAAACATACGGGTCGGGGTTGCACTTGACAGCTAGTAGGAGAGAGGCCGACATTAGGCCAGTCATCCGATCAGCGGCGGCCCACCAGCACATCCGGCACATAATCAGCCTGCTCGATCGAACGCGGGCTTACCATAGAAAGGCTCAACACGAGGGAGATGCTTCATCCACCTCTGATGCTGCATATACACCTCTCCGAGGTCAGCAATGAAAAATGCACTCTCGCCGTTCTCCTCACAGCTGTGGAGGTCGATGTCCCTCAGGTAGCTATGCAGTCGGTCGCGCACCGAGCCATCGTAGACTGGCTCCAGCGGTGGAGGAACTGGAGACCAGGAGGCAGCGCGTCCGACTCCAGGGCTCTTCGCGACAGGAGTCGCAGCGCCTGAGGTGAGCTCCAGCTTGGTCGGACTGAGACAGTCGGGAGTAGGAGGCGCCGTAGGCGGGAGGATCTGCTCGACGAGTTGCATAGTTGCGGTGGCGGTGCTCATGTTGAGCTTGGTCTGAGGTTCGTTGGCGGCGAAGTTCTTGTTCGTGGTTTGAATGGTTTTTGTAGACGTCGGCAAAGGAGACGAAGGCGGACGCGGCCTGTTCACCTCCTGCCCGTCATCAGAGCGAGGTGGGCAGAGGGGAGCCATGAGCCGGCCATGTTGGTTGTTCTGTTGGAAATTGGACTCGAGATGGGAGACGTGGATGTCAGGAGGAACGGCAACGATGTCGTCAGATCCCATCGGCTTTTCTGGAAGAAGATCCAAGCTGTGTGCTCGGTGGTGGATGGCGGGACAAGTAGAAGGGAATGAATGCCGAAGATGGAAGAAAGCTGGTCGGATCGATGTTGCTGAAGCCGGTTGCTATCGATACGAAGAAGAGACGTGTGTGACGGGTATGGAGAAGATGACAGATGAAGCGCGTAGGCCGAAATGATAAACACTAGCAAGAGTAGGAGATTGGGCTGCATTGGAGAATCGGACAGACAACGATCGGTATGGAGGTCCGTCAGTTACGAGGTGGCCAAACGACACGAGCGGTACGGGTACACCAATGAAGAAGAGGCCGAGGGGTGAGATGACGCACTGATGACGAATGCTAAAGGAAGCTAGAGCTCCTCGAGCGAAGGCGAGACGCTGCGTGCGGACGCCCGCTCTTGAGCTCTTCAGTCGGGGGAGGGGGTGTTCCTCGCTTACGGATGCGAGGAACGAGGGCCGGAAGAGGGAATGTCTTGTTGAAAAGACGCCGTGGCGCGAAGAAGTCGTGCCGATGTTTTGGAAGATGTAGGCCAACTTACGGCGGCCTGGAAAGGAGAGTGCAAAGGGGGTTATGAGGACTGCTCACACGTCCGCACGGGGACGGTGCTAGCGGGAGAGGAATAGGCGAGCGACTCACTTGAAGGATCCCGTCCGGGCGTTGGAACCGGCGGAAAGGAGATTGAGACGCAAGTTCTTCCGCGACGGAATGGCGGGCGAACTGAAGTGAGCGAGAGGGAGGGGATCAGGTGCGGCGCGTGCGAGAGGGCGTCGGCGAAAAAAGCGAGGACTTCGACTACCGGGGTGACTTTTTGAGGAAGCGGGAAGAGGCTGAGATTGCGAGTGTTATCTGGATACCGCCTTCGGCGATCTGACTTGATCCCCGGTGCTGGAGGAAGATGCTGGAGGGAGGTGAGGTGGAGGAGATGAGGATGACGGGGCGACAAGAGAGCGAGTCGGGCAACGACGAGGCAGTGACCGGCAAGACCATGAGAAGAAACGGCCATCGGCGGCCATCGGCGGCAAGAAAACGCCGCGTCGAAATGGAAGCGAATTTCACACGACTGTGGGCGCATCACATGCAGTACTTGTGTGGTCCACGTAATCGGGCCACGTGACGTGCTCCACCCCGACGTTGCACCGCCTCGAACCGGACATGGCGCATGGATGATTGGATTTCTCCAGCCTGAGCCTCATGAGCGTCGCTCCTTCTAGCCGTCGACGCCGCCACGGACAGGACGGCGGACAAGATGGAGTCCATCGTCGACGCAAACGGCGTCTCACACACACCCGTGACCGCCAGCCGCGCTGATGACCCACGGTCGCCCCCTTCGCCCGCCCATGGCGGCGCTTCGACCGTGGACCACCCGTTGAGCTCCTCGTCGCCGTACGTCTATCTCTCCTCGTCTACCTTTCACCGCGTCTTCCACTGCCGCAGAACGGGATCCAAGGTCTCCTATGCCGACGTTGGCGCACGAGACGGCCCGCTCATCCTGCTCCTGCCGCCGAGCGGGTGCAGTAGGTGGGTGGGCGTCCTGATGGACGGGTATGCCAGGGCTCGCGGCGTCAGGTTGTGAGTCGGCCCGCGACCTGGCTCCTCCCGTCCTCCATGGCAGATCCAGCTTGGTAACACCAGGAAACGGAAACGGATTTATCTTGTTTCTCTTCAGACTCACCCCGGACCGGCCAGGACAGGGTGCGACGCCGCGGTGCCAGCTCGAGTGCCGCGTCGAGGTGGCCACGAAGCAGGCCCTCAGCTTACTCGAACATGTCTGCAACGTTGAAAACGGCGATATCGGCGAGGTTTCCCTCATGACTCACAGCGGCGGCATATAGTGAGCACGGGGAACGGTTGCTTGAGTTGGCTTTCCGCGCCCTCTCACTTTGCCTTCCCCTCGCCTCTCGCTTTTTTACGCCCTAGCTTCCTCCTCCCCACCTATTTGGCCTTGCTTGGACAAGGTCCTGATGCCGATCCCTCGCTGCCTCGCCCTGCGCCGCGCATATTCCTTCTCAGCCCGTTCGTACCCACCTGCGTGTCGGGACAGCGATACTTCCCCCTCTTGCCCACCGCACTCGTCTCGAGCGGATACGTGGTCCTGCCGCCACTGTTATCCGCGAGCAAGGTCCTTGTGGACACGGGCAGGAAGCTTGGCACCGGCTGGACGACACTGAAGGGCGCCGTGGGCTCCGCGGGCTCTTTCTCCGGTTCGCTCCTCGGCAGTGAGGTGGACGAGGAAGAGGAGATGGCGGCGGAGGCGGAGCGACGGGCGCGGCTAGGCGAGAAAAGGCGGAAGGGAATCGAAGAGGAGAGGCGGAGGCGGAGAGAAAAGAGCGAGCGTAAATATCCCACCGCCGACCTTCACCCGCCATTCCGGTCTCAGGCTCGATTCAAGCTACGCGGTGACCTATTCGCCGCGTGGGCTCAGCGCCGCATGGCGGGGTTGGATCAGGATAGGCCGCCACAGACGTCGCTGTCTTTTCCGCGCCCGCCTTCCTCGACGACCTGGACGACTTCAGTAGGCTCAAACCGATCATCGCGGCCTTCGAAGCGGACGTCGACAACTTCGATCAGCCTGTCGCACTCCGAGGCGCCATCGACAGCAGCCAAAGAGTTTGCGGTGGACCTCCTCTTCTCTTTCCTCTCCGCCGAGGGGATGTGGGGCATCTCGCAGGAGCACTTGCTCTGTTTGGGACGGGCTAAGGACGGCGGCCTGGGAAAGCTCGTGGAGCGCATCCGTGGAGGATTCGAGGACATTGCGGAGGCTTGGAGGGCCGATCGCAGTGAAGGAACGAGTGGTAAGGGGAGCACGGATCATGAAGGGGGCGGAGAGCGGTCGGAGGGTGCAAGGTTGGAGGTGGAGATTTGGTGGGCTAGCGGGGATGGTATGATACCCAAGAAAGGCAGAGGTGAGAGGGACCTTGTCGTCTCCTCCAAGCATATGTGTCTCGCCACACGCTTGACATCTGTCCACTTTTGTCCCCCCCGCGGCCCCTCCCACAGATTGGCTCGACGACCTCCTCCGCTCCGCGAACCTCAACGACGCCATCTGCTTCATCCGCCACGAGCTGGGCGGGGGCGTGGCACACGACGTGCCGTTGAACACGCGAGACGTACTCGGTATGGCATACGACTGGGTTTTGAAGAGACAGGAGCGGAGCGAAGATACGGATTGTGGAGGCGGAGGGGAGGCTCGTCCGCCTTCGTGAGGTGTGAGGTGAGTGGAAAGCTAGTCAACCCCTTTGCGCTGGCCGTCGTGGGGTTCACCTGGGCTCCTTTTCACCGATCAAGACGGGGGAAGGCGCCAGACGGGGTTTGGCCGGTGACGACGAACCCTCCATAGAGTGTAGTTGCAGTGCGCGTGTGTCCATCGTTGGTCGTGTATTTGCCGACATATGAGCCTCTAGATTTGCCGTTTGCTGCCTTTTACGCGGAGACGACCTATCCTCTGCCCCTGCCATCCGTCGGAGACAAATGGAGCCGATCCTTAAGGAGGTTCAGTAGAAGCACAGGCTGCTCGCCCGGATAAAAAGCCCACACCGAGCGAATTTCATTTGCAGCTCAGCCTGTCCGTGGCCATAGCTATTAGTTCTAAGCGCCGGGCAAGTGTGCGGTCGACGTTGTCGAGAGTGTATCTGCCTGCCTACCTACGTTGGCAATTCCAGTTTCAGTCAGTCGATGTTAGGGTGACGTCGTCCGTCTGTCCGTCTGAACTCGCCCGGAGTGAACGACCGGACGCAATCACGCGCGACCGGCCACTCGGCTCGCCGATCCGGTTCAGCCGCCGCCCCCGCACCGTCACTTGAAAAGCGCATCCCATCGTCCGTCCATCGTCAAAACCACAGTCTGTCCTTCCAGCATCCTTCTTCGCTTCCACATCCACCTCCTTCAACCCGACACTTCCCCTCCCGCCACCTCGTTTGACCGCTTCGCTTCTCAACCATGTCCCCCATTCCCCAAGGCAAGCAGGCCGTCCTCGCCAAGAGGGATGACGATGGTGAGCCGGATGTCGTGCTTCCCGTCGCCGTTCGATGGAACGAACGAGGGCCGTGCGCTCACTCTATCTTGCGCCGTTTCTCTCGCACGCCGTCTTGCCACTCACCCGTCAGTCGTCATCGTCTCTGCGCTCCGCACGCCCATCACCAAGGCCAAGAAGGGCGGCCTTGCGCAGGCGTGCCAGGAGGACATGCTTGCCGCCGTCTTCAAGGGCGTGATCGCGCAGTCCAAGGTGGACCCCAAGCTGGTGGAGGACGTCGCGGTTGGAAACGTCCTTCCTCCTGGTGGAGGCGCCACCGTCGCCCGCATGGCCGTCCTGTACGCTGGCTTCCCCAACTCGACCGCCGTTAACACGTTGAACAGGCAGTGCTCCAGCGGTCTCGCCGCCGTCAACCAGATCGCCAACGAGATCTCCATGGGCCAGATTGACATTGGCGTCGGCGCCGGTGTCGAGTCCATGACCATGAACGTGAGCAGACCGTTCGCTAGTGCTCGTGTGGTAAATATATCGAGAACTGACCGCCCCCCTTCCCCTGCCCCGCCCGCTTATTCCGTTCAGTACGGAGCCGGTGCCATGCCGGCCAAGATGTCCGAAGCAGTGATGGGCAACTCCGAGGCGACAGACTGCCTTCTTCCCATGGGCATCACCTCGGAGAACGTGGCGGCCAAGTTCGGCGTCACGCGGGACGCCCAGGACGCTTTCGCCGCCGAGTCCTTCCGTCGCGCCCTTGCGGCTCAAAAGGCCGGCAAGTTCGAGAGCGAGATCGTTGAGGTAGTCTATGAGGACGAGGATGGCAACACCCGCAGGGTGAACAAGGACGACGGCTTGCGCGAGGGCGTCACGAAGGAGGGCCTCGCCAAGCTCAAACCCGCCTTCTCCAAGGACGGCACCACTCACGCTGGTAACGCCAGCCAGGTCTCCGACGGCGCCGCCGCTGTCCTCCTCGCCCGCCGCTCTGTCGCCAAGAAGCTCGGCTTGCCCATCATCGGCAAGTACGTCACCGCTGCCGTCGTCGGCGTGCCTCCCGAGATCATGGGGTGCGTATACGGTGCGGCGGAAGGGATGGAAAGCGATCGATCGATCGAAGCTGACTTGTTGTCCACGTCTCCACGGCATTCCTTTCACTCATTCTCCTCGCATCTCGTACTACGACGACGACGACAGCGTCGGTCCCGCTGAGGCGATCCCCAAAGTACTCGCCAAGACGGGCCTGAGGAAGGAAGACGTGGACATCTACGAGATCAACGAGGCTTTCGCCAGCCAGGCGCTCTACAGCATCGAAAAGCTTGGCCTGGACAAGTCCAAGGTCAACCCGGTCGGTGGCGCCATCGCTCTCGGCCATCCTCTCGGATGTGAGCGGCGCCTTTCTCTTTTTTGTCCCTCGTCGTACTTGAATGCCCTTTGTCGAAGCCCGAAAATTTCAACTCGTCTCACGCCTCCAACCTTCCCTTCCACTCCACCTGTTCTTTTGTCCTTCTTCAGGCACCGGTGCCCGCCAGATCGCCACCGCACTCGCAGAGGCCAAGCGAGAGAACAAGAAGATCATTTGCACGAGCATGTGCATCGGAACCGGCATGGGCAAGGCGTCCATCATCGTAAATGAATAAGCGCGTTCGTACCGGCCGGCCAACCAACCAACGCTTCTTGTACTTCGTACGTGCACGCACGCAGTTTTGGGAAAATTGAAGATGCCATTGGATCATCGGATGAAGTAGCCCTGTGTGCGGTGATTAGCCATCGCGTTACGCGTTGACTCGTCAAAAATCGAATGACGGATGGCTCTACATCGTTCTAATTCGCGAAGGGGGAGGAGGAGTGGGGGGAGGGGGGAAGGGGGAAACTAAGTTCTACAGGGCGGGTCAAGCACATACATTTTTTCTAGCTGGAACACCTTGCGTTCCCCGCCCACGCCGGACAGAAGACACTCTACGCGTGTGCGGGACGGTGAGGCAGTGTTCAACCCAACCGAACGCCCTCGACCATAGCAGCGGCCTGCGCGATAGCCTGCGCTGCCGCCACGGACTGAGAATCCCCAAAGTTCGAAGCGACGATCTGTTCTCGGTAGCAGCGGAGTCGGAGGCTTATTCGGCCGATCGACGGTGACGAGGGTCGCGGACGACAGGGTGAGCGAACAATGCGCTGGGGAAGAATTTAGTGGACGAAAAAAGAACGCATGCTTACAGATTGCGCTGGAGCATCGCCACTGTGACCTTGCCGATGGCGCCGATGTACATGGAGGCCTATCGAAGCGGCGGGCGAGAATAGCATGGCGTCGAGAGACGGGTCAATGAACGCATGGAAAGGACAGGGTGGCAGGCAACTTCGTCCCGTTCACAGACAAACGAACGCAGAAACCCCTTGTCGGACCCACCTTGTCCCTAACGTCTGCCTCAAAATTCTTCTCGCTCGAAAAGTTGATGCACATGGCACCCTGCTTGATGTCCTCCGTATTGACCTTATACTCCTTGCTCGGCACCCCGCTAATCACCACGTCGCTCCTCCCCAAGCACTCTGCGAGACTCAATGTGCAGGGCGTCACTTGGTGGTGCGGATAGAAGCGGCTCACGGGAGCGCTGCCCGATTCTTTGCTGGCGCTAAGGCCGGATTGGGTCTGCCGATCAGAGGTAGCGATACGGGAGCCGCGCCGGGCGAGATTAGAAGGTGCAGTGGTGGGACGCTTGTTGAACTCTTGGATGCCGTCCAGGTCTACCGAGAAGACGCGTGCGCCGTCGTTGGCAAGCAGCGCTGCCAGGGGTCGACCGACGACTTCAGAGCTGGTAGGAGGGCGAACGAACGACAAAGTGAGAAGACATTGAATGAGACGAATGCTAAAGCATCCAAGCTGACAAAAGGATGTTGACTTTCAACAGGGAGCTCGGATTCCTGTAACGATGCGCTCACCGGTTGATAACGGTGACAACCCGTCCATAGAGACGATCGCCAAAGGGCAGCTTGCTGTTGTACACGCCCAAATGCTCCAAGCACTTGACGATGGCCAAAGGCGTGCAAGGCAGAATGGACTTGACGAAGCCTTCAGGGATCGCGTTGGCATCCGACGATGCGGGAGACACGCTCGAGGCAGGATCAGAGAGATGGCGAGGGGAGGAAGAGAGAGCGGCTGCTGAAGCGCCCATCCCTCCCGTGCCGGCAAGCGTGCGAGGGTCGACGTAGCGGATATTGTCTGATCCCATAAACGCCAAGAGTCAGGTCGTGAGGCACAAGGTCAGGCCTTCCGGCACGCTGGACACGTTCTTCGAGCGGACTGGGAGACGGAGACGATGGAATGCAAGCTTACGGTAAAGGTTGAACATGTAGATGAAATTGAGTCCCTCCACGTCCTTGAGCGGGGACACGATCTGCTGCAGGTAGCCGTCCTGTCGACCTCCAAAGATGGGGAAGTAGACCTGCAGCGTAGGAGAAGTTGTATGTCATTATTCATCCACCGCGAGCGTGAGAATGGGTCTCCAAGCACGAAAACAAGACAGCTTACCATCATTCCGTCTACTGTGTCATCCTCATTCGCTTCAATGATCAGCTCTTCCACATCGTTCCCCGTATTCGGGTCGAGTGCCGCATCCCCCTCCGCACCCTCCGCATCGTCAGAGTAGGTCCTACGGATCTCAAACTCGATTCCAACAGCCTCGCAAGCCTTTTTCGACCACTTGGCGTAGGCAATGCTTGGAGCTGCACGCGTTGCAAGAATGCCTACAAGCTTGAGGGGACGAAACTCTTTGCCAAACGCGGAGGAGGAGGAGCGTGCGGCGGAGATGGCCGCAATGAGAGCCTCGTCGAACGGCTTGGAGACCGAATCGGCTTTTATGAGTCGGCCGCGGTAGTCGTGCGCAGGTGTGCCGTTGGAAACAGGCGCAGAGGAGGATGCCGAAGGCGCACTGGAGGAAGCCGCAGGGGCAGGTGCAGGTGAAGCCATGGTGGTACGGAGGCAAGGGTTGCTTCGGGACGCCCTGGCTGCTAAGCGCGAGGGATGGAGACGAAGCGAGCGGACGAATATACTGGAACGGGGACCTGAGTAGAACTGTGTAGAACAAGAAATAAGGAGAAAGTGACAGAATGGAAGAGGAAGAAGGAGCATGAAGTCCAAGGAGAAAGACGGTCGACGGCGGGTAGGAGGAGAGCGGTTCATGTCAGCCTGCTCTCGTGACCGTCGTCACGCCGTTCACACCAAGCATGGGACACCAATCCATGCCGACTTGAAACCGGGCGTACACCCAAGGGCTCACCTGCCAGAGGCCAACAGCGGGAGGCGTTGTCCGTAGGTAGAGATTGTAAAGCGTGCCAAGAAAGAAAGGCAAACGATCCCAGACGACGGCCGGACAAGCCTCTTTCTCAATTTATCAGGGCTACCGCAGCAAGTTCTAGGTGATCGGTCGTGCCGCAGCACTAGTTTCTTCCAGGACGGTCCTGAGTTCGCATCTCACCCTCGACGTCGTCGTCCTCGACTCCGCACCCTCTCTCTTTGCGCGCTCCATCTCCCGCCATGACCGCCGACGCTGACGCCGACGCCTCTATATCCGCCTGCTTTGCGCCCGGCCTTCTCAGCGCCGAGACGCGCGACGAAGTCAGACACGCCTACGCCTGTTCCGAGCCCTACCTCCATGCCGTTCTCGGGGCGCTCATCGATGAAGACTTGCTCCGGGAGGCGAGGAAGGAAATTGTGGAGGAGCTCAGGTTTGCCGATAAGGAGACCGACATTTACAAGGTCAGAGGCGCCGCTGGTTTTGCCCTTGGTCCGCCTTCCAGCCTGGCCGGCTGTTGGTTCAGTCAGCAGTTAGTTGACCTAGCCCGTCCTTTCCTTGCTCTCTCTCCGCGTCCCTCGCGGCAGGTCAACCAAACTGGCGACCTAGCCAACCTGGACGGCCTCGAATCCGCCGAGGCGGACCGGCTCAAGTCTCTTCTTAAGGTCCGCAATGCGCTCTACTCCTCCCAGTTCCGGACCTGGCTCGAGCAGGTGACCGGTTGCGGGAAGTTGAGCGGCAAGACGAAGGACATGAGCATCGCTGACTATCGCGCTGGATGTCACTTGCTCAATCACGAGTGCGTCCGCCTGGCCTTTTGTCGTGGGCCATTCGCCGACGCGCGTCTCGCTTACTCCATCTTCTCCTCACGCCCTTCGCACCGGAACGGTCAGCGATGTCATCGCTACTCGCCGACTCTCCTACATCCTTTACCTTCCTGACCCAGCCGAACCTTGGAAGCCAGAGTGGGGCGGCGCACTTGAGCTGTACCCCGTCGAGAGCAAGGGCACGCCGAGCAACAAGCCGTCCAAGGTCGTCCCGCCTAGTGAGGAAACACCTGCCCGCTCCTGCTCCGTCAGAAGAGAGTGGCTGACCCGTATACGTCCACACTTATCGCTGTTCTTTATTTTGTATAGAGTACAACCAGTTCGTCTTTTTTGCAGTACAACCCGGGCACTCGTTTCACTCGGTCGAAGAGGTCGTCGCCGAAGGAAGGAGCAGACTGAGCATTTCAGGCTGGTTCCATCGGCCCAAGGAGGGAGAGGAGGGGTACGAGCCAGAGGACGAGACGAAAGAAAAGCAGGAGAGCAGCCTAGAGATGCTCGTAAGTAGAGCGTGGACCCGCTTAAACGTCCCTCTGCGCCGGACAGCTGGAGCGATCACGGTCTGATTCGTGTTTCCATCTCTTCGTCTTCCATCCACAGTCTTCTAAGGCCTCAGCGCTACCTTTCGCCCCTTATCCCGATTCGCTCGCCCTTCCCATCCCTGGCACGCCTCTCTCTAAGGAGGACACGGCCTTCCTGTCACATTTCCTCAACCCGGCCTATCTGACCATCAAGACACAGGCTCAGTTGTTTGAGCGCTTTGGCGATGACTCCAACATCCTTCTCACCGACTTTTTGCGCAAGGACCTAGCCGACCGATTGGAGAAGGGCCTCTTGGAAACCGACGGTCGGGATGGGCTGCGATGGTGGGAACGAGGGGAGGGCGCTTCGGTCCAGACGCCCAAGCACGCGCTTGGGGAGGACGAGGAACGAGGATGGCGGATTGAAGGACCGCCGCACAAGCAACGCTTCCTTGCTCTCGGCTCGTCCTCACCGACCCCGGTATCCGCAGCCGATCTCGCCGCTTCCGCTTCCGAAGCGGCCTCTTCCACGGACCCTTCCACACTGCTTCAGCTCCTCAGCCAGACGCTCTTCCCTTCCCCCGCTTTCCGATGCTGGCTCGCCAACGTGACTCAGCTCGTGCCCATGGCGCGACGGCCGACGCTCGCCAGACGCTTCAGGCCCGGCCTGGACTACACTTTGGCGAGGAGCGACGAAGAGGCGGTGCTGGACGTGACACTCAACCTCACTCCGGACGTCGTCAAGGCCGCCACGGCCGCGGCTGGTGAGGGCAAGAAGGGACCTCGGGGAATTGCCGGCAAGGCCGCCTCCAAGAAGCCCAAGCTGGACGGGGGTAAGGAAGGCGCCGGCGTCGGGGGCACGCCGTCTTTGAGCCGGAAGCAAGGCAAGGAGCTGCGGACCAAGTGGGAGAGCGGAGAGGTGGGCGGGTGGGAGTGCTACATGGCCCCTCACGAGGGGGCGGACGACCCGGCGGTGTACAGGAGCGGGAAGGCGGAGAAGAGGGTGGTGGAGGAGATGGAGGTGGATGGGTTGTTGGAAGACGAAGAGCAGGGAGACGAGGAAGGGAAAGAAGGCGAGGAAGAGGGCGCGAAGGAGGAAGATGAAGACGAAGACGATTCCGACGATGACTCGGATTTCGACGGCGTCCTTCTCAACCTTACGCCCGACTTCAACACGCTCGGCGTTGTCCTCCGCGATGAGGGCGTGATGCGCTTTGTCAAGTACCTCAGCGCCAGCGCTGGAGGGAGCAGGTGGGACGTTGTGGGCGAGTGGGAGGTGGGAAGTTTGGAGGACGATGAGAGCGGTGCGGAGGCCCAGTGAGGAATTCGGCGAGGGAGGGAGAGGAGGAGAGAGTGGGTGGCGGTGGCATGGCGAAGCCGAGTTGAGATTTACAGTGACACGAGAAGAGAGCATCGCAGTTGCCGTACTCTGGGTCGAACGAACGTTACTCGACGGCAACGTTTTGGGATGATACGCGCGGTCAGTGGGCGCGAAGCCGAAGGGCTGGAGAGGGATGGAGCATCGCTTTCGTGTCAAAGTTGCACCCAGAGGGACCGTTCTGCGTGCTTCAACTCCACCTCCGCGTCAATTAAAAATTGTCCGCTCCAACTACTGCGCTGCCTTAGCTGCCTCTACGGTTCTCCAGTCATCCGTCAGAAAGCGCACTTCCTTCCAGCTCCGCGGCCTCATCGCGCTCCAGATGGCGAGAAAGGATCAAAGAGAGGTCAGCCGGCCGGACCGCCAGAGCGGGTGGTCAGGGCCATGCGACACGCCCCCGTTGGTTTGGTGAAAGTGAGCACCCAAGGAGACGGTCAGCCGGCTGGCCCTAAGGGGTAACTCTCGCCGTTCTCGCATCGTCAGCGTTGAAGGAGAGAAACCTTCAGCGGGAGTCGACGCTCGTCTCGCTCACTCTATCTTTTTCCCCTTCCTTCGGACCCAACCCAAACTAGATAGATGGTGTTCATCGCTACGCGCCGATTCTCTTGCATCTTCTGCTCACTGAGCGGACAGTTCCACAGTCGATCAGAATGGGGCAGGCGGAAGGAGAGATGTGGACTCGATGAACTCTGATTGCAATGTGATATTCGAGGGTATTGCCGACCAACACGCCTTGCAGTAGAGTGATTCATGTTACGAAATCGCCAATGCCGGCCGCCCAGTCTGCGTACTGGCACGGCGCGGCGATTGGGTTGAAAATCTTGACTGGAGTACCGGTGATCAATGCTCGTCGAGATTGGCGAGGAACTGGAGCCATCGCTTCTTGTAGATGATGCCTTTGTCTGAACGGGTCAAAGATCAAGTGCCAAGTCAACACGAGACGGTGAGGTATCCGGTGGGTCGACTGGCACACTCACAGAAGCCTCTCTCATCAGTGACAACGACGTAGCGGACGCCAAGCTTGGTAAACAGCTGCTGGACGAGCTCGAGGGACGAATTGGACTGTACGGTGATGGGCGCCTTGTCCGCGTAGCGGCTGAAGTCCTGAGGATCGCTGACGGCGAGGAGGGAGCTGTCCCTCAACTCAGAGCCATCAGCGCTAGAGCCCTTCAGGAAGGGCAGCTGCCGGAAGAAGACTGGTGACGTGGACGGGTGATCGGCAAGAGTAGCTACAAATGGCGGAATCCGGCGGTCAGCCAAGCGTCGTCTGAGTGCTCAAGCGCTTTCGCCGCGTAGCAAAGGACACTCACCCAATCCGTGCTCGAGCTCATTCGCCGCAATATACCCAACCATTTTAAGCCCTGTGGCGATGCGTTGACGACTTCCACCCGAAGGAGCCGTTCCGCCCGCGATGCCGCCAGCTGGAACGATAAAGTCCTCCTTTACGATGATCGGGAAACCACCATCTCGGTATCCGCCCACCTTCAGGCGCTCGAGTTTGGCTCGCAAAGAGCCGACAGTGTTGTCTGCAGAGGGCCAAATAACCTCGGGAGACGAATCGACCTGACGAACAAGTAAAAGAGACAGACGATCAGCCCCAAGTCTCGTAAATGAGGAGTACAGATCATGAATTGGGCAGAACGAGCTCACAGCGTCTTGCATCTCAGCCCCTTTCCAAGTGTATTCGTGCTTGTTGTCCAGGTAGGGCAGGCCAGCGAATTCGATAACGAGGTCATAGATACCCCTGCGCTCCAGCGCGTCGGCCACGGTCTTGGCTACTAGGACGCTGAGCATGACGGGCTGGACAAAAGAAGACGAAGGGCACGATGAGAACGTCTAGAAGAAGCAGTGTCCTTCGGCGAGTGGACCAGCCTACTCACAACGACATACGTCATTGTACCCGTAAGCTCAAACATGATGACGGCGAGCGACACCGTCGTCCTGGTCACGCCAGAAAGGGTAGCCGCCGCGCCGACCATAGCGTATACTCCTGGAATGATGCAGCTTCCGGGAGAAGGATCGGCGGGGCAGAAGCTGAAGAAGCTCGAGTCCGGATGAGTCCACCGCGCATACTGGACGAGAAGACCGACGATGCGACCGAAACAAGCGCCGACGCCGAGGGTAGGAATGAAGATGCCCGCGGGGACCTTAATGCCGAAAGTGATGATCGTGAGGATGCCCTTGACGATGCCGGCCCAAGCCACGGCGGCGACAAGAGGGCCAACTTGATCCGGTCTAGAAACGCATAGGCCGTCAAGATCTTCGTTTTCGTGGCATTCGGCGAAAAGGTTGGCGACGAGCTCGGTGCCGCCCATGCGCGTGTAGCCGTTCAGGAAGCTGACGACGACCGTCAGACCGGTGATGAGCACGACTTCGGAGACAGGGTGAGTTTTGAGCCATGTCTTGTTGCGGACGTGCTTGGCCCAGTAGATGTTCAGTTTGGAGAAATAGGCACCATAGATACCCTGTATAGACGCGGTACCGGAACGATTTATAGAGATCCCCATGCTAAGATACCCGCCGGTCATAGCAGACTCACCCCAAACAAGCCGATAATGATGAAGAAGCCAAGCTCGTAGAAGTGCCAGTCCTGTCGAACGAGAGAAAACGACGGGAACGGACCCATGGTAAAAGAGGGCGAAACGACGGTATGATCCTAGTTAAAAGGATGCTCACCTTGTCGTACGTAACTTGAAAAAGGACAATTTTGCCGGTTTGGAAGGGGTCCAGGAACTTGAGCGTAACGGCAGCGATCATGGCGCAGAAGAACCTAAATTCGAACGGAAAAAAATTGCTTCGCTGTCAAGATGGCCCGTCGCGAATAGAATAATGCTCGATCCGGTCGTTGCGAGCGACGCGTTCACTCACGATCGGAACATGACCTTCGCCGGGAAATAGTAGCTGACCTCCTCGAGAGAAAAGAGCACTCCACCGACAGGAGCTCCAAAGGCTACCGCCACGCCTGCCGCGCAGGCCGCAGAAAGGATCTCGCGACGTTTACCTGAAACACGTGCGTAAAGATAGAGTCTGAGCCTTCTGAGACAGGAAGCTCGGAAGCCAAAATTGGCCGATTTCCAGCACCTCGCCACTCACCTTCGTTGGTCTCGTACTTCCTGAAGCCTCGACATACGATGTTGCCCACGCAGCTGGCAATGTGTACAAACGGGCCTTCCTTGCCGAGACTGAGCCCAGACGCGACAGCGAGCGTCAAGCCGGCAGACTTGGTCAAGAGCGTCCAGAATCCGAGGTAGCCGTGAATCACGAAACCTGGCAGAAACAAAGTGGAGAAGGAAAAAGAGGCCGACAATATTTTAGAACAGGATCGAACTTGCGCTAGTGGTGAGTTGACTCAACTCACCGCTCAGAATGGTCTTAATTTCAGGGATACCGCTGCCGCCGGCAAAATAGAGCACCTTGGGAGGGTCCCTTTCCGCGACTTGGGCGCTCAACTCCCTCCTCAGGACCTTTGCTGGCAAAATGGTGGCATTGTCGCCCTCCAACGGCGGGGCACCTCTTGGCCCTAGGTACTCATTTTGGGCGCCGTCGACGTTATGGGCAACGTCAAATTCGTGATCGAGACGTCTTGCACCTTTGGGCGTCCGATCGTCGTCAAGGTGGCCGTTGGGCGTGAGCGGCTCGAGGTCGGGGAGGCCATTGAGCGTGGGAGGGGCAGGTGTGCTCGGAAAGTAAGCAGAGGGCGGTGGAGTTTCATTCTTCGTTTCGCTGAATAGGTAGGACGCTGTGAGGTGGACAGTCATGAGGCTTGCAACAGTAGCGAAAGCGATCTAGCCCAGACGAAGCATGGACCATCGTATAAGCACGGAAACGGGACAAGGCGTCAGCTTTCCTCGACTCCATACGCCAGACTGGAAGCGCAACGGGCATACTCACTGCGATGACGACGAAAGTGATGTAATCGGTCCCCCATTTGTCAACCCCTTCTCTGCCATCTCGCATCCCGAAGCGCTCGCTCCAGGTGACCCAATCCTTGCATACTTCCTCATAGTCTTCCATGCCTCCGTGGGACCGACCCAGACTGACCTTGCCCCATACTGGCGAGAGCGCGACCGGCGCGGCCCACCCGACCAAGCGTGCGGGGGCCTTGCTAACGCCGCCGATGTTAAAGACAGAGAAAATGGACGCGGGTGGAGAAGCGGCGAACGTGCCTCCTGAAGGGAGGACGGCCTGAGGAGTTGGGGCTGGGCAACAGAATCGCTTGGCGAGACGCCAGTCGCGAGCGCAATAACCCTCCTTTAGGTCGAAAAGAAGGGCTTCTGACGTGACAATGGCTCCGGCGATTAGAGCGGTAATGATACCGACGACTGTGACGATGACCCATCCTGGAAGGCCAGCGAGCCGCATGTCAGCACGACATGCCGGTTCAGAACGCCGTGGCGACGTAAAAGACGCACCTTGCAAACGATCCCACATCCTTCTGAGGACTCCACGCAAACCTAGCACCTTGCTCAGACGTCGCTTGCGCGCGCTCTCCTTGATGGCATCGTGAATCCAGTCGATGGTAGTATACGAATCGTACCAGACGCTGTGGCAGGACGAACAGGGGCGGTGAGTCGAAACGAGACGATCGATCGATTAATCTTACTTCCTCCCTGAACACGCAATCGCAACCGAAGTTGAGCTCGCTCACCGTACACCGTTGTTCTGCTCGCCCATCTCGCCCTCCATCCCGCTGTCGTACTCTCTGGGCGCGGGCGTGCCAACGGCGCTGAGCGGTCTACCGAGATAATGCTTTGCCTTCCTGCCAAGCGTAAGGCCCTTGGCAGCCAAGCGGGGAATGCTACGGGACTGCGAGAGCTCCCTTCGTGAGAGCAAGGGTGAGGTGGGGGTGCTGTATGAAGGGAAGGCGGGATAGGCCGGCCCATCCCCGTCTGTAGAAGAGCTATCGTTGCCACCTCTGGCGACGACCGCGGCATCAGAGTAAACGGCGGAGGGAACGGAAGAGGTAGAGGAGGCACGATGATTAGGCGGACGGCAGGGCAAGGCGCCGTAGGAATTGAAGGACGAAGATGGAGTGGTGCTGCCTTCTACCCTCTGCGCGCTGGCCGACGAACGGTCGCGGCGGAGGGCGGTGGAGGAAGAGGAGACGAGAGGGGTGTGCTCATCGTCGCTTTCACTCGCATCTGCATCTGGGCCGCCGGGTTGCGCAGTAGGCATGACGTGCAGTTGATCAGTCAAGTGAGTCGGACCGGTGGAAGGAATCGAATGGTCTGCGGGGTAAGAGAACAGGTGCTGCAATGGAGAGAGCGCGAGGAAAGACAACGAGTGTGGGCCCAGGTCAGCGCTCGGTGGCGAGGAGCAAAAGCAAGCAGACTGTCCGGCGGATGGGAGACGACGCCTGGGGCCTTGGCAGGCGGTCAAGGAAAGGCTGAGATGTCGGACGAAAGGAAGAAGTCGTCGACGCAGGCACCTTATCTTATATCAATCAGCCCCTTACCGCAGCACCCGGCCCGCCCCAGCCAAGTCCGGCCAAGATCGCAAAAGGTCATCCCGCCCAGCGAGGTTCGCCTTTCCTCCGCGCGTCCCTCCCTCCTGCCACCTTTTATTGCAATGAGCTCACATATTTTATCACACTCGTGCGCGTCGGAAAGAAGCAGAACAGCGCGGGTGCATGTTTAATCACCACGGTTCTCCATTTCATCTCCCTGCCGGTCTTCTTCGCGGCGGTTTGGGCGACGGAGACTGAACAATCCTCCGTCAGCTGGCGCATTCCGCTGCCGCGGAGCACTGCGGAAGATGGCGACATGGACGCTGAGAGCATCCGACACAACTCCTGGAGAAATGTGTGGGAGCCGAGCTGAGCGATGATCATCTCTAAGAGCCAGGCCTGAATATACCACGACGCATCTGGTTGAAGTGACCATGATGGACGTGCATAAATCGCCTACCGCTTTCAGGAACTCTATATGACTTGACGGATTGCGTTGCCGACAAGGCACAACAGTGCCTCGGAGCATTCACAACTATCTCTGTGATTCTGTTGTAGAAATCCCGCCTTGGCGTTTTCGTGCAGACCGCCCAGGTCGCCAGGGGGCAACTTATGACAATGTTAATGAGCTCCGGCGACGAGGCCAGTGCACGGCATGGCTGCCTGCGGTGGTTAAAGGGCAAAGGAAAGAGATCGAATAGGGCGTGAGAGGAGGATGCTGAATAATGATCAGCTCGCCCACGTCGCTCTTCTCGCTTGACTATCGCCGAATAGCCTTTGTCGAGATCGATCTGCGGGTAAATGGGGGCGCTGAACTTCGCACAGTGGCACGATCACAGCGAGCGGTGCCTCCCACGCCAATCACTGCGTTATCTCTCCAGCAGGTGGCCTTTGCAGAGCGTTGGGCCCATACAAAAGGCAACGACACACGGCTACGAAGACGGTGGTGGTGCGGTGCCGACCAAGTATGCGCAGAGAGCGGCGAGCGATCGAGTGGGCATCGCCGCAGCTCAGATGCGTTGACGTCATTTCAGCCGCAGCCCCCGCACCGCATTTATGAACGTGCCAGATGAGACTCAAGGGTCGACTGGACTGCTTGGCTGTGCACCTTCATCAACCTCCTTCCCACACCCCAAGCGTCCACACAGGCAATGGTCACGGTTACCGTCCAAGGCTCCCACACCCTCCACACAAAGGCCGAGCGTGCCCTCCTCCGCGTCACCGTGCGCGTCGAAGGCCCAGACAAGGACAAAGTCTCGCGCGACTGCGTCTTCGCCAGCAACAGCGCCGCCCGGCTCTTTCGGCGCCTCCTCAGGCCGCCCTCCGACGAAGGCGACAACAAAGGCAACGCAGAAGAAGCGGACACAAATGCGGAAGTACGTCCAGAAGTGAGCATGGGGAAGGAGGATGATGAGGAGAGCCAAGGCTCAGTAACTTGGTGGTCCATGGATTCGCTCCGCACGCACTCCTACGAGGACGGCGGCATGGATAGAGACATCCAGATGCCGCCGCCACAGACTATCTACGTCTACGACACCTCCCTTCAGGCCAAGTTCCGCGACTTTCACGCCCTCTCCTCCATCCTCACCGGGCCGGACGGCGCCCTCGTTTCGTTGCCCAACGTGGAGGTGCAGTCTGGCTCCTCACCAAGCGCACGCGGGCGCGCTTGGACGCACAGGCCAGGGAGGGCGCCGTGAGAGCCGCGATGGAGCGCGCGACCGACTACGCGAAGCCTCTTGGCCTCTCCCGCCTCCGAGCGGTCGAAGTGGCTGACGTGGGTTTGTTGAGTGCCAACTCCACCGCAGGCTTCTCTGGCGGGCCCGAGTACGTAGCGGTGCGAGGGAGGCAGTTCCCCGCCGCTGCCAGATACGCCTCGCACGGTTCGACCGCGCTTGACCTCACGCCTGAGGAGACCGACATTCATGCGAGCGTTCAGGTCAGGTTCGAGGCGACGTAGCGAACTGTAGCATCCTCTCCCTTTCGCAATTTCTCTCCCTCCTTCCGAGCTAGCCCTCTCTAACCGCTACTGTCACCCACGTGCGCTTCTGCGAAGCCATGGACAATTATTAGATTGCACAAGAACGTCACGTTGATGCCCTGGTAGAGACTCGGGATGAGAGTGGGGATCGTACCGGCATATCTTCGATATATTCTGTCGCAAGAAGCACCGTCGATACGGCGAGTCACGAAAAAGGCTGAAAGGACGTCAACGGAAAATAAAGATCACACAGGCGTCGTGGGCGTGATGGTTCCGACCTGTGGAAGACATGGGAAAGAAAAGAATGAAAGACGATGAGATGAGTATTTACTTTCGAGGGATTTCTGGTCCAAGTAGCTACATGACGGACGTGCTCACCACGAGGATCTGCACAGAGAATGGAATACGGCCGCACGATAACAAGCAAACAGCGTGAGCACCTCGTCTGCTACTTGGCTCATCAAGCAACGGCCGCCCACGACTCAAACCCAGACGGACATCCTCACTCACCGGTACGCCATACTGGTCCATCTTGCAATCGAACGACACGAACACTCCCTTCCTGACCATCACCTCGTCCCCTCTTCGCTTCCTCTTTTCTTTCCGAGGCACATGCTCAGGTCTTTGTTCCCCTTCCGTCTCGGTCCATCTCCCGAGAGGCGGAGCATGTGCGGTTGCGCTCGTCGTCCTTGCTCCCGTCTCCTCTTCTCCACCTCCTTGTCGTTCGCCCTTTCTTCCCCCTTCCTCCGTTGGCCCCGTCACAGCATTCTCCTCACCCGCGCCCGTACCCTCAACCGGTCTAGCCTCCTCAGCCTTCGTGCTCTCTTCCTCCGCTCTCCCCAAAGCCCTTCCTCCCTTCCTACGCGACGGCCTTGTTCTACACCGATATCCTGGATGAAGCTCCCGTAGGACCTGGAAGGTGGCCATGCTCGTCGACGGCGGCGGGATCTCGTTGGACGCCCGCAGGGCAAGGCGCTGGGTTAGCACGTGCGGTTGGTCGTGTGAATAGCGAGCAAGTGCGGAATGGAATTGGACGGATAGGCGGGGATGGGGAGAAACGACGGGCAAATGCGAACAGGCGAATGAGACGTGAGACGCATATTCCTCATGTGCAGAGCAACGACGAAGGCCGGTCGCAAATCTGAGTTTCCCACCTCCATCAGGTCCGTAGCCGAGTCCTCCTCAAAGAGTTGGTAAATTGCCAGCTGGCCCTGTGGAGCGAAGCGAATGAAAGACAGATAGCGATCAGTCGCCTCCCTCAACCGTAAGCGAAAGTGACCCGATAACCCCTGCTCCTTCTCTTGCACGACTCACCTCCTCAAAAATTTCGGGAGGCAACCCGCTCAACTTCCTCATCTCATCGTTCGCCGCATATATCTCGCCCGTCCTTCTCCAAACACACATGGGCACGGGCGTCTGCGGAAGGACTTTCCGCTTGTAGTACTCCACGAGGCTGAAGAAGGCTTGTTCGACGCGGACCAGTTGTGTGTCGGAGAGGCGTTGGGTCATCGCAAGGAAGTGGGGGCGGATGAGCGTTATGGCAGCGTTTACGCGCAGTTGGTTCTCCGGGGAGTAGCTGTTCCGGGACGGACGGGAGAGAAGAATGAAGAGGCGTTAAGTGTCAGCGAGTGGCGAGAGTAGCAGAAAGAGACAGACGATGATAAGACAGAAACAAGGCCCACCGCTTCTTCTTGATCCAGCTGTAAATCTTCGCATAGCCTATCCGTCGCCAACACAGGAGCCAACGTGAGATTCTGTTACCAGGGCGGAACAATGTCCGGACTCACCGTATGTATAGCTATAGGGCCTCAAGTGAGCCACCTTCTTCAGCCCGCCGTCTCCGTCTTCCTCCGAACCCGACTCCCCCGTGTCGACGCCACCATCAAAACGTTTTGCCAACTGGCCACGCCCACCTCTCATCGGGCTTCCTTCTTCTCCCTCCCCAACGCTCTCCGGCCCACTCTCACTCCCACTACTACTCCAACTCTGACTCCCGCTCCCTTCTTCATCTGGACTCTTCACAGCGCCAATCTCCCGAGGCCCCGGGGCGGACGTGACAAAATCCTCGTGCGGGGGGCTCACCGACGGGCTGATGGAATCGACGGAGGGAGTCTGGGAGGGACCGCAAGCGCGCGTGCGGCGAATGGAGGGCGGGCAGGGGGGCCAGGCCGTGATCGCCGGCGGGCGGGGCAGGTAGGCGGCCGTCGCCGACGTCGCCGATGTCGCTGTTGCCGCGGTCGAGGTGGACATAGGTACGGCTGCCAGAGATGGGGCTGCGGGCGCCGTTGTCGGCAGCAGTAAGGAAGTGTCGGCCGTGGGAGCGGGAAGGGAGGCAACCGCGGAAGCGGAAGTGGAAGCGAGGACGTTGGAGGGGGCGGAAGGGAGACTGCTGAAGGGTTGGAGCTCAATAGACGAGCCGCTTTTGGGCTCCAGAGGGGCCCAGCTCGAGCTCATCGTTGAAACCGAAGGAAGTTGAGCAACAGGAGATGATTGCGGTTGTTCGCCGGGGACGGACGCTCCACTCTCCCGCGATGGGGAAGTTGTCGGGGCCCTTCGCTCTTCGCCCGGGCTGAGGACCTCTCCGGTGTCAAGAGAGCCGCGTTCACCTTTCTCTTCATCCTGGCCGGCCCTACGATCGTCCACCTCCCCGCCCACCTCCTTACCTTTCTCCTCCTCGTCACCACCCGCCGTGTTCTCCTCCAGGATAACGTCATTGAACATCGGGCTCGCCTCGGGCAAGCTTGTGGAACACGTCTGCCCGCTTCCGGCCCCTTCCGCGCTCTGCCCCGCAGTGGATATGGTCGAGATGTGATCCGGAGGACTGGACGGGCTACTCGGTACGTCGACCTTCCAGGTCGCTGAGGACGGGGGGCCGCTATTCTGTCTACCATGCACTTGCGAGAGCGGGGCCTGAGCCGACACGTCAGAGCCTGCGAGCATGGCGCCCCCGCCAACGTCATTCGAAGAGCCATGGAATGCGTTGAGAGCAGCAGAAGAGGAGAATGCGAGGGTTGCGCCATGAGATGCATTGTTAGGGCACGAGGCCTCTTCAATGTTAAAGAATGGGATCGGAGTCGCTGTCGAAGGCAGTCCTGGGGGTTGATACATGCCCAAATCACTGCCAAAAACGTCGGAAAGGAGCGCCGATGGACGTCAGCATATTCGCTCTCTCCCCTGCCGTTCGCTACTATCCTCTCCAACCGGCAGATATAAAAATGCGGATAAACGATCGACCCTATCTTCGCGCTACTCACTCGAACCCGAACAAGTTTCCCCTCTCTTCCAAAACATGGTGAAAGTGCATCTGATGGGCGTCCGCAGCGGCGGAGCCAGTAGGGAAGTTGCTCAAGTAGGTCTCGCACAGTTCCGCTGGGTCGAAGCTGAGCCCCGTGCCCGCTCCTCCTTGCACTTGAATACGGGCGTCGTGCGTACCATAGTTTCCGATGGAGGGTACGTGGAAGGCACCATCCCCTGGTCTTCCGGACCCTGCACCTGCGTGAGCGGAAAGGCGTTTAAGGGCAAGTTCGAGCGCTGAAGGTGCAGGTAAAGCTGGTGCTTCATGTTGCTCCTGCCTATAAGGTTGCTGCTGGTGTACGGTCTGCGTATCCCTCTGCGAAGCAGGCTCGCCATCTTTCCCTGCGCCACTCAGAGGTTCTTGTCTACCCTCCCCGTCGAATGACGTCCGTTCAATCGTGTAGGGGTTGAAAGGCTTTGGCCAAGAGCCGGAACTTGGCTGTACTGATTGGAAGTTGAGGTCCGTCGGAGTTTGCGGTACCGACGGCGATTTTTCCGAAGGGTGAACCGCCCGCACCTCATTGTCAGCGAGTCGCGACGCGACGGTCGTATCAATCCTCAAAGATGATGGCGGCCCTCGGGCGCTGCCGTCACCGCCAGCCGAGCTCGTGTCCTGCGTCGGCGCAATGGGAGCGAACGCCGGTAAGGTTCTGCTGGTAGATCCGAAAGCAACGCCGCTGGTGGTAGTTCGCTTCCCGCTCCCTCGTGGCCTCCCTCGCGGCTTCTTTGGGGGCGGGATGGGTGGCGCAGGTGGCTGTTGGTGTTGGTGTTGCGCATGCTCGGCGCTTGATGTACCCCCATTCGCAAGGCCGCCACCAAAACCGTGTTCGGGTGTTACCCGCTCGCGATCCTGTCCCTGTAACGATGCGACCCCGCCTTCGTCAATGCCGAGCGCGCCGCCTCCTTCCGTGGTGCCAGGGCTGACTTGCGGGCTGTTGGCGGCGGAGGTGACGGCAGAAGTGACGGCGGAGGTGGCGGATGAGAGAAGCGATGCGGATAGCTGGTCTGCCATTGCTGGACGATCGCCAGGTTCGTCGCGGCAGCGATGCCCGATGTGACGCTTGATACTTTGGGTCGTCATTAAACCAGGGACAAAAAAAGCGCAGGTGCGAAATGAATCAGGGAAAGGTATTTATTGTTAGTTTATAGAATGTGCTACGTGAAAATCAAAGGAAAAGCGGTTCCTGCTCACCATCGCTGACAAGGTCTCCCGTCATCACAAGGCATATGGCTCCTTTTACAATAGAGACAGGCTTTCTTGACCTTCTTCCTCTTCCCCTGAGCTGCCTTGTCCTCCACCGACGGAGCAGACGGGAGGTCGTCCTGGAGGTACTTGAATACACGACCAGAGCCAATGCTTGTGCCCGTCGCCGTTCCCGGCCCCGTACTCGTGGTTGGGCCCGACGCCAATCCACCAGAGGGGCGTTGGCCGGCGGGAATGGAGCTGTCGGGGTCGCTGGGATTAGAGCCTTGATCCACCATGGTGGAAACCAGAAAAAGTTGCAAGATGAACTAGAAGAGAATGGCGTCTCCGAAAAGACAGGGATGATCCGGGATGAATGCCACTGCGAAGGCCCAACAAAAATCCTGTTGGAGAGCAAAGGAGACGATAAAGAGGATGGATGGAGCCAAGGACAGGAAGTTCTGTAAAGTGTCAGCACAATGATGTAGACGTAAGACTCCGACAGAGCGATGAGAGCGGGCTGGCGTCACGCGCTGGGAAGGTTTGTCATCTCGTTCTCAACTAGGACGGTGGCCCCGTGCATTCTTGTGTCGCGCGGCGCGCTCGAATGCGACTACAAAACGGCATGATCCAGAGCGCAAGATATCGTGACGAAGCAGTAAAGGCTTGTGCGTTGCTCGTTCAGCCGTCAGCGACCAGGCACTCAATGAGGATGGCGGGACAGATAGAACTTGCGCTGTGAAGGCGCGTGAAAGACGCCCGCTGCAAAGCGGTGCGAGGGATGCGGAGGAAAACGGCCACTTGCGACTAGACGAGGACGAACAAGTGATCGATGAGAATGAGACACTGGCCATCGTTGTCTTCATCATCCTTCGTCGTTGCCGTCGTCGTGGAGGTTGCCGTGGATTCAAGTCGCTCATCCTCCTCCATCCTGTCCTTCTTGAACGGATCGGCCGACCACAACCGACAAGCACGTGACTGGGACCACTTCTTGAGGGCGCCGCAGTCCCTTGGCACATTATGTAAACTGGCCCGTTTTTTTGCCGCAGCAGATGGCATCCTACGCGGAGACTACGGACGCTGTTCGTCACGACGCCGACGAGGAAGCCGAGAGTGGAACGATGGTGAGCACGGCCTAGACAGGCAATGATCGCTATGCGCTTTATGTTTAATGCGCGGCACTGGCTCCTCAGCTCATGGGTCTCCCACACGAGATCCATGTTCGCTTTCTTGACGCGACTGACTGAGCGAATTTGGCTGGGTCGCACAGCTCATCTTCTCGGTCTTCAAGACGCTGACGGACCAGACGGTCCAAGTGGAGCGTGAGTGTCATTATCAAGCCGTCCTCTGCTTTGATTCAAGGTGCTTTTTTACTTACCTCCTTGTGTCCCGCGTGCGCGCGTGCATCTTGCTGCAAGTCAAAAACGACCTAATCATGGAGGGGCAGCTGAAGAGCGTGGACCAGTGAGTCGAGCATGCCAACATGCCATCCAGCTACTATACCTGGCTGTGTTGAGAGCACTGGAGAAAGGCTGCTCACTCTTGCTTACGGACTTGTGGTGTGCATGTCGACAGATTCTGTGAGTGGTAGGCTTAAGTGTCTGCTTCTACAGCTTCTCGTAAGATTCGTACGGGTTGCGTGCTGAAGCACTTCTTGAACCTTCCTGGTCGAATATTGTTGGCTAGTAAACATCAAACTGGACAACATCAGAGTACTGGAGGAATACAAATATCCGCACATGGTGAGTGCGAGGCCTTCTCTCCCGTTACCCACGGGAAGAATCACATGGCCGACGGTTGACGTCCCGGATAACGAGTGTGACCGAGCTCTTCGGCGCTTCAGAATCAAGCAGTTGTTTAACTTGATCTTTGTCGAATTTTTATACGACGATCCCATATGTTGATCCCTGCAGATGGCCGTCAAGTCCTGCTTCATCCGAGGCAGCGTCATCCGCTACGTCCATTTGCCTGCGGCGGCTATAGATACGCAGTTGCTGGAGGACGCTACTCGCAGAGGTGAGCTGACATTCCCTGCTTCTGAGTTTAACGTTCAAGCTCCCTTCATGCGTTCTGTAGTAATTCTTCTTGCCGTGTGGTGCCTTCGACGTCTGATCATCACTCTTTTCGCTGGTTGTCCCACATTACAGAGGCGGCGGCAACGAGCAAGCGATAAAGCATACGCCGCGCGTTCTTTTCACCCATGTATTGAATAGCGTACGGCGTATCGGCGTGTACTACTGCAGCGAATGGTCAAGCCGCACTGGCTCTTCCCCAGCTCGAATGTCTCAGACTACAACAAGTACCGCGGAGAAGGTCAGATCTGCCTGGCATCGCTGAGATCAAAAAAGCTGAACATGTCCAAACGAATGAGCAGTGCGGTGATTGAGTTGTGCGAAACCAGCGCCGAGTCTCGCTCTAACCAAGCCAGATCCATCTCTGCCTCGTCATGCTCTCGCTCTCCGGTACGGCGTCTCCTTTCCTCCCCTGCATCCCCCCCGCTCTTCTCAGCACCCGTCCCGGTCCGTCCGTGTCGTTCGGCGTCCATACCGGCTCGTCTCTCTGCCGCTAGAGCTTCGGCGTCGCGTCGCTGGCGCTGCTGTAGGAAGCTCTCGACTCGACCCGCTCCACGCTCTTCGAGAATGCGCAGGCACTTGATCTGTCATTCAGAAACCACCATCATGATACGTTAAAGAATGAGCGACCAATTGTAGTCCAAACGAAGGGCTCGGACGAGAGGCCTGAAAGGCCAACAACTCACGAAAGTGGAACTGCATTTGACCCAGCGCTCATAAAGTCTTCTCAGACGATCCACCGCCTTCTCTTCATCTACGGTCGAGTTTCGGAGGGCTTGGATCAGCCTACCAAGCGCCAGGACGATGTCGAAGCAGGCGACTATGACCTGCAATGAGCACGAGGAGCAATGACCAAGGTCGTCTTGAGCCAACCTGCTAGCTCACGCATACCACCTCAATCGGGAAACTGACCTTCATGATAGGCTCTTGCCTCTTCTTGAGGAAGCACATTTTGAGCATACGATCAAGAACACTCTCGTGATAGGCGACGAGCGAAAAGATGTCCTTCAGCTCGTACGTCGTCTGGCCCATCCCGCCGTCCTCGGTCTCTGCATCCTCCACTTCAGACCTCACGTCCAATTCAACTGTCGATGCTGTCTCAAAGCCGTCGCTTGTACCGCCGCTTAGGACCACCTCGTCCCTTGCCTCCGCGTCGCGACGGAGCTGTTGCAGTCTGTTGAGGAAGCGTCGCCAGTTTACCTCGATGCCTACGTCCACCACAAAACCTTGGAACGCAGACATCAACGTATGCGCGCTGAAGCGGAAAGCGTGAAAAAGTTTGAATGCCTCTTCGTTCGTCTCGAAAGGCTTGCTACCATCATTCGCGTCGCCCTTGCCTCTCGATTTTGACGTTGAGATCGAAGAGACTGAGAAGCCATCCGTGAAGAGCTCCCTGAGCACGACCTGGACACGCATGAGCCGGAGGAGGAAAGAGAACATGCGCTGATACTTCTCCAGTATCTGTGGCGGGAACAACACCGAGATGATGCCTTGTGGGCGATAGTATAGGCTGAGCCAGTCGAGCGCCTCGATTGCCTGAGGATCGCGCCAGCGACCCGCTGCTCCCGTCTCTCCTGCTTCCAGCTCGTCGAGGTCCGGCACGCCGAAGGAGAGCCTCTCTTCGAGCTCTTCCAACGCTCGCGACGTTGGTTTGTCCCGCCGCTCGTCAGCAGCCCTGAGATCGGCGATGGTGTCGAGCAGAGTGGAACGAAGAGCTAGAGAGAGTTCTGCGCCGCCTGGAGGCCATTGATCTCGGGGCCGGCTACCGGTGAAGCAAGCAGTAAGAAACGATCAGTAAAGTGGAGGAGAAGGGAATGTGAAATCGAAGAGAAATAAGGAAACGCACTTGTTGAGGTCCATCCCAACAGCCGCTCCCCATGCTCTCCCACGAGCGTCGAGGCCCATGGCATCCACATCGCTCGCCAGAATACTTCTACCGCCGAAAATGGCGAGCTCCAACCGGCTCCTAAAGGCTTCATGCCCCATGAGCAAAAAGCCCCGCAACAGATTCAGGTGGTCGAACAAGTCGAGGTCGCGAAAGAAGACGCTGAGCAGGGCTGAGTTGACGAGTCGGCCCCAGGAAAGCAGGGGTGTGAGCAGGGTAGCGTTGGTAAGGTGAGTCGGCGTGGGATACGAGGGCGGGAGGATGGTGAGTCGCCGAGAGGAGGCAGACGACACTGCTGAAGTGCGTCTGGAAGGTTGTAGTCGAGAGCCGGGCAAATCGCAAGCGTCCTCTGGTGCCGACGCCGCGTTCGATGGGGGCAGCGAGGCCGGAAGATGGTGTTGCTTCATGTCCGTGAAACGAGCCAAGAAATGCAGCATGTCATTCCTGCTCCGCTCGCCCTCCGAGACCTCCGTCTCGGTGTCCTTGTCTGTTCTCGGTAGAAGTGAGGTGAAAACGCCCGGAGGAGCGTCGAAAGCGGAAAACATCTGGCGCAACGTTGGTTCATAGCGACCGATGTCTGGGTGAGCTGATGACACCTCCTGTCCAATGGTCTCTCCATCTTCGTCCTCCGAACTGTGCACAGAAGAACTATCGTTCTCTCCCATGTCCGTATCTCGAATTTTGTCGCCTCTTTCATCCTTGAAGATGATCCCGGAATGCCGAGCCATGCCTCGGCCCTCCCGCTCCAATTGACGCGCCCGCCGCCATCGTGTCATTTGCTTTCGCGTTGCTCGGATGACATCTTGAAGCCTAGCGTTTAAACTGTGTCAAATCGTATGAAACAAGAGGGTCAAACTCAACTGCCCGCCGGACCCTCCACAGTTCTCCACCGAAAGATCGCTCACCGCTCGGCTTCTCCCTCCACGAATAGCCATCCAGGAGACAAACCTCTCAGCTGATGTGACCTGCTGGTTGCGGGAGCAAGAAGAGGATGGTCCGCCTTGGCTGCCCGCCTTAGAAGTCGCAGTCCTCGGCCCATTTCGATGAGGTCGCGAGCTTGCGGGATTGCAACGAAAGATGGAAGGTGTGCTGGACGAAGCTACCGTCCACCGAAGGAACGGTCCCATAATGAGAATAATGTGCCACGTGAGGGCGATAAGGAAGGAGCTTCACCAATAGATAAAGGCACGGCCAGACTCCTTTGCACTCACAACGTAAGCCACGCGCTCCTCCTTGTCGTCTTCATCCTGTTCGCCTGGCACGACCCCGAACCTCCTATCCTTGCCATCTCCCTTCTCAATCCACTCAATCTCCATGCCCTCCCATCCCTCTTCCAGCTCCATCCCGGCGCCCCCGGCACTGGTGTCGACCTCTGCCCCTGGAAACCAGATCCAGCGCTCAACTCGATTCACCCAACCTTTCGCCGTTTCGACGAACAGATAAGCGCAGACGGATTGGACTAGGATAGGCGAGCAGAGGGAGACGTGGGCGTTGAAATGGGAATAAAGGTGAGAGAGGAGGGCGGAGGAAGCGAAGGGGAGGGAGCCGGACGCTGACGGGGTCGAACCCTGGTTAAGGTGCAACAAACAGAAGGTATTGACGAAAGGTCAGGAAGAAAATCAAATGGGAGCCCACGACGCCGAAGCTTACGTGTCCACACAAATCCGCTACCGCCTCCAGCACCTCCTGCACGGGTCGAAGCTCCGCCCAGGCCCGAAGCAAGCCCCGCTCCTTCTGCTCGTCGGCGATTCTTGTCGCTGGTTCAGCATAGACGCCGACGCGTGCATTGGCTGTGTGAGATTCGGCGAAACGGGAGAGCTCAAGACGGACGTATGTTATGTAGACGGAGAGGGCATGAGCAAAAGAAGATATGGCGTAGCCGTGAGAGCTACCAATCGTTGACGAGGAGAGCGGACGGAGAGCAAGTCAAGTTGAGCCCTGGAGGTCCCTTCAACGAGACGGAACAGATGAAAGATATCAAGTAGAAAAGCTCGCCTTTCCTGAAGACGCTCCACGACCCTTTCAAGACGGCGCATCAAAGTCCCGATCGTCAGAAAGCGGTTTACGAGACTGATAAGCGGGTAACCATGCATTAATGCCGTTAGAAACGAGGGCGGTCAGTAGCTATATTCTGTGGACTCGACAGTGTATAGTTTTGGCGAGATACGGAAGCAAGTGCACCCTGCGTTCTCACCTGTCGGAAGCCTCTTCACTCATCCCCCAAATCCTCTCCTTTCCTGACCACTCCACAACCTCATCAATTTCACCTGTAACCTTGGCATTCCACTTTTTTCCAAGCTTGGCCGCACCATAGATCAGAGTGATGCGCCAGACGAATCGCTTCTGTGCCGTGTCCCAGCCAAAGAGCGGAGAGCTGAGGCCTGTACACGTGAGAAGGAGCGACCGGAGGACGGCTGCAGGAGGATGGATGGGCGGCCTTGTCGAATGGTCGGGATGGTGCATCCTGATAAGGGGCGGAGCGTGGGAGACAAACGACGGCAACAATTAAGACTAACAGTCTGGCAGTCGCTCAGAACAAAATATATACGCCCTGGAGAGCAAATTAAATTCACTCACGTGTGGAAGACGGCTTCAACACCGGCGTCAGAATGATCATTGAGAAAGGGCGACTGAGACTCGAGGCCGAGCTCCTTGTAGTCAGGTCGCAAATTGTCCCAAGAAATGACGGCAGGCTGGCTCACCGGTATAAGCAAAAGCTTAGCAAAGTCAACGGTTGGACATGCGCGTGCCGGCCTAAATCAATTCTGCGCTCACCACAACATCGGCAATGTGCTTTAAAGGACCCCTTTGCGGGGTCTCATCCGGCCAATGAATTTCGTCCTTAACGGCCAGAACCTCGTCTTTACTATCTGTATCGCGTGTTGTGCAGCGTGGCGAGGGCGAGTGCTGGGGGAGCGGGGCTTCTCCAGTGCGATCGAGTGCGCCGAGAAGATCAGGCTCGAAGATGGAGTCGCCAGCCTCATCCTCGCTGCTGCCAATTGATCCTTCCTGCCCGCCCCGGATATTTCCGACATCGCCAGAAGCGGCGTCACCACTGACCGTAAAATCTTCGTGAGCACCGGCAAGAGGCGGCAGGTAGAAAGTGCCATCGGGGACAAGGCGTTCCAAGCGCGACTCGCGCGAAGGTCCAGGGTGACCGTGCTGATGGCCAAGGGGCGGCAATGAAGGCAGTTCCCAAGCTCGATCTACGGGCTGGAGGGTGTCCAGAGAAAAAAAGCGAGGCGCCTCTCTGTTGGACATGCCTGTCGTCCTTGCTCGACCTGCCGACGTCCCACGGCGGGTTGATGATTGCGAATCTGTAGGATTGACGGTCGCGGCGATGCGCGTCTGTGGGAGCGCTTATGTAATCGTCCATTTCATCTACACGCCCCCCGTCGCGTTCGCGTCGACGAGAAATTCCTTTCCATCCGTATTCCAAACCATTCGTATTATATTCCACACCATTCGTACACGCCCAACTGCCAAGTCCGAAGCGAACATGGTGTCGTCTACCGACTTCTCCGACGCTCTGTCCCATCCGCATGACGTCGTCCAGACTCTATTTGGTGAGCCCGTCTGACGAAATGAGGAAGGCTTGCGTGTACCGCAGGGAAGAGGGGCAGCTGACACACCTTTCTGGTCGTGGGCTTGCGCTTATGGGTCTGGCTGGCAGAAAAGCACGGTCGCTCGAACGATCGCTTTGAGGCTGTTGTAGCTGACCACTTCCGGAGAATATTTGGCGGACGGCCGGCGAACTTGGCCAAGGTGAGCGGAGGGAATAGGACAGCGGGGCAGCGCTAGCGGGTCGTTGGATTGTAACTTACTGAGCTCCCGGCTGGCACGTCTTTCGTTCTCCATCTCCCCACTCTGTCCGTTTCTTACGGTGTCGGTCTTCTTCAGATCCCTTCTCTCACATCGACCAGCTCAACACCAGTTGACGGCTCCCTCGTCCGCTTTCGATGCATGGTTCAAGACACCGGCGTAGGTAACGAAGTCTACCTCGGCCTCCTTGGCTCTGGCCCCACAGTCCGGTGTGGCATGTTTGGCGCAGGGGACGTGGAAGACGAGGAGGTGAATGGGGAGGGAACGATGGCCGGAGCGGCCGAGGCCTATGACAAGCTGAAGGAACGACAAGTGGTTTACGCCGTCGAAGTGCCGGCTGAGACGGAGTGGGCTAGAAGAGCTTGGGAGGCTAGGGACCTGGAGGAGGATGGTGGGTGTGCTATGTTCGCTCTACTTCTTACGCAACCAATCGGGTCACGGGTCTTGTTGGACGACAGCCAAACCTCACTTTGATACTCCCCCATGATTGGTATCTAGAGGTCGCAAACGGCGTCGAGCATATTCATTTGAATGGGTCCACAAGCCAGGCCGCCTCGGAGAGGAACCCCTCTTCATATGCCAAAAAGTTTCCCATCGCTGGCAAACCTCACGTCGGAGCCCTGGTTAAGGTCAGTCGTCTGCTGTTTGTCTCATGTTCCCCATCTCGTCGAATCTGGACGAGTCGCTCACATAAGGGAAGCCGTCTTCCTTACGCGTTCTCAGATTTACGACCTCGAAGCTGCGGAGAAGTTGCGAACGACGGACGTGGTCGAGTTTGTCGGTATCATGGGCCGATCAATGTGAGTACGAGGGACTAAGCTTGATATGGACAAAAAGTTCTGGCTCGAATAACACCCTCTGGCCTCCTTCCTTCGCTCCTTTGTGCAGCATGCCAAACGCCAACTGGCAAGATGCCGGCCCCGTGGCAGCTCCATCAGCAAGTCAGCCCGGAGCCTCCACATCCGATCCGTCCCTCTTGCCCTGCGTGCATGCCATCTTCTTTGAAAAGCTACCGCCAGCCACGTTCCCTCCCGGTCTGGTCTTCCCGTCGTTGGACGAGCTTGGGTTTATCGAGGAGACCCGGGCTTCGCTGTTGGAGTACCTCAAGACGGCGCTTGGAGGTGATGAATTGGCGGCCGAGTTTGTGTTATTGCAGTTGTTGTCGAGGATGTGAGTCGAGTCACCCTTAGCCGACGTTTGCGCCGACGTGTCTTTCTCTGATTGATACTTCGTTTCACGGCCCTCGCGTCGCAGTCACGCACGGCGAAGCGGTCTTGCCATTGGCCGAATGTCGCTCAATCTCTCCAACTTCCCGTCGAAGCCTTCCGCTGCGACGACGCCGACGTCTAGCTCCGCCTCTGACCTTGCTCCACCGTCGTCCGAGTCTCTGCCGACGTTGTCCCACGTTCTTTCCACTCTCCTCGCTTCCTTTCACCACTTATCCCTTTCCCTGTCGCACCTGAATCACCCCGACGTGTCCTTCTACCCGAAGAGCAAGGACGAGAGTCTTGACGCTGGAGAGCTGCAGCTCCCAGAGGGCACGACGGTCATCGTGGATGAGGCGGGAATGGACGAGGGAAACCTGCAAGACGGAGGTGAGTTGAGGCAAAAGGGGCTGGGGGGGATAACGGCTTGGAGAGAGAATGTGTGAGAGAAAAGTGGCTGATGGGATCTACTTCGTTCGGTCCCATTTATCGAAGGCGTTCGAAACGTGCGGGCGCTCGCTTCCACCCTGTCGACGCAAAAGCTAGAGTACGCCTTCCCATTCTCCTCTTTCGAGTTCGACACCGACCTCGGCTTCATCGTGCTCTCCAACGGCAAGTCTTTTCTGCCCATCGATTGTCACTTGCCACTGTCGCCTGCGCACTCGTCCCTTGAGGCCTTGTTCGGACGGCCGTCAGCCGCTCTGCCGACGACAACGCAGCTGAACCGGTTCCGGGCCCTCCTTCTTGGCATGAGACACAAAGACCTGAGCATCCCTGATGACATCTCAGAGCATATTCAGCAGGACTTTGTCCAGCGCCGACAAGCCGCGGCGGGTGCCAACGCTGGGAGCGGGACCGGTGGTACGGCCGTCACGCAGGAGGACCTGCTCTTCAGGATGACGTTGGCAAGGTGCGTGTCCGCTGTGTCGACCCTGTCCTGACCTCGCGCCCATGCGCTCACTCCTACTTCCTCTCCCACCTGCGCTTCGCATTCGCGTCAGGCTGCTTGCCTTTTCGTATTCCAAGACCGTGCTCGACATTCCGACCTGGGAGCGCGCGGTGCAGCTGGACGAGCTGAGGAAGGAAAGGATCAAGGCGGCGAGCACGTGGCCGACGGCGACGGCAGGCGTGGCTCCATGAGCGCCTTGATCGATTGTAAAATTGTAAAATCGCCCGACGGGCTCTGTATCGTATTCGAGAGCCGTTGATAGAGAAGCGAGGGAGGGGGACCCGATCCGATGCGGACGAGCGTAACTCAGAGTGCTGCGAAGAGGCACAGCGTTTCCCAAGGATCGCTGGAGCGCAAGCTGGAGAGTACGGAAAACGATGGCACACGAATAAGGGATGTCGACGGGACGACTTTCCTCAGAGGACACCATACCTAATGGCGAAAGCGATGGGAGCGAGCCGAGCTGATCCGGGAGGACGGGCAGGGGCAGGCGGAATTAGCGGTGACGCGTCTCGACGCGACGGGTGTATTCACCGCGTCACCGCGAATGGTCACCGTTAAATCGCCCCTTGATGCGCTCCAGTCGCTGTTTCTGATCCTCCCACTGATCCTCCGCGCATCTCCGCCTTCGTCCAGCTCGCGAAACTCGAGGTTGTGACTGACGCAGGCCGACGTCGCCGCAGTCCTTCCGCTCCTCGCCCGCCCATTGTGCGCTGATTTCTGATCCTCGGCGACGGGCGAATGCTGCAGAGACGTCGTTCAGCTCCCGCCATCCCGTTCCGCCGAAAATTATATATACTCGGCCCGCCGGCGCCCGTCTGCCTCGCCCAACCACAACGCAATCATCTCGCCGCCATCTTCCCGAGTCCATCTCGACGCCACCACAACACCCCGCTTCTCTCACACCACTCGTAACTCCATCTGATCAACATGTCTGGACGTGGAAAGGGCGGCAAGGGCCTCGGCAAGGGCGGCGCCAAGCGTCACCGCAAGATTCTCCGCGACAACATCCAGGGCATCACCAAGCCCGCCATCCGACGTCTCGCCCGCCGTGGCGGTGTGAAGCGTATCTCTGGCCTCATCTACGACGAGACGCGCGGTGTGCTCAAGCTCTTCCTCGAGTCCGTCATCCGCGACTCGGTCACCTACACCGAGCACGCCAAGCGCAAGACCGGTGAGTCTTTCTCCGAGTCTTCTCCTTTCGTTCGTCGCGGCCACCAGCTGACCTTTAGTCGTCCCGCTCCCTGCTCCTTGATCGACGCAGTCACCGCCCTCGACGTCGTCTACGCCCTTAAGAGACAAGGCCGCACCCTCTACGGTTTCGGCTCTGCCTAATCGCCGGCACAGACCGACGATGAACGCTTGTTTGCTCTCCTTTCTTCATGTCCCTTTCCCCCATGTCTTCTCTACTGCTGTACTATTAGGTTCCCCCCATCGGCCGTATGCGGTTCGGCCGCGTCATGCAACTAGTAGCAAGTAGCGGTGCTGCCGAGGAGGCCGCCGCATGATCACCAGTTACACACGTCCGATGGCTTCACAATGGACTCTTCGATGATCGCGTCCGTATCTCAGACTCTCGTCCTCGCACCTGGCGGCCAAAAAGACAAGGGCAGGGCTTCAAGGTCGGACCGAACCGCACCGGCGCAGTCCGCTTCCCTATCTATATATATTCGATAAAGACTCGAAGAGAAGATACGTGACCCACAGCTCTCGAGGACGACGACGACGACGACCAGCCGGCGCGTCGCGTCCCAGGCAGGCAGGCATGCGAGCGGAGGCGAGGCGACATAGCATACTTTAATGAACAGACACGCCGTGTGTGGGCAGGCAAGGGTGGCGGCCTCGACTCGAGAAGAGACGAAGACGAACGAACGAACGAACGAACGAACGGAGGACGCGATGCGATGAAGGCGGAATTCAAAGCCTCGACATATACTGAAGCGCTGTGCCTCCGTCGGAGGTGATCACCGTGCCCGTCGTGTGCGACGCCGCGCGCGAGCCGAGGTAGAGAGCCAGGCCGGCAATGTCTTCTGGCGTGCCGATTCGACCTGCCGTTCGTGCCCATGAATGCGGGGTGGAAAACCGGAGAGGAGCGGCTCGTGAGCGACAAGCTAGAGACAGGCCGAGGCGAACGAAGCGCTATAACTCACCGTTGAGGGCGCCAGCGCCATAGAACTCCTCTCCGTAGTTCTTGATGCCGTACGCGGTCATGCGGCTGGGATAAACGCCGGGGGCGATGGCGTTGGCGGTAACGTGCTTCTCGGCCAACGTGAGCGCGAGGGTGCGGGTGAGGTGCATGGCGGCCGCCTTGCTGGGCTGGTAGGAGTAGGTGCCCGAGCCTGGTGCGGAGAGGGCGCCTTCGGCCATGGGGCTGATGCCCGCGACGGAGGACACGTTGATCACCGAGCCAGGGTCTGCGAACCAAGGGGGTAGAAGACAAGGCGCCACCGCCACCGTCTAAGCACAGCCGGGCGGCGAGGTGGGAACGTGTGATGGCGTCGACAAAGACAGAGGGAACGCACTGATGTTGTCCTTGCCTACTTCCAACAGCGGCAAAAGCCTGATGAGAAAAAAGGGGGCACCGAAGAAGGCGCGACGAAGCAGGGACAGGCGGAGACAAGACAAGTAGGTCAGCCACAAAGTCCGCAATGGCATTCCTCTTACATCCGCGGGCAAACTTACGCCACGGTCAGATAGAAGAGCGCCTTGACGTTCAAGTTCATGATCTTATCCCTGCAATTGGCGAGAATGAAAAAGCTTCGTGAGCGTGGCCACCGCTCGGTCGGTTGGCAAGCATGTAGCCCGCGGAGACGAGGACGGGGACGCACCAGCCAGAGGCCTCGGGAAAGTCGGTGAGCGGCGCGCCCCACGATGCGCCAGAGTTATTCACAAGGATATCGATCCTGAAGCGGAGGGAGAAAGGTGGTCAAAACAGGGAGTGAGCTCGGATCGCCGTCTGCACCACTCTCGCAGGACGGTCCCGGCACGATCTCCCTCTCGTAAGGCGAGCCAAGCACCCGCTTCTACCGAGCCATCCGACATGCGCACTCGACGTCCCCCTCGCTCACCTCTTTTCCTTCTTCTTGATCTCGTCCGCCAGATTATCGCAGCCGGACTTGGAGCTCAAGTCGCTCTGAATGGGAATACAAGCGGGGCCGTCGAACGCGGAGGGGGAGGCTGCGATCTTGGAGAGCTGGTCGGCCGTCTTTCGGAGTTCGTCCATCTTGCGCGAGGAGATGTACACTTTGGCCCCGTTTTGGACGTACGCCGTGGCAATCACTGTCAAAGGGCGCACGCAAGCAGGTCATGGAAGAAGGATGGAGTTGGATCAGGCTCAGGGGAACAGAACCGCCAGCGCACGGCCGTAGACTCGTCCAGCCGCCTGTACCTGCCCCCGTAGAGAAAGCGCAGAGGAGGGTAGGGCATGGACGGCGAACAAGGCGCGGGATACGGATACGGATACGGATACGATGTACCCACTCTTGCCGATGCCGCTGCCTCCGCCGGTGACGACGGCCACCTTGCCCTTGACGGTAAATAGCTTGTCGAGGCCGAGGTCGGGGACCTTGTCCGGGAGGGACGCGTCTTTGGGCATCGTTTGCGAGCGAGCGGCGAGGTCGTGTCTTGGAACGGGACAAGGAGACAGAGGGTGTGGTTGCGGTAATGAGAGAAAGGGAGGATATTTAAATGAAAGGGTGGGACGAAAGAAGGTGAACAGCTGGCCCCCGTCTCTCCGCACCCCCCGCAAGAAGCGGTGCCTGATCTTTGCCGTCTCCGGCTTTCGATCGGGCCGGTGGTGCTCGAGCGCTGAACATCCGGATCGCCGGCCGCGTCTCTTCTCTTAACCAGCATCGGCGCACACGGCTGGGCCACCACTGACTTCCAAGGGCCCTTGTCGACATGTCTTTCAAGTTTACTTATCAAAGCGGGAGGTAGGGACGCACGGTAGGCAACCGAGACGCCGGCACATGCGATGCGAAAGAAGGCCCTACCGCGCACGCTGGCCGAGCCGGCGCGTGTGCGAGGGGGAAAGAGACGGCGGCGAAGCGAAGAATGGCCGACACGAAGAGACGGATTGGGGGGGATGACGAGATTCTTATGGGCCATATGCGAGAAGGGAGACGGCGCGAACATGGCGTGGATGCCTTCGTCGTCTTCGCTTATGGTACCTGAACTCGCACGCACAGCCCTGGGACTCTCCAACCGGCTGCCAGATCGGTGTGGAGGTGTTCGTCGCTGCCAGTCATGTCATGGGACGCCGCGGTCTATGCAGTCTATTCAGAAGGCTTCTCGGCCTCGTCTAATGCGTTCCAGATCTCCTGGCAAGCCCGTTCGACCATGTCGTCCATGCTCATCTCCTCGGCTTGGAAAAGCACCAAGCGCTGCACCGGTCCGCCGTCCTCCTTCTCCGCGCCGGCGCGTGCGTCCGAAGGTATGCGCACACGACCCTTCTCGACGTCGCCGCCCTCAAGTATGCGAGAGTGGGCGATCTCATAAGCCGGCCACACGATGCGTTCGAAGTATTGGGGGGGATCCTGCGGGGTGTAGATAACACGGATGGTGAGACCCAACTCGGAATCTTTCCTCTCTCACCCCTTCCCTCCTCGCTGCCACTCTCACCTTCCAAAAACCGCCCTCTGGATCGGATTGCACTCAAAACAGAGAGGAAGGGACGGGCGCGGATCAGGCAAAGAAACGGCCGGGGCGGAGATGAGGATGAGAAGGGACTCACCGGCAGTATAGTACCCGCTCCGGTTCTCTCTCCGGCGAAGCAGCTCTTCCCTGCTGACCCGCAAGAAGAGTCGTACGTCCAGGTACTCGACGACCCTGCGATCCCAGTACAACAGAAAGCCGTCCGCCAGCACAAAGGTCGTCTTTCCTGCCCTGCGTCGACGGACCGCGAAACGTCGAGCAAACTTTTCGCGCCATCGCTCCTCGACATCGGGAGAGAGGGGCACGGTCTCGAGGACGTTGAGGTGATCGTGCGAGGAGAAGTCTGGTGGAAGAGAGTGATGAGACCGGATGTAGGAGAGCACTCGAACCATCCGGTCATAATCGATGCTGGATACGCGAGATAAGCCGAAGATGGCGACGATTGGAATGAGCCCATCCCTGTCTAGTCTTCACTCAAGCACGACCCATCCCACTGACCCCACCGCTCACCTTCCATATGGCGTGTCCCAGTCCTCTACCTGCCACTTCTCGTTCCAGGGCACTTGACCTTCCGGCGGTGCAAAGTCGTCCTGATGGAGTATGAACGCAGCGTGCGATGGACCAGGACCGTTGGAAGACGGGTGAGGTCGCGTGACACTGCCGGTGTCGGAGTCACCCACTGGTGGTCGTCCAGCTGGCGGGAACGGCCCGGATCCATTGCCATCGGGAGAGAGGATTCGGAGGAGATGCTTGGAAAGTGTGGTCTTGCCCGAGCACGTCGCGCCGCTGCGTATGGGGGAATCCGTGGACGGTCAAAGCAAAGGAGCTCGGCCGATCGTGAGCATACGCCGGTCCGGTACGTTCGAAGGGGCAACGAAACGAGGAGCGGATTCGAGCTCAAGACGCACCCGACCCCGATCACGAACGTCTCATCGGTCTCGTTTGGCATTTTTAAAAGAAAGTGGGGACCGCTTTGCTGGACTGGTCTGGTGATCGCCTCTGTGTGTGCCGACTTGTGATTTCCTTCCATGGGTGGGGTCGCTAGATGTTGGCACGGCCGCAGCTCGTCGCCGTTTGGCCCGTGCACGCCTTTCGCTCTCCGTCCGTCATCCGCGAAGCAACGCTTGGCTGGCTTCTTTGTTCCACAACGCCTCCATGAGGTAAGGAACAGTGCTTCACTTCTGTACATCGGCGCCGCTCAAGCACCAGGCGTCGACGCCTGCCGCCTGGCTATCGATATCGGACGGAAAGGCAAGCAAAGTTTTCCCCGAGCACATTGGTCGCCCAAACACGCTGCGTGAACGATCAGACCCGGGCCGCACCGGTGCAACTACAAGGTCGCATATACGGACTGAGTGTGGGATTTGGATTAAATAGGCAATGAAGAAACGCAACGGGTGGAAGAGGGTAATCAAGCCCACCAAAACGTCGGGCACAGGCGCCGTAGGACACCGGAGAGAACAGCCGTGCGGGTCACCACGCTTTGCTAACCGACTTGCCTCGGGTCCGGGCCAAGACACGAATACACTCGCCCCGCCGCCAGAAGCTTGGAGTGAAAGACGAAAGCCACTTGCGCGCTTGCCCTGTCTGGAGCGCCTCGATGGCGGATCCCACAGCACACCCTTTGGAAGCGGCCTTGGAACTGGGACGTTTCCGTCTCGTCTCATCAGGAGGCTTCGTCGTCGCCCCGGTCGAATTGGCTGAGCGCCTGAACAGGGTTCGTGAACGACTGACTAAAATTAAATTGTCACACTCGACCGGAGTGCCGGACCACATCGCTGGGCCGGACTGCTTCCCTAGAGGCCTGGCCCGCACAAACGTGTCGAGGGTGCCTCTGATGTGGGTGGTAAATGGGCCTTTGAAGGCGATTTTGGGCAGTTTCCGGGTCTTCCTCATGACCTGCAGGGTGACGACTCTGTAATGAATGAGGCTTAAGGAAAGGCCCCCGCGCTGCAGACTGCGTCCTTGCCGCGCCTGCTCCGAGGCGTGCTCTTGGTCCCCATGGAATCCTTGGCCCGATCGTAGGCGGGTTGGACGCGGCTCTATCCGCGGTCGGATGCACGTACTCCGAGCTGCTTTGCCTCCTTCGAGGCGTTAAAAACGGTTGCCTCTAGGAGGCCCCATCGCGATGGCCGTCAGCGCGGAAGGAAAGACGGTCTGAAACGAATGGCGTGGACGCCACGGTTGGCACGTGACCGCACGTGGACTGCCGCAGCAGCGACGGGACATCCGGTTTTGTCGTCATCGTTGCACGGGATGGCTGGACGGACCGGAAAGCCGGAGTCGAGGTGGGAGACGACGGAGGACTTGGTTGGATCTGTCCGTCCACTCACTTTTCCACGAAGACAGGTGTTGTGTGTGCTGTGTGCTTTGTGCTGTACAGACCCTGCACGAAGATACATACAGATCGTGCTGTACATGTGAGTCGCACCGTCGGAGCGTGGCCGGATCCAGCCCGCCGGCGTCCGTCCGGATGCTTGTCGAGATCGCATCTCTTGTCGATCAACCCTCGCCCTGACTCCAACCCTGACTGCCCGCCAGGGCATCTGCCCCCCCCCTCTGAACAATCCTTCAAGCTTTGCTTCTCACGTCCAACGTCCTGCCAGACGACGACGACGACGACCCCCGCTCATGTTCCGACGCGCTTCGTCCAGGCGCTTGCTCGTCGCCGCCGGCGTGGCGGCGCCCGTGCTCGCCACCTCGTACTACACCCTCACCTCCCAACGAGGCTCCTCGCGCCGGGGCGACGAAGAGCCCGTGTCGCCCTACGCTTCTCTCTGGCGCTCTTCGCCCATCTACAACGACGCCCCTCCCTCCTTCACCCCGCAGGACAACCGTCCCGACCCGCTATGGGTGCCTCCCTCGCGCGCACAGATGCTCGCTGCCCTTAAGGCGAGCACTAGCAAGATCCTCCGTCCCAAAGGCACCATCACCGATGGAGGCGATCACGGCGCTCCCGCAGACAAGGACGACGATGACGACGGTTTCGACCTCCTCATCGTAGGCGGAGGCGCCACCGGTGCGGGCGTCGCCGTCGACGCTGCCACTAGGGGTCTCAACGTTGCCCTGGTCGAGAGGGATGACTTTGCTGCCGGTGAGCGAATCTTTGATATTTCTCCGTTCTCTCGCCCGTCATGGTAGCGAGTGCGCTGACATGACCGATGGCACCCCGCCATTGCCCTCGTTGCTCAGGTACTTCGTCCAAATCGACCAAGCTCGTCCACGGCGGTGTCCGCTATCTCCAGAAGGCCGTGATGGAGCTCGACTACGAGCAGTACAAGCTCGTCCGCGAGGCGCTTCACGAGCGCAAGACCTTCCTTCACATCGCTCCTTATCTCAGCAGCGAGCTTCCCATCATGCTCCCAATTTACAAGTAAGCGCCCGCTTTGAGCCTTTTGGTTTCTTGCTGAGCCGCTTATGGAACCGGCACGTTGTCCTGTTGTTCCCTTGCCAGATGGTGGCAGGTCCCGTACTACTTTGCGGGCACCAAAATGTACGACGTGCTCGCGGGCAAGCAAAACATGGAAAGTTCCTACTTTATGGGCGCCGGAAAAGCTCTGCAGGAGTTCCCGCTCATTCAGAAGGAGAACCTCGTCGGCGCTGTGGTCTACTACGATGGTGAGCGGCCCCGTCGTAGAGCTTGGTATGGGACTGCGCTCCGATCCTTACTCCTTTCTTCTTCTCGTGTAGGCCAGCACAACGACGCCCGCATGAACACGGCGCTTGCGCTCACCGCCGTGCACCACGGCGCCGTCGTCGCCAACCACACCGAGGTCGTCAGTCTCATCAAGAACCCTGACACGGGAAAGATCAAGGGTGCGCGCGTGAGAGATGTGTTGACCGGAGAGGAGTGGGACGTCAAGGCCAAGGGCGTGATCAACGCCACCGGTCCGTTCAGCGACGGACTGCGACAGATGGACGAGCCGACGGCGCGGGAGATCGTCTCGCCGTCTTCTGGCGTTCACATCACCTTGCCTGGCTACTTTGCCAAGAACATGGGTCTTATCGACCCGGCGACGTCGGACGGCCGCGTCATCTTCTTCCTTCCTTGGCAGGGCAACACGATCGCGGGCACGACGGACGCTGCGGCGCCGCTGGAGCCGCATCCGAGGCCCAAGGAGGAGGAGATTCAGTGGATCTTGGATGAAGTGCGCAAGTACATCACGCCCGACGTCAAGGTGCGTCGTGGAGACGTGCTCTCCGCCTGGTCCGGCCTTCGTCCCCTGGTGCGCGACCCGGCGGCGAAGAACACGGAGAGCCTGGTGCGGAACCACCTGATCAACGTCAGCCCGTCGGGACTGCTGACGATCGCTGGAGGCAAGTGGACGACGTACCGGGCCATGGCCGAGGAGACGGTGGACAGGGCCGTGGAGGAGTTTGGTCTGAACCCGGTGCGGGAGTGCGTGACGGCTCGGACGCGTCTGATCGGCAGCCACGGCTGGAACAAGAACATGTACGTCAAGCTGCTCCAGCACTTTGGCCTCGACACCGACGTGGCCAAGCACCTCGCCGACACGTACGGCGACCGGGCGTGGAGCGTGTGCTCGATTGCCGAGCCGAGCGGGCAGCGATGGCCGGTGCACGGGACCCGACTGGACCCGAACTACCCTTACATCGAGGCCGAGGTGCGATACGCGTGTAGGAGCGAGTACGCCCAGACGGCGACCGACTTTTTGGCCAGGAGGAGCCGGCTGAGTTTCCTGAACACGCAGGCGTCGCTGGAGGCGTTGCCGAGGGTGATCGAGATCATGGCGTCGGAGCTCGGGTGGGACAGGAAGAGGCAAGAGAAGGAGTTTGACGAGACGCTGAGCTACCTCGGTAACATGGGCTTGCCGCCCAACAAGACGAGCGGCCTCAAGCTCAAGGACATGGAGGGCGTTAGGAAGGCGCGCCTCATGCGGGCCCCTGTTCAACAAGCCAACGACGACGCTCTGTTCAGGTGGGTAGGCGGGCGGGAAGAAGGCAGAGAGGCATGTTGACTGACGCGCCTTCGGATGTGTCCTGTTCCGACGGCAGTCGTGCCGAGTTCTCTACGGAGGAGATGGAAGCGCTGCGAGGCAAGTTTGAGCAGCTGGACGTGAACAAGGACGGCAAGCTGGACGCGAACGACCTGGAGAAGGTTCTGCTCAAGCTCGGCTACCGAGACGTGGGCGCATCGACGGTGGAGGGCATCATCAAGGAGGTGGACTACTACAAGCAGGGTGGTCTGCACTTTGAGGACTTCCTAGACGTGAGTTGGGGGAGGGGGGGCGGTGGCGTCGTTGGTCATGGACGGCGTTGATCGAACGCTTGTCATTTCCGCTTTGTCACACACACAACAACAGATCGTCGCCGGGCTGAAAGAGGTGTCGCTGGAGAACGCGTTTACGCGGATCCTGTCGTCGCTGCCGGAACGCCAGGGCGGGGTGGACGCGGTGGGCGAGTACGCGAAAGAGGAGAGCGAGCGGCGGAAGCAGGCGCGCACGATCCCCGTCGAGAAGAGCGGCGGTGGGTGGTGAGCGCGTGAGGAAAGTGGCGAGGCAAAGCAAAGCGAAGCAAAGCAAAGCAGGCGGACGGACGCGCGTCGTCCGTTGAATATCATCACAGTGTCCGGTTCGGTTCGGTTCGGTTCGGTTCGGAAACGCTGTTGTCATTTGTATCGTTTTGGCCTTTGTCCACTGCCTGTCCTTTCCTTTTTTTTTCTTTCTTTTTGTCCATTGCCGATATTGGAAAGGAAACGGAATTCAGAATTCAATTCATGTCGGCTGCCCGAAAAAAAGAGATGACGGGGTAACGACACCGGTCTGGTCTGGTCTGTCTGCCTGTCTTTCCGTCGGACTGACTGGCTGACTGACTGCTCTCGTGCGAGGCGATCCGAAGACAACTTCGGCGGTGCGCCGAGAAGAGAACGGCGGGATAGAATGGAATAGGATGGATTGGGTGGGGCGGGGGCGTTTACTGGCAGACGAGACGAGTGAGTGGGAAACGGAAGGTGCGCAGCCACTGACTTTACTTAGACTGACGCGGCGGGCGGCAGCAAAGATGGGCCGGGCGTACGTGGGCGGGTGGGTACACGAAGGGGACCGACCACGTCACAGAGAGCACGGAGAGCACGGTCTTGGGTGGACGACGTTGTTAGTGCGCTCCGCTCCGTGGGCACACGCACACGCTCGGGCACGGGCACGGCCACGCACTGTCAGTCAACAAAAGAAAGGGATCGATGCGATGATGCCATTCAGGACGGAGACGGAGACGGATGTCGTTCGGTAGTTCGTTCGTTCGTCCGTTGCGCAGTCCCGCCGGAGAAGGACAGCACAGCACAGTACCGATCCGGGTGCGCGGGCATGGACGGCATGTGAAGAGGGTGTGAGCAGAGTAGAGAGAGAGAGAGACAGGAGCCATCTGACCGACAGTCGGCAACAGCGGCGAGCTGGCTCGCTAGCTTGCCTTGCTTGCTTCCAATAGGAGGACGGCGGCGATCCGGCGTCGCCCTCGTCTGGTCTTGTCGTTGGAGAGAAGCGTGTGAAGCGCGATGGTCCCGAAATTGGGGACAGCGACGTGGGCGTCTTTCTTTCTGTCTGTTGTCTATTCCCGGCTGTCTGGCTCGCCGGACCAAATGAGAAGGCACGATGACACACGCATGCTCCATCCAGTGCTCACGGCGTTGATGACGACGACGTGCGGCTTAGGGCCGGAGGAAGACGAGGGCGGACTTTCTGGGCGGCATCCTTAGCCTCGGCGGGTCCAAGCGTTAGCAGCGTTAGTGGAGGAATATGGGAAAGCGTCCGTCTTCGTCGTCTTTTTAGCCATCAACGCCGACGATGACCCATGACCGCACCACCATACGACACCGCGTCGACGGCGTGGTGGGTGTGTGTGTGATATAGGGCGAGGACCGGGGGAGCATTGTGTACAGGAAGCGAAGGACATCGGTGGATACATACATACGAAGGAGCGGGACGAACGGACGAACAAAAGAACGAACGGACGAACGAAAGGAAGAACGAACGACGAACGAACGAACGACGAACGAACGAACGACGGAGGCTCATCGCGGCGTCTTCCCCCCGCACTGCACCTCTGCAGCACACTCGCCTTTCATTCTGTGCTCTGCGTCGAAGGCGGCGACAACAAGGACGATGACGATGCATGCCACGGAAGCGCCCACGTCCACATCGCGTCCGCACACGTTAGGATGTGGCGTGGAGTGGACCGCAATTCGGGTATAAGGGAGACGAGATAAGGCCAGGCAAGGGTTAGGAGAAGGAGACTGAGGCAAGATTGCGAGCGAGCGAGCGGGAAGCAAGCAAGCTCGTCCATCCCGCTTGTCTGTCTGCGCATCTGTGTCTCTCCCTATGCCTTGCTCACTCTCTCCTGTTCCTTGCCCTGTGTAAGGGCAGGCTTGCTCTCCCCTGACGATCTCGGACGATCACCAAGTGGCCGGCCAAGGCGCCGATTTGCTAGCAGACAGACAGACAACGAAGGGCGAAAGCACGGACGGAGTGAGCACAAGTTGGTTTTTACTAGGCCCGGAAGGAAAGACAAACTACATCCATTTGTCGCAAGCGACCGGCGGGTGAACCGAGGAAGCGTCACCGCCACGGCGGGCGTTGGCGTTGGTGGTCGCGCAGATGGCCGACGCTAGAAGGTCGTACGAAAGAGAAGATTTCGTACTACGATCATCATCGCCCACCATCTATCTACCTCTCTCCCCGCCTTGCTTCCATCCTTCTCTCACGCACACCATCCCAAGCCAACGCCCGTATCATGCCACGGACGGACGCCGTTCGCCAGTCCAAAAACGTTGATGGCCGGCACCCTCGGTTCGCCGACCGGACGCCTCCAGTGCCCCGCCGAACGTTCTGACGTCGTGTCGCCTCAGCTTACTGACCTCTTCTCTTCTCTCTCCCCAGCGTCGGCCGCCGACCGTCGCCCATGTCTCCCTTCTCCCTCCCAGTAGCCGCACGCTAACCCTCCTACTAACCAACCGCCTTCCCCCGCCTCATCGCCTCATCTCTCTTCCGACCTAACTAGAAGCCGACGCTCGTATCGTCTCCTCATTGGTGCCACTCACAGTGCCCACAGCGGATACACATTCTCTCTCTCTCTCTCTTCCCCCTTTTCCCTCTCCTCTCCAGTCGCCCCCTTCAGCAGGACCCACATAAAAAGCTGGCAGACATCGTGGAAGCCTTCTCCTCCCCCTTCCTCACGTTCTACCACCCAACTGAACTTCGTCCCACTCCCACCTACACCTAACCTTTCCTTTCGCTCTTTAGCGCCCTCACACTCGTTTAACTCAACTAACGACCCACCCCCCAACCAACACCATGTACTTCAAGAGCCTCTCCGCTGTCGCCCTCGGCGCTCTCTCCCTCTCCGGCGCCGTCTCGGCCCGCATGCAGCCCCGCCACAAGGGTGCTATGCGTCGCGCTCAGGATGCCACCAGCCAGCTCAACGCTGCCTTCACCACCCTCCAGACCGACCTCCAGAACGCCCTCGGCCAGGTCCGTGAGTATCCGACCGCGTTTTCCTCTCATCATCATACTACAGCGGCCGCCCTTCGCTCACCGACAGTACCCTATTGTCGTTACAGAGCAACTCGGCGCCGGCATCACCCAGATGACCCCTGAGCTCCAGACCGCCATCAAGGCCGTCGAGTCCGCCACCTCCCAGGCCAACTCCAAGGTCAACAGCGTCGTCAAGACCGCCGCCTCCAAGCGCCAGGAGGAGGAGGCCGAGGCCGACATCGACGTCGAAGTCCGTGATGCCGTCAACCCCACTGCCATCGTCAACAACGTCCAGAGCACCGTCTCCGACCTCGCCAGCAAGCTCGGTGCCTCCGGTGCCACCCAGGAGCTCAATGCCCTCGTCCAGCAGCTCCAGGGCCAGCTCGGCCAGCTGACCAGCCTCCTCCCCATCGGCCTCAAGCGCGACGCCTCTGACGCCGTCGTCAGCTCGGCCAACACCGCTCTCTCCTCCTTCAACTCGATCGTCACCTCCCTCGAGTCCAAGGCTACCGGCCTCCCCGTCCTCGGCCAGCAGCTCGCCCCCGCCTTCCAGAACTTGAACAACGTCATCGGCCAGAGCGAGAACGTCGTCACCGGCCTCGTCTCCCAGCTCACCCCCGTCCTCGGCCCCATCACCCAGGTCGCCAACAAGCTTAACATCAGCGACGCCTTCTCCACCGTCGCCGGCCTCCTCCAGGGTCTCGGCCTCCCGCTCTAAGCAGAGCGACCCTATCCCGTGATGGTGATGATGGTGGCGGCAGCCGTGATGGTAGAGCGGAAGCAGTAGTCGTCGTTGCTCCTCAGGCCCGCGTCTCGATCTCGACTCGACTCTGGGCGGATACCCCTTTGTGACCCCTCCCTTTCCCCATCTTTAGTTTCTCCACGCCTTCTATTCCTTCTTGTGTCAGTCGGTCAGGAAAAACCGTCGACGACGACCAAAAAACCTATTGTTTTTTCGTTTCGTTCGTTGGCTGGCTCCCCTGTACTCCCCTTACTCCCCTTTCGCACTTCGTTCTGCCCTTTACCTTTTCGACCCCCCTTTCTTAATGGAAAATTGCAACCGAATAGAATATGTGTGATTTGAGTTACAGAACAGGAGGTTGCGCGGACTGCGGGGTGGTGGGAGGTGCCCCTATCTATTCAGTCAGTGTGGTGTGGCTCGCGCTGGCTTGGCTTTCCTTCTTTACTACCTGGTACATACATACATACTATATACTGGCAGCGACGACTTGTCTGAAGAGAAGAGAAAATGCGACGCGGCAAGACGGCGGTCATCGGTTGTATGTATGTACATGAATACGAACGAACGAACGAACGAACGAAATCCATCTATCACACCGCCGCCCTCCCTTTCTCCCATCTCAGGTCCCAAATCGTATCCCCCCCCTTTCTTATGTCGCTTTGTTTTGGGCGTCGGGAGGAGGTAAGGGAACGGAAAGTTTGTCCGTTTCGTCTGACGGGGCGGGGCGAGTGGGAGAAAGGCAGAAAGGGAGGACGTCGGTCGCGCTCTTTCGTCGCCGCTTCCACCCTCTTCTCACGCGTTCTTCATAGGCACGCCGGTCGACAATCCCATCTTCTTTCTAACCGTCACCCTCTAGCTTTACATTTCGTCCGGTGAGACCCTTCACACAGCGATTGCGGTTGCCCCTCAGGCACCCCATCTCCCCGACTGTCACCCTCGCCTCCTCCTCCGCCGTTCCCCCTCCCCGCCCGCTCTAGTCGTTCGTCCTTCAACATCCACGCCGGCCACCACTCTTCCCCGTTCTCATCCTTCTTCGGCGTCGGCGGAAACGAGGAGGAAGAGTGACGGGAGACAGAGAGCAAAGCGGCACTTCCGTCGCCGTCGCCATCCCCTCCCTCCTCGCCCCCAACCGGCCGCACGCGCAACACGGGGTTCCGGAACGTGTTGAACGTCGATCCGAGCGAAGTGTAACCTAGGTCATAGAGCGAGCAGTACGGGATGCCTGGCGCCGGAAGCGGTCTGTCCCCCTCCCTCCCGTCGCCCAGAGGCTTCACCTCAGCCGACGACGGTTCGAGTCCGTTTGCGTTTGGCGCGATCGAGATGCCGTTCACGGCCGTCGAATTCGACGACGGCCGTTGTGTCGGCGAATCTGCTGCTGAAGAAGACGTGGGCGTGAGGTCGGGACATCGCAGGAACGCCCATACGTCCTCGTATGTCCAGTCCAGGATGGGATGGATGCGCTCCACCTGTGGCCAGTCCGGGTCCGTGAGCGCCCTCGGTGTCAGCGTCCCTGGTCGAACAAGTTGGATGGGCAAGGGGAAGCAAATCAACGAGTCAGGCGGGGCTGTGCGCTGGGAAGTGCAAAGTGCAGTGGAGCAAACTAACCGCCATGTGGATCGTTCCTTCTCGTCCCCACAAAGATTGCCCTCACCTCCCTCGCCCTGTCTCTGTCCTTCCCCAACTTTGCTCCTCCTTCCGCGTCGCTCGTCGCCACACCCCCTCCTGCCAAGTACGTCGCGAGACCAGGTTTCATCGGCCCGCTCACGCTGACGAGGTCCAAGTTGTACCGAGGAATCGACGAGCGGACGAATGCTTCCATGAGAGGGAAGGGCGAGAGACAAGTGACGTAAACGGAAGGCAGGAGAGGTAAAGACGATGGTTGAGGTTGCGATCGAGAGGAGTCGACGGGGTTAGACGAGGCCGATGATGGTCGTGGTCGATGCATTCGGAGGAGGACGGCGGCCATGATGTGAACCAGGACGGTGCCTGGATAGACGTCGTGCGTCGACGGCAAGGAACGCAGGAACGAATGGCATGTCAGAACCGCCGAGCGCCCGCCAGGACCAACCAAATGAGCGCTCACAGTCCTTCCCTCCGTTAAAGCTGAGAGCTATATGCTCCAACCTAGTCGCAAGGAGGACAATGTATTGGTTGCCGCAAGAGTGAGTACTTGTCGACAAGAGATCGTCATTCGCTCAGGACACGGTCGCACTCACCCGTACTCCTCGATGACCTCCGCACACAGTCGCATCGCGTCCCGGACCTTCCTCCCGAGCTCTCTCTTCGCTACATCTTCCTTCCTCTTGGATTCACGATCGCCCTCACCTTCCCTCCCGCTCTCAGGCGCTGGCGCATCAGCGTACTCGGCGAGCGCGTGCACCGCCATGAGAGAGGACATCCATGCCGAGTCCGGAGCCACCTGTATCGGCGCTGGCGGCACCGACGATGAAGTGCGGGAAGAAGAGTGGGAAGGGTCGACGGGAATAGGACCCTGGCGCGAGAGGGACGAGGCCATCTCTGCTTATTCTGAGCTGCCTCGAGCGAGGCCGATCCTGCGCTTGGCGGTGCGAGCGAAGAACATGGACTACTCCGTCCACGCCTCATCAGTCCTTCTCGAATCGCTGGGCCGGCTCGGGGAGCGCCTGCCGGAGCACGTGACCGCCGATCACTCTCGCCCGTTGCGCCCTTGCTCGTCGTTAACACCTATCCGTCCTTTTTCCCGTCCTCAAGGTGTCGGGCGGATGTGTACCGCTGGGAACGAAGTGTCGACTGCACCCACAGCGCATCTGCTGTCTCGAGGAGAGCTGGAAAGTGTCAGTCTGCGACTGGGCCGAATGGCTTCGGTGCACCCAGACGCCCATTACTGACCTGCCGAAGCTGCCGAGTGGGAGCGAGTGCTACCTGTACCATACAGGTAGCCGCCGGCCGTCGTTCCCCTCCGCCTCCGCCTCCTCCTCGCCTCTCGTCATTTGTGCTGACCTCCCTTTAGCCCTTGGTGTCTCTTGTGTTTCAGGGTCTGTAGCCGGCCCCTGGCGTTGGCTTTGCGTAAGCCATGTCCGGACAAGTTAGCTTCTGTGGAGCTCCCTTCTGTTGAGTGCGACGTCGAGCAAGACGGGCCTGACCTTTGCCGATGATTGCAACAGTGATGAAGTCCCGATCTGTGATTGATCATCATATCCACTTGCACACCTACTTGCGTACGCGGCGGTGGTTCAAGCTAGACGATGAGGTGTTTGACTGTCGCTGAGAACGCCTCCCATCGGTGGCCCGTCTCACTCTCTCTCCTCTTTCTCGTCCCGGTCGCATCTTTAAGGCACGATACATCTTGTCTTCCCCTCATACAGGCTCTATCTAGAGTGCACTGACGTGGGTCCGCTTATCTGTCGTCGGCTTGGCATCCGCGTCAGCCGCCGAGACTGGAGCCCCGCAACTTCCTCTTCCGCTGCCGCTATCAATATGAAGAGATCTATCTCTCTGCCCAGACCTCCTCCTCCACTTCACCTCACCGCCCAGCTCTACTTCACCTCGTCTCATCATGTCCCTCTCGACCCATTCTGCTCTCCCTCCGTTCCCCTCAGACGTCGAGACCGTAGCTTTGCTCGTCATCGATCATGCCAAGCTCACTTGCCAAGACGCCGAGGTGAGGGAGGCCGAGGAGGAGCGCATGTGGCAGGCTTGCAAGCAGCTCGGTGAGTGTGCCCATCCTTATCGTCTTTCAACCAGTCGACGACCTCATTCTCGCTTTGACGGCTCGCGCTTTGGGCACTGTAGGCTTCTTCTATCTTAAAGATCCTCCCATCAACCCGAACCCAATGTTCGACCTCGCCAAAGAGTGCGTTATTCCTCCAGCAGGGTCAACTGACGCTCGCTGTAGGTACACGACGCTTGTCTGACGTCTTCGTTTTATTGATCAGGACCTTTGACCTTCCCCAAGAAGAGAAGGATCGGTTTGACATGGGCGTCACTGGCCGCTACTTTGGATACAAGAAGCAGGGGGCGATGGTGGTGTGTACGTGCGCTCTTACCAGGCCCGTGAGCCTCGCTGCTGACGTTTGCTTCGCATTATACTTCCTTCTTCAGCTGGATAGTCGGGGAACGCTGGACCGCTCCGAGTTTTACAATGTGCGCCTTTCTCTCCCTTCCTCTGTTCACGCCATGGACGCACTGGCTCATGTCACGTTCTCCCACCATTCTCAGACGTCGAAGGATTCCATCCTCTCCTCGTCTTTCTCCACCTCCCATCCGGCACCAATCGTTCAGACTCCTGACATTGCCACTTTCTCGAGGACCTCTCACTCGGTGGTCCAACTCATTCTCGGCGTTCTCTCGCGTAAACTGCTCATCCCCAACGACTCACCCATCTCGCTGCCCAAGCTCCATCGCTATGACGCTCCTTCCGGCGATCAGATTCGCTTCACCAGGGTTCCTCCCAGCATGGTGGAGGAGAGCCAGCAGGATTTGGCGTTGAAGGAACATACCGACTTCGGGAGCGTAACTATTCTGTGAGTCGCTCCACGTCCTCAGTCCCACTCCCTTGATTTCCTGCAACCGTTTTCAATGTAGACTGAGTGGGAATATGGTCTCTCACACCGCTCCACGATCAGCTTCAACCGCTTGGGAGGCCTTCAGATCCTGCCCCCATCGACAGCGTCCAGTCCAAAGCCCCACTGGACGTACGTTCGGCCCCTCCCCGGCCACGCCATCGTGAACCTCGGAGACGCGCTCGTAAAGTTGTCCGCCGGCATCCTGCGATCCAACCTGCACAGGGTAATTTCTCCGCCTGGGGAACAAGCTGGCCTCGAACGATTCAGCATCGTCTACTTCTCCAGACCCGAGAATGACATCCCCCTCAGGCCCTTGGCAGACGAGGGAGAGAGTCCCCTCGTCAAGGAGGGACTGCAAGCTGATAGCACATGGGGCCAGGGCGAAGTTCTGACGGCTCAGCAATGGGTTGCGAGAAGGGTCAAGAACACGATGGCAGCCAACTTCAAGGTAAGACGGTAGCCTCCTTTCCACGTACACGTCGTTCGGTCGGAGCCCTTTTTCCACTCTCCATTTCTTTGTCTGAAGCTGACACGAAATGGATCTCAATTTGCATTCGTGCCTCCTCCGATAGGGCGAAGAGAGCTGGTTGCTGGCTCGGGGGACCGAAGGTATGCGCGTTTAGGCCACCCGTCATGCTCTGCTCCCCGCCTCTATCTCCGTGTATTTTAGCCCTACATATCTCCTTGTCGATCACAAGCAGCCTTGATTTGACGCGCCCGCCGGCGAGGAACGTGCTGCGTCGGGTACAGTTTGCGCAACTCACTTGAGCAGCCGGTCATCGATCGTCTTCACACATTCTCGCACGCTCGTTTCCGTCCATGGCAACGTTCAGTATGGGTCGCCTTGGTATATTCAAACATCTATCCACGTCCAACAAAGCATTCTTTCCCTTTAGTCCTCATCACTCAGCAACTCGGCCAACTCGGCCTCTTCCTCCGCGGTCAACGTCGAAGAGCTGTTCAACCCTGTCCGCGACGTGCTCGTCGGAGGGACGCTGTCCGGTCCAGCGGTGGCTATCGAGCTGTCGAGCTCGCTCTTTGAGAGTGCCGTCGCGGCGGCTAGGACACTCGTGTGGGTCGAAGAGGACGCGTGCAGTCGGGCCGTTGGTTGAGAAATGTCTGCACGACGGGCGGCGAGGGCAAAAAGGTGATGATTGGAGAATGTAGGAGAATTGCAAAGTCAGAGAAAGGGGTCAGCTCAGTTCCATCCGTCGATCCAAGGTCGGGGACGTCGCTCGACGAGGACAAAACACAGATGAGCGACTTCTGACCAGTCGCCACTCACCAGACAACCTCCACCTCCTGATCGTACCATCCAAACCCGCGCTGACGACCCACAGCTCTCTCCGCTTCTTCCCACCCGAGCCCTCTACCGAACGCCACCAAGCGCCGAGCGCGCCAATCTCGTCCCAATGTCCCTCCACCTCGCGCACCAACTTGGCCTGGCGCAGATGGATACCGCCCTGCGCTGGCTTTGACGCAGGGGTCGACTCGTCGAGCAGGTCTTCCACCCGGGACGAGGGGCTTAAATCCCAGACGCGGATATGCTCGTCCGTCGAACCCGTGAGGACGTAATTCGGCAGCGATGGCTCCAAGGAGGAGCGTCGAAGGTGAGAGAATACGAGAATGGAGCGAACGTAGTATGGGTGGGGAAGGGTGTGCTTGGGCGTGGACGAGAGCTGTCCTGATGGGAGCACGGATGCGGAATTGGATGATGATGGCGACTGGAGGAGGAAGCACTGGGCCGTCTTGTCGGCGGAGACTGTCGAATGCAATGTAAGATGCGAGGTCGTAAACATTTCGATGTTCTAAAGCCGCCTTCCATCTTTAGCAGTAGGGGGCAACGGCTATCTTTGTCGCACTGCGACCACACTTACCCGACCACAGCTCCACACCCCACTCGACAGGACCGTTCTCCTCATCTTCGTCCTCATCCTCATCCAAGACCCACCCGACGCTCAAGTCATAAACCGCGGTCGCGTGTCCCTTAAGTTCCCTGCCAACCGTCCCCCTCACCCTCAGCTCATCCTTCTCTCCTGCGCTGCCGGCCACTTCCAGCTTCACTTCATAGATACGGCCCATCGAGTCGGCCGTGTAGATCAGCGGCGGTTGGCCCAAGAAAGCTCCAGAAGGAGGGGCAGCGAGCACATCCACTGGCCTGGTGTGCTCGCGGAATACTCCCGCCACGGGGACCTGAGCCTCTTGGAGTGACGAAAGAGAGGAGGCACCATCTCGAAAGAGGGAGGAGAGATAACGAAGGTCCCAGAATCGCACGAGCTTGTCCGAACCGCCAGAGACGAGAAGGGGGAGCGAATTTTGGGATTGGGCGGGCGAAGAAGAGCCAACAGGCATAGAAGGAAGGATCAAAAGCGCCTTGACGAAGTCCGAGTGGGCGGAGGGCAGGGTGAGCAAGGGGCGCGGCCTAGAAGTGATGTTAGAGGAGGCAGGCTGGTGAACAAGAAAGCAAAAAGGTCAGGACCGGCCCGCACTTCACGACTTGAGCAGCTATACGGATACATATCATGCTCTCCATCACGCCTTATCCTGCACTCGTGAACCGACTCGCTTGCTCGTCACAAACAAAGACCCACCTCGACCTCCCAAACTTTGATACTCTTGTCCCAAGACCCGCTGAACAACACCGTCCTCTTCCCTTCCCACCCACCAACCTCCCAAAAGGCCAGAGCAGCGACGGGACCTGTGTGGCCCTTGAGCACCTGCAGAGTCTTCCCGCTCTCCAGGTCCACGCGACGGATTTGGCCGCTGCTCTCGGCGGTCCAAGCCTCCCCATCGACGACTCGCATCGACAGCACTTTCGCCGGCGCCGCGGCTCCCTCCAAAGCCGATTCCACATTGGCACTCTTCGCATCCTCCACGCTATCATCACTCGAAGGAAAGTTCACGGACGGCCTTGCGAGAGAGGTCGCGCCGGCCAGCACGATCGGATCCCCGTACCTGTCCGGCTGGGAATCCGGTCCCGTCGTCCGCGCGGCCTTGGAGGCACGAAGGTCGGCGGCGCGGAGGGATGCGTCGGATTGGAAGAGGTTTGAAGGGTTCGTCGTTTGCATGTTCGGGCGATGCAGAAGTTGTAGAGGAGGAGGATTGGCCGGAACTAGCACCTGGTTGGGTTCTTCAACACCTCGTGACTGCGGCGTACGTAGTAGGTGGTCCGAGCGCTCATCACGTGATTGACTGGGCGTCATTCGTAATCCGCCCTCTTGCTCAGCAACGGTCGCCGAGGGGCCCGTAGACAAGGTCTGAGTCCTGTTGTTTTCTGTAAGTGCACACCAGGTCTTCTTCGTATACGCACAAGCTCTTGGCTCTGTCCGGTCTTCTTCGTATATGCAACAAGCCCTTGGCTCTGTTTGTTTTTTTACTTGCCTTTCTCAAGCTCCCAGAGACACGATAATGACGGCACGCGCAGGCCCTTCGGTCATCGGCTTCGACGAGCTGGTGCCGTTCGACGTTAACGTACCCCCTTCCGACGTCACGCCCACGGAGACTATCATTCACGGTCGCAAGGGAGGGAGTGTTGGCCCGGTTGTCTTGCTGCTGCATGGGCACCCACAGGTGACTGTTTGGCTCTCTAGCAGTCTTGCTCTGTGCAATGCTGTCGTCAGTCGAGTTGTCCCCTGGGCCCGGGATCGAAATGAAAGAAATAACTAGTTGCTTTTCGCTCACTCAAAATTTTGTTCTTGACGCGCGCGGTGACAGACCCATTATTCTTTCCACCGCCTCGTCCCTCTTCTCACTCCTCATTTCTTCGTCGTTATACCCGATCTCAGAGGCCATGGCGGCTCGAGCAAGCCCCTCGGGGATCAAGAGCATGCGAAGTACTCAAAGAGAGAGATGGCCAGGGATATTATATATGTCATGTGAGTATCCAAGTCTGATGCGGAGCTTTGACTGGCGAGAGCCTTTTGGCGGATGTCAGGTGTGCGAGTGGGAAGCACCTTGTTCTCTTCGCTGCGGAACATCAAGTCGAAAAATCCGATGAATGGCGCTTAAGTGATTCTGGTTTCGCTGCGACTAGGGACTACTTTGGCCATCCCCGCTTTTGCATTGTAGGCCATGATCGCGGTGGACGTGTAGGACATCGCATGGCGGTTGACTGGCCGGAACACGTGGAGCGCCTCGTCGTGCTCGACATAGTGCCGACGGTACGTTTCCTCGCGTCCTCTATGTCTCCATCGTGCAACCTCGCCGCGCTGACACATTCGCGCGCTTTGAACCGCACATACTTTGGAGCAGCTTACCATGTATGAGAAGACGAACATAGAGTTCGCGACCAAGTACTGGCAGTGAGTCTCAACCCTGTCCCGTCCACGGCGGACGAGAGTCGTTTTGATGCCCTAACTCCCACCTCATATATCCGTCGTCTCGCAGTTGGTTCTTCTTGATCCAAGATGCGCCCTTCCCTGAGACTTTTAGTGCGCACAAAATACCATGAGCCAATCTATATTTGCGGTCCCGTCATGCTTACAGGCCTCCTGTTCCTCCTCCAGTCAATTCCCAGCCGATCGCCTACCTTGCCAAGCTCTTCTCGCGCCCCTCGTCGACCGTCGCTGCCACCATCCCTTCCACCCAGCCCTCCGCCCAACCATCTTTGATCGAACCCGTTCAACCTGACCTCTCTATTGATGCCGCCATCTCCACCCTCTCCTCCAAGATCCACACACCCGAAGCGGTGACGGCCTACTACTACAACATTCGTGACCCACGCGCCGTCCACGCCATGTGCGAGGACTACCGCGCCTCTCGCACGATCGACCTCTCTCTCGATGGCGAGGACCGCACGACCGCTTTGGACGTGTTCACCCAGATCGCCGCCGACGCCGAAACAGATCTGGAAGACGAGGAGGCAGTGCAGAGGGCCGCTTGCGAGGTGGCCAAGTCGTCTGACGCAGCCCTGGCCAATCGCAAGCACAACGGACTAGTCCAGTGCCCCGTCAAGGTTTTGTGGGCGAGTAAGGGCGTTATCGAAGAGTTGTACGATCCCCTGGCTGAATGGGGGCTCGTCGTGCAAGGCGGCAAAGATAGAGTTAAGGGGCGGAAGGTGGAAAGCGGCCACTATCTTCCAGAAGAGAGGCCGGAAGAAGTTGCCGGTGAGGTGCTCACTTTCCTGGAGGGCGTCCAGGGCCTTTGAATGGACTCGACCTTTGGCAAAGCAGAGATGCACCGGCTTGCTGGCGTTCGAACGAGTGCAGAATGGGGCAAATTAGGGTAGCAAGCAAACGGTGAACCTTAACCTCCCTATCTACGTGCAGAAGTCATTTCACATGTTTCTACGAGAAAGCCTTTGACAGGCTTACTGTGACGGCATTGCAATTGAAAACGGTCAAACGTCCACACGTCCTGACAATAGCGTGATCATTCCTTGAACGAGAGGTGAACGCCCCTATCCGTTTCACCATTTCAGGAGGATCCGTATCAATGGAAATGCTAAGTACAGGACGCTCCGAGTAAGGGACGGACCAAAGAAGCACGACGAATGAGAAGAGCGAATGGGTCGCCTAAGACTGGTGGCCACGAAGCGGCGCGGCGCGACGCGACGCGACGCAACAGGTTAGCACATACAATCTTAACTCTTCGCAGACCAGAAAGAGGAGCCAAAGTCGACCTGCGACAGACAAACCAAAAAGGGCAAATATGAAAAGGGGGCTGAGACGTTTGATCCGAAGCACTGCTATGGGTGAAGGTGAGAGGAGGACATGGAGAGGATAGACCTTACAATAACCTTTTAAGCTCTTTCGAGAGAGGGCGCACGTCAGAAAGGACGCCGCCTCTGCACCCAACGCCAACCGGCGCTTCGAAGCGAGGTCGCCTGCTTCATGTCCATCGTTGCAATGTCCGATGGCGACAAAGATGGTCGCTACCCGCACACTTGGTAGCAAGCAACGGCTCGAGGACGACGGCGAGGCGGTGCTGTACGTTCTCCGAGCCGACCCGCAAGCTTCAAGGCGGAGCGAGGCAGCGACGGCGCAAGCCGAAGGAAGATTGCAGGGAGCCTGTCTCGGAAATAACTACGACGAGGAGGACGAGGCTGAAAGAGGTGCCTAGAACAACGGCCCATCTTTGTCCGATGCCGGCGGTAGTCAGGTGGTTAGTTACATCGACGCGTCGGGAGTTGTCCTGGCCAAGAACAAGCCAAGGAGTCCACCGTCGTCTCGGCATTCCCACGTCCCATGCCCGACCTAACCGGCTTCTCCACCCCTTTGCATGCCCGCCACTCTTCCGCTCAGTCGTCGTCGACGCATATTGCGTGGCGACCTATTCATGGTATTTCTCTTTCCTTTGTAAAGTGACCTATGTTGTTCTAGCATCTCGTTTCTTTTACTATGTAGATCTCATAGAGGCCGCGCAGTGCTAGCTTCGGAAGCTCGCCCGGCGTCGAGTCTGCCCTTTTGGGGTATGGAAGAGTCGTTCTTCTCCAAAAGAGTCCGCAAGCGAGGAGACAAGGACGGGTAGAATGGATGCGGGGTCTGCCAGACTGGACCTTGTATCGCTCAGCCTATGAAGTTGACGACGAAAAAGTGAAGGATGATCGAGCCGAAGATAAAGTCTCCGAATGCCCTGGTGCGCCATCGTGGGATGGAATGAGTGCCACGAAGTGGGACAAAGCGAGGGAGACAAGAGAAACGATGCCATGAGAATTTGTCCAACGCCTTGGACCCTCTACCTCACGCCTTGGAACAATGGTCCTAGCCGCTCCTTGGTATAGTACAGAGAGACAACTAAGGGCCCACTCACCGCTCTGGGGAGATCTCAAACTCCTTGTTCGCCGGGTTGCTCTGAGAGCGCAAAGAGGCAGCGAGTACAAATTGGCCCACCGTTGAGGCAAAGCTGCAATGCATTCAATGTGGGCGCCAACCCGATGGAGATTGTTAAGCACCAGTTTCAGCGAGTGGTCACAGCGTCGCCCCATACACCACGCTCGGACCCATGGAGCGAGCGGACCTCCGGTGTACTCACCCAGCAAGGAAAGCGTTGAAAGGAAAGTTGGTGACGAGGACGCAGTAGACAAACTGAGCAATGCCGGAGAGGATTATGAAAAGCAGATAAGCGTCGATGAGCTTCAGACGGTAGGAGGTCGTCGAGTAGTATGAGTTCCAGAGAGAGACGAAAGCGCGGGACGAGCTGCGCAGGTGAACGGAGAATGAAAAGGCGGTGTTCAGTATGTTTATAAAGACTGGGACGCCCTCTCGCGTGCACGGCCGCTCGAACGGATTGGAGAGGAATCCTTAGCTATACTCACCTGTCCGCTGCTGAGGACGACGAGGGTGCCATGGTGGTCGTCGCACTCTACTCTCAATGCCAACGCAACGAACCGCCCAAAGTGATCGAGCCGACTGGACCTTCGCGGCGCCGCAGCTCGCGCTCTTCCCACGGCCCGCTGGCCTTGAGAAGGACTGGAGAATACCAAGGCGAGCAAAGCACGACTTCTGTTCGGACCAGCTTTCGATCCTCCCCTCCCTCACGTTTTCATCATGTCGTTTGCGCGAAGGCTGTCTCCTGCCCTGCGCTCGCTCTGCGCCTCTCATCCGAGCCCCTCCTTTTGCCGGGCAGCAACAACTCCAGCGGCGGTCCGGTTCGGTGCTCGGAGCTCCCGTGCCCTTCATACCCTCCCGCCTTTCCCGTCGGAGTATGAGCATGGTATACAGCCTTTCCTTTCGCGACGAGCCGTGGATATCATCGCGAGAGAGTGGCAGGGGGGGCTGTTGGAGAGGTTGAATGATGAGGTTCGAGGTGCGTTTCTGAAGGCAAGCGCATTTCCTTACTTCGTAGCACCAGCTCTGCTCACGCCACACTTTCGCCCATTCCACGGTAACGCAGGGACGGAACTCGAGGACGCTTCGGTGGCTGAGACGGTGATCGCTGCAGCTCAGGACAGGAGCAAGGCTTTGATGTTCAACTACGCCAGCCAAGCTCTGAACAACAGTTTCTTCCTGACCAATCTGGTGAGCGGTTTGCCTCGAGCTTTGTCGCCGTTGTCGCACCTTCTCTTCGCACATTTGGCGGCTCTCTCCGTTTACTGGTTCTCACACCCTTGCGATCTGCGCCCTCCCCACGTTACAGTCGCCTGAGCCGAAGGAACTCCGACCACCAAGCTCCACCAATGGCGCTAGGACCGCCAGTGGGAGGAATCTCCTCCAAGCCATAGAGCACACCTACGATTCACTTCCCAATTTTAAGTCTGCCCTCTCGGCCACCGCTATGGGCATGTCTGGGTCCGGGTGGGTATGGCTTGTCATGGACCAGGAGCGCAGGTTGGGCATCGTGGCTACGTACGGCGCTGGCACGGTGTTGGTCCAGTCGCGGGAACAGAGGGGTGGAAAGGCGGTTGGAGGGCTTGGAGAGATTGTGGAACTGAAGGAGGATGCAGCACCGCAAGATCAGGATGTCTCTCAGCCGCCGCCGAAGTCTTCGAGCGCGGCCTCTCCATCGACACCCAACCCCCCGTCTGGCATCAGGACATTCTCCACTCGCGCCTCTTCTCCTCCCTTGTCCTCGTCCACCCTCTCCCGCCCCCTGAGCACGTCCTCCGCCGCCTCTCAAGGACTCCGGCCCGTCTCGTCGCTTTTTTCAGACTCGCCTTCCGGCGCCTCCCCCGCTCCCCCCGTCACGACCGGCGACGTCCTCTACCCGCTCTTCAACGTGTCCGTCCACGAACACGCTTGGATGCACGACTACGGCGTGTGGGGCAAGGAGGAATACCTGGTCAACTTTTGGAAAAACCTAGACTGGAGCAAGGTAGAGAACGTGTGGATGAAGTATTCCGGCTCGGCGTGATGGGGTCTAGTTCGCGAGCTCTGCCATCGAAGCAGAGTGCGTTTCGCTGCTGGATCGGTGTTGGGAGAGCTCTGTCCTCAGCTCCCATCTCTGTAATCTAACATTCGCATGCCTCCCGCATTGCACGCATAGCCCCGCCCTGGCCCACGTTTGCACACCACCACCACGATTGACGAGCCGAGCGGAGCCGAGCTGGTGAACTGGGCAAAGAGCGGCCCTGATAGCGAAGGTGTTTATGGTGAAATGAGGGTGGGGTCGAACGAGTCTACAAACAAACGTTTCGGCAGACAGGCCCTGAAAACGTCCCAGAACCTGCTACTCCTCCCTTTCCGCCCTTGCCGCAGCCTTCTCAGCTTCCAACCGCTTAGCGTACTTCTCTATATCCGTCTCAGTAGCGATCATGCCCTTCTTGCTCAACTCCACCCGCGCCGCCCTTCGCACCTCTTCCTCCGCGTGACGCTCTTGCGATTCGTGTGACAGAAGAGATTTGTCCGCGCCTGCGGGTAGCGAACGGGTTAGGGTGCATGAGGATAAGTGGGTGAGCGGAGAGAAGGTCGGAGGAAGCGGAAGCTCACTGGTTACGAGGCCAAAGATGGTGGCCCCAGAGACGATGTGGCCTTTGAGCGCCAAAGTCTGTCTACGGAAACCGGGGAAGAGGTGGTGGCACATGAAGACGGCGCTCGCGCCGATGACCGTCCATTGGAAAGCGCCCCAGATCGCCGCGTTCCTCTGCAACTTGTACGCCTTCTCCTGCTGCTCCGCGCGGTGCCTCTTGCGCTCCCGAGGCGTCTCCTGTACGAGAGCGGGAGTGTATGGTGATGCTTCGGCCGAGGACATCGTGAAGGAGATGGGCAAGGAAGGGAGAGCGAGCCAGAGGAGAACAGGAAGACCAACACTGGCTGCTTCAATGTTCGGTGGGCCCCGATTTATAGCGCGCGTGCTTACCGCAGTTCTTTGCGCTTGCCGGCTGCTTCCGGGTGCTGAGGTTTGGAAGACATCGATTGCCGCAGCTCTTGCAGTCTTCGAGATGCCAATCCACTCGCTCCCTTCTCGCACCCTCCAACGGTCCGCACACTTCCGTTCGTGGCCCTCCTCCACCTCGCCCGCCAGCATGCTCACGCTCGTCGGGCCCTCGTGCTTTTCCGAGGCGAAGCGCACCCAGCTCGCCCAGCAGATCGCTGCTCGGTGCGCCCGCGTGAACGCCATCGACGCTGTCTATGTCCATTTTGTCGTCGCTACCTCGCCTGAAGCTGAGAGCCGACTGGCCGATGCGAAGGATGCCAAGAACGCAGTCCTCTGCAGCCTGTTGGCCTATGGCGACGACAACGCACTGCAAGGCACCCGCGACGCCATCAACGCCGCGTCGTCCGATCGCGAGACCGTCCTCTTCGTCGTCCCGCGCCCGGGCTCCATTTCGCCATGGTCCTCCAAGGCGACGGACATCGCTCGCATGTGCAAGCTGGGAGAGCACGTCCGGAGGATCGAGCGTGGGCTGGCGTTTGTCCTCCGCACACTTGATGGCGCCCCTCTGACGACCGAAGAGGTGGCCTCCTTCGCCGATCTCATCCACGACCGCATGACTCAGGCTGTTCGAGGCACGCCGCCCGCGGAGAAGGACCTCTTCCACCAGGGCCAACCCAGCCCGCTCAAGGTCGTCGACTTGATCGGCGGTGGCTCAGCCAGCGTTGCACAGGCCAAGGCGCGGCTTGTGGCGGCCAACAACGAGCTCGGATTGGCACTCGCAGCAGACGAGATCGACTACCTCGTCCAGGCCTTCGTGTCCGGTCAAGCGTCGACGTCTTCCGAGGGCTCTTCTGATCCCCTATTGCGCAACCCAACGGATGTCGAGCTGTTCATGTTTGCCCAAGTGAACTCGGAGCATTGTCGGCACAAGATCTTCAACGCCAACTGGACGGTCGACGGACGAGCCATGGAACGCTCTCTGTTCAACATGATCAGGAACACGCACAAGCTCCATCCCCAGCACACTATCTCCGCCTACTCTGACAACTCAGCCGTAATGGAGGGCTACGCCGCCGAGCGATTTGCCCCTCATTTCGGCCGCCCTGGTGCGGCGACTCCATACGCCCCGGTGCAGGAGGACATGCCGATGCTCATCAAGGTCGAGACTCACAACCACCCTACGGCAGTGTCTCCCTACCCTGGCGCGGCTACGGGCTCTGGAGGAGAGATCCGTGACGAGGGTGCTACCGGTCGGGGGTCCAAGCCCAAGGCCGGCCTCGCGGGCTTCAGCGTCTCCAACTTGCTCATCCCCGATTTTGTCCAGCCGTGGGAGACGGACTTTGGCAAGCCTGCGCACATCGCGAGCGCTCTCGACATCATGGTTGAGGCGCCTCTGGGTTCGTCCGGCTTCAACAACGAGTTCGGCCGCCCAGCGCTCACAGGCTACATGCGCACGTTTGCGGAGAAAGTTCCGACGCGCGTGGAAGAGAAGGATGGAAAGTTGGCGGTGACGGGGACGGAGGTCCGGGGCTATCACAAGCCCATCATGATCGCCGGTGGCTACGGAAATGTTCGTCCCGCCTACTCTCTCAAGTCCTCCATTACCCCAGGCGCGCATTTGATCGTTCTGGGCGGACCGGGCATGCTCATCGGCCTCGGAGGTGGCGCCGCCTCATCCATGGCGTCCGGTGCCAGCAGCGCAGAGCTTGACTTTGCCTCTGTCCAGCGCGACAACCCGGAGATGCAGAGGAGGGCGCAGCAGGTGATAGACTCGTGCATCTCTGCAGAGATCAATCCGATCCAGTCCATCCACGACGTCGGCGCCGGCGGTCTGTCCAACGCTCTTCCTGAGCTCGTCCACGACGCCGATCTTGGGGCTCGCTTCGAGCTGCGCGACGTCCTCGTGGACGATCCCAGCATGTCCCCCATGGAGATCTGGTGCAACGAAAGTCAGGAACGATACGTGCTCGCCGTCGGCCCCGAGAATCTTGCCGCTTTCGAGGCCATCGCCAAGCGAGAGCGGGCACCGTACTCGATCGTGGGCGTGGCGACGGAAGAGCAGAGGCTCGTCGTGACCGATCGTCTTCTCGGCGGTACGCCCATAGATTTGCCCATGTCCACGCTATTCGGCAAGCCCCCCAAGATGTCGCGCAGCGCTCAGTCTGCGAGGCCGGCTCGCATCGCCTTCGACTCGTCTCTGCGGTCTTATTTGCCCAACTTGGACGGTCACGGCGTACTTGCTGAGGCGGTCGATCGCGTCCTCCACCTTCCTTCGGTCGCATCCAAGTCATACCTCATCACTATCGGTGACCGCACCATCACTGGGCTCGTCAGCCGAGACCAAATGGTCGGACCATGGCAAGTGCCGGTTGCTGATGTGGCCATCACCCAGACCAGCTACGGCTTTAACACTCTCACCGGAGAAGCTATGGCGATGGGCGAGCGAACACCCCTAGCTCTTCTCTCCGCCCGCGCCTCAGCCCGGATGGCTGTTGCGGAGTCATTGACCAACTTGGCTGCCGCTAGCGTGGAGAGCATCGAGCGAGTGAAGCTGAGCGCGAACTGGATGTGCGCCGCCTCATATGGTGATGAAGGCGCTCGATTGTATGAGGCTGTGCAGGCTGTTGGGATGGACCTCTGCCCTGCACTCGGCATCAGCATCCCTGTCGGGAAGGATTCGATGTCCATGTCGATGAAGTGGGAAGACAAGCAGGTTACAGCACCGCTTTCCCTCATCATCACCGCCTTTGCCCCCGTCAATGCCATCCATCGCACCTGGACACCTCAGCTCCGGGCCTTTGTCGAGGACGAGACCGTGCTCGTCTTCGTCGACTTGGCGGCAGGTAAGCAGCGACTCGGCGGCTCCGCTATCGCACAGGTCTTCAAACAACTTGGAGACGAGGCGCCAGATGTCGAAGATGCTCAGCAACTCAAGGCCTTCTTCAACGCCGCCTCCGAGCTCAAGAAGTCTCACCCCGATGTCATGCTCGCTTACCACGACCGATCCGACGGAGGCTTGCTCACCACCGTGCTGGAAATGAGCTTCGCCGGTCGAGCGGGCGTGGAGATCATGCTGGACTCCGTGGACAAATTGGGCGATCCCGTGGCCGCCCTTTTTAACGAAGAGTTGGGCGCGGTGTTCCAGATGCGCAAGAGGGATGTGCCGACCTTCACGGAAGTGCTCGTCCGTGCCGGCGTGTTTTCGTCCGCGGTTCATGTCGTCGGTCGAGTCAGGAGGGACCCCAAGGATCAGACCGTCGACATCCTGTCTCGTGGCCAGGTCGTTTTCACCTCGACGCGTGCAAAGCTTCAGGCCGCTTGGGCGGAGACCTCCTACCGAATGCAGGCGCTGCGGGACAATCCGTTGGCCGCCAAGGAAGAGTTTGAGACGATCACCGATGACGGCTTCAAGGGCCTGTCGTACGAGCTTTCCTTCGACCCCGCCGAGACATTGCCGGTACCTAAGGTCGTCTCGCTCAACGATCGTCCCAAAGTTGCGATTCTTCGCGAGCAAGGCGTCAACGGCCACATGGAGATGGCATGGGCATTCCACGCCGCAGGTTTCGCCGCCGTCGATGTCCACATGTCTGATATTATATCCGGAGCAGTGTCCCTCGTCGGCTTCAAGGGTATCGCCGCCTGCGGTGGCTTCTCATACGGCGACGTGCTCGGCGCCGGCAGCGGCTGGGCGAAGTCGGTTCTCCTTCACGCTGGTGCGAGGAGGGAGTTTGAGCGTTTCTTCAGCGAGCGCAAGGACACGTTCGCCCTTGCCGTGTGCAACGGCTGCCAGCTCTTCAGCCACCTTCGCGACATCATCCCGGGCGCACAGACGTGGCCGTACTTCAAGCAGAACGAGAGCGAGCGGTTCGAGGCTCGGGTGTGTAACGTGGAGATCGTCCCTCGCCGGGATTCGGAGAACACGTCCATCTTCTTGACCGGGATGACGGGATCGAAGCTTCCCGTTGCGGTCGCGCACGGTGAAGGCCGCGCCGCGTTCGTATCAAAGGACGACGAGGCGTCGGTGAAGGCACAAGGTCTAGTCGCCGTCCGATACGTCGATAGTGAGGGCAAGCCGACGACGCGCTACCCTCTCAACCCCAACGGCAGTCCGGACGGTGTCACGGGCGTCCAAACGCCCGACGGCAGAGTCCTCGCCTTGATGCCACACCCGGAGCGCGTCGTGACCGAGTACGCCAACTCGTGGGTTCCCGACGGAGTGAACTGGAAAGGAAAGGGGCCGTGGCATCGGCTTTTCGTCAACGCAAGGTGCGTACATGGTTTTGCTGTCTTCGTCGTCTGGTCGTTTTTTCGTCGATCAAATTAGGTTGACCGAGACAAATCACTCTGGAACTCGTTTTGCGACAGACTCTGGGTCGGATAGAAAGAATTGTACACACACAAGTCGCCCAGTCGCGTCCGTTTGGGATAGAAGTAAATGAGCTTACTTGGAGGAAACCGTCGGTGTGCATTCGTCTTTCCGATATAGACAACGAGCGATACCGATCGCGTTGTGGAGGAGTGGAGGATATGGACAGTTTACCTTTTGAAAAGTACCTTGCCAATCCTATTAGCGCTAATTGTACTCCCATCCCCCTCATGTACCTACTGGAGGAGCTTCGCTCCGACGTCGACTTGCGGAATGACGACGACGCACGGCAGTGCTGGCCTTCTTGGGTCGCCACCGATGGGGGCTTGCCCCAGCTGCGATCTGCCATGTTTCGCCCTCCGGTTACGAGGGAGTGCATGGCGCACGAAACGGCATCTCTGCGAATATCTTCTGTATGGGCGATAGATCGCCCCATCTCCCATGGTTTACTAACCAAAAGGCTCGGGGGCCCTCAGCCCACCGACGTGAAAAAAAAAAAATAAAAAAGCGACACGACACCTCGGAGCTCATCAGCAACTTCGCCTCGAGCGGAACGAGGCCGCAGAATCCTTTACGATCCATCTTGTCAGAGCGTTAACGAGAGTAGCATTCCTTATGGGAAGAAGGATCCGTCGCGTCGAGTTACACCCACCGACGAGCCCTCTACGTAGGGGTCTCCGACGGAGCGCAAGCCGATCTGTCGGCGTGAGACAGGGGCGGGACAACGATGAAGACTCAGAAGCAGCATGTAACTTACATTGGGCGATGAAGGAGGAATCTTACCCAAGAAGATGGGGCGGGGGTAACAGGGCAACTAGGACGAGAAAGTCCATAAGATAGAGGAGGTACGGAAAGAATAGTGCTAAATCGAGTCGCTGTCTGCAACCGAGCAGAAAATCAAAGGGAAGAGAAAGAAGACGCGAAACCGAAGATGAAAGTATGACCGAGCGCGAGCCTGTCAGATAACGATGCGAAGCACGCCAGCGACGGCAGCGGCAGCGCAAAGAGAGAAGAAGAGGGCCGAAGTCGGTTCGGTGGAGGACAGACGCGGGGCAGAGGCGTGCTTCATGGACGAAGAAAGGCGAACAGAGAAGGAGGAGGAATGACCCGGTGGTCAGGATGCGGTAAAGAAAAGCAGGGCAAAGATATACATATGCCGGTGAACGGAATGCCAACTCACCTGCAGATGCTGGGGGTCAGGGATAAGGTTGCTGGCGCTAGGGCCCAACGGCTGTCCATTGGCGGAGAGGCTGCTGCTGAGAGAGTAATCAACCGTGGGCTGGACGCTGCTGATGGGTACGCCGTAAGTGAAGGTGTAAGCGCTCCCGCCGGCCGCGGAGGGTCCGAGGCCGGTAATGGTGGTCGCCACGCCTCGGGAGGCGGAAGGGAAGGTCGTGGGCGGGGTGTAGGTGACCGAAGGAGCAAAGGCAGAGGTCGCAAAGGAGGCGGGGAGCGTGGGGATCGTGCCTGTGGGAGCGATAGCTGTCGTCGGCGAGGTGGTCGCCGGACCGGCCTGCGCGAATGAGAGAGGTAGGGCGCGGAGACAAGGACGGTTGACGGCGTATGGGAAGTGAGTCGTCTTTCTCCTTTTCCTTCTTTGCTTTTGGTTGTGTACGAACGAGGTTCATCAAAGCCAAACACACGCTCGCTCGCTCACCTGCACCCGGAAGGCGGTTAGCAAGCACGTCGAGAAAAGGAGAAGAAGCACGAGCCCGGCGGGCTTGAGCGCGAAGGACATGGTGGTGGGGTAAGGAAGCGAGACAATGGTGGTGGAAAAGAACGTGAGGGCGGCTGAGGGCGTTCACCTCGTCGTGTCGGGGAAAGGAGGGGAGACGAGGGAGTGATATGAAGGAGGGACGGAGGGATATGTACGAGAGAGGAAGAAGAGCGTGACCGCGAGGCTCTCGCCTGCGGGGTTTTCACGACTGCGGCGGCCCCGCGGGGAACCGTCGGGGAGATGGCAAAAGTAGGGTTGCGTCGACGCGCCTTAACGCGCACCCAAACAAATTGTCGCGACGTCGCCGCGCTCTTGCCTCGTCGATCCCACTCTCCGACTGCCTTGGCCTCCTCTGCTCCATCTCGCTTGCACCGGAGAGCCCCCTGTTTCTTGCTCCATTTACTTGCTCTTTTTATTTGTGTCGACGCTGTTCTAATGGCTTCCTCCACCTACGTCTTCCTCCATCCTACGGGTGAGCACACGTCGGCTGACCTTTTCCTTTTCCTGTCGTTCGCTGACTTCGTTTCTCCCCTTGTTTGGCATCTCAGGTATCTTTGGAGGCTCATCTACGGCCTCTGATTTATCTATTGCTTCCTCCTCACCAGATGGTCGTCATGCCACGGAACGCGGAGAGCGTCGCGAAGAGACGCACTTCCTTCGCCTCCCCCATCCCAGGACGGGTGAGCACGCGGCCGTGCGAATCCCAGATTGGAGAAGGATGAACGTGTGGGCAGGTCTGACCAGTTTCGTGTTGTGACCTCTGTCATGCGTCAGGTATTCCCTCTCTCTACCTTCCTTACACACCACCAGCGACCGCTTTGCCTTCCACGTCCGCCCTTCCTCTCCCCTCTCCCACCTCTCCGCGACACGAGCCCTCTCTCCAACCGCCTGACGCCCTCACAGAAACGCCTACGCCGCGGCTCGAACAGGCTGACATGGATGTGCCGAATCACCAGGACCGCACTCACATCCTCGAGCTTCAGGCTGTCGCGCCCGAGGCGCAGAGGTCTTGGCTCTTTAAAGGCGGAGCCGTCCACAGCGGAGAGGTCGTGTCTAGTGAGCGCCGGTCCCGTCGCGCATGCCTTCTGGCTCCTCTTGCCTCTAGGACTTTTCCTTTTGTCTTCTGACACATTCGCTGCTTTTGGCAATCTTTAACCGCAGACGGCGCACTTCATATCTTGACCCCCGTCGACCCCGTCCTCATTCTCGTCCCTATTCTGACATCCGTGCTTCACTCTGTAAGTCTCCTTATCTCCTCGCTGCAGTTATGGAAGACTGAATTTGCGCAGCGAGCCTAACCCCTTTCTTCCTCGTATCCGTTCTTTTTTCATGCAATAACGCGATCGTCATCAGGATCGCGATTCATCGTCTCGTTTCCTACCCCTTCCCGACCTCTTTGAGACTGCCGCTCAAATGCTTTGTCGACCGCCTTGTTCGACCCGCTCACAGGGCGATTCCCAACAGGGACAGGAGGATGGTGATCAAGACGGACGCTCCTGGGGCGACGTCCTCCTTTTTGGCGAGACGCGAGCGGCTCGAGATGCTTTGGAGAAGATATGCGAGTCACAACGTAAGCCTTTTTCTACTTGAGCAATGTGCCACGAGCGGAGCATCTTGGCTCACGTCACGACCCCTCATCCTCTCTACGTTTGTCCGTAGAGCTGACGCCAGACCTGAAAGTGTACCGCCTCTCCAGTTCGAAGCTGATATCTTATCTTCGAGCCCGTGTCGCAAGCCTCTCTTCGCCCGCCGTCTTTGCGCGCTATCCGAACACGCTCGGGCGACTTCTCGCCAAGATGGGGCTGGACTCCGAGGTGGATGGGGGTGGAGAGGAGAAGCTGAGCGAGGCGCGCGATGACAAGACGAAGGAGCCACTCGACCTCGCAAGGACCAAGCTGGCCGCGGAGCTGCTCTGCGGATGGCTCAGCGAGAGCGTCGCCGCCGAGCTGATGAATTCCTACGAGCGAGTATCACTACTGTTTGTTGGTTCACACCCCATCCGTTGGTCGGACGGACAACATCGACTGATCCGTGTCCGTGTCACCTATCCCGACAGTTTTTCCCAACTGGACGAACACCTCGCTCGGCTCTCGTCGTCGACCAGCCTGTTCGACCCCACCGCGGCCTTTCCAACGCCAGCTCTCTCCCTCTCCTCCTCCCTATCCTCCGTCAACGGCTCGTCGTCGGCGCTCAAACGAAAGCGCTCGGAAGATGGCAAAGGCGTCAAGGCCAAGAATGCGTCGGCCAGAGAGAGCGTGGGCGTGCGAAAGCTCAGGAAGGCGAGCACAACGGGGATGAAGACGCTGGATACTTTTTTCGGAAAGAAGGCTTGACTCTCTAGGAGAAGGAGCCGACGACCGGGTGTGGTACTGTTCGTTCTTTTCACGTTCCTCGTTCCTCGTTTCTCGTTTTTTTTTGGCTTCTCCGTCTCGCCTGTTCGTATTTTTATCTTTGATTCTCCTCGTACATCTGTGGGCACACGTTCCGATGTAGAGCGAGGACGCTAGGTCAGCGACGGGTGACCCTCGGTGTCCTTGTCCAGGAGCCGGGGGACAGGGAAAGGTTAAATCCCGACCGGACTGCTCAAAGAGGCAACCTGCCTTTCTTATCAAATCAAATCGGACCTTATGCACATCTGCTTGCTGTCCCCACCACTTCGAGGTCATCATGCACGACCTTAAGATCAGAAGGAACTTCTCGGCCGCCGTATCGCGGGCCTCGTTCGTTCGTTCGTTAGTTAGTTTGTTTGTTTGTTTGCCCGGTCGGTTGGTGGTTGGCACGCGCGGACCGTGGCAAGTGCCGACCCACTTCGCGTCGGTCTCAGGACGAGGAACAAGGAACAAGGAACGAGGGGACAAGTGGAGAAGCGCTGGAAAGACTCGATAACGCGGACGGCGCCGAGGATGTGTAGGAAGGCGGAAGGCGAAGAGGGGAGGAGACCTTCTTCCATGTGCAAACCGTGCGCCTGTCTGTTCGCGTTCGCGTTCTGCCGCAAACTGTTCTATTCCATTGGGATGGCATGATGGCCAACGTCTATTCCGTCTTGTTGTGTACGAACTCATGGGGTGTAAACGAGCGAGCGAACCGGTGAAATACGACATATTATCGCATCCACGGCAGGACGGGCCCATCTGTTCCGATAGGGAACGCCTTGGATGCCACCCCCCCGCCCCCTTCCGACGCGTTAAATAACACCCACCCCCACCTCCGCTCTACGCCTCCAAAACGCACTTCCTAACAAACAGTTCGTGCCACCGGCTATCGGTGGTTAGCTCGGGATGGAAGCTGGTGGCCATGAGACGACCCTGCTTGAGGGCTACGATGCGCGAATCCTCGGGCGAGGGAGAGACCATGGATCCTGTCGGGGTTGCCGAAGCCTTTTCGTCACCGGTGGTCGGGGCAGGGTTGGATGCGAGGAGAGGCTCGGGGACCTTGCAAAGGACTTCGATGGGCGGGCGGGACGAAAGCAGAGAGAAGGGTGGCAGGTTCTGCAAGGCCGGCGCGGTGATGCTCTTTTTCGCGTTGACGTCCCCCTCGTCTTCCCCTTCGGTCGCCGTCGGTGTGGGGACGGACGAGGCGGGGCCGGAGCTGCTGGGAGAGGAGAGGGGAGGAGTTGGCAGCTCGGATGGGCTGAGGAGAGAGTGGACGATGGGCGCTCGAATGAAGATGCCTGGGAAGGGCTCGGTGGGGTTGGATAGGTAAGGAGAGGTGAGCGGATAGGAGAAGGAGTCGACCTGGCGCGAACCGTTGACAAAGACGAAAGGACGCGGTCAGGTTGGTCTTGTGAACCGCAGATCGACGGGGCGACGGGCGGACGGCGTGGATGTCCTACACCGTCCGCTCACCTGTGACCCGTAGCTATTCCTCTCGACTCTAAAGTCCATGCCGCCGATCAACTCCTGTCCGCCCTTCTTGGTCCGATTCGCCTCCGCCGCCAGCATGATCATGCCCGCACACGTGCCCCAAACGGGCCTCCCTTCCCTGACAAACTGCCTCAGAGGCTCGAGCAGACCGGCGCGTTCGGCGCCCAGGGCTATGGAGGTCGATTCGCCACCGGGGATGATGAGGGCGGAGCAGAGGGCGAGGTCGGACGGGAGTTTGACGAGGAGGGGGCAGAGGGTTACGTCGGGGATGCGCAGGGAGCGGAGTCTGTCATGGTGCTCCGCAAAGGCGCCTTGGAGGGCTGGGAGAAGGAAGAGATTGCCGGGGCCGGGGTGAGAAGCACGGCCGAGCGGGGCTTGCCTTCCTTGGTTGGCCTTGGGACTGGCGAGCTGATCAGCCGAGGTCACTACTCACCGAGCACGCCCACGGTGATCTCCTTGGAGGTGGCCATGGCGGGTAGGTGTGGCAATGGGGAGAGGGTAGGAAGGCCGCACGACGATGGTGTTGTTATCGTTGTTGTCGTTGTAGTCGTCGTCGTCGTTGACGCCGTCTCGGTCGTCTGCGATGTTCGCCCGGCGATGCTCATCTCAACGCTGACTCTTCCGATAAGACTTTTCTTCCCTTCGGCCGATAATGACGCTGCTGCGGTAAGCGCTCGGATGCTCGGCCCGGACTGCCGACGGCCATCCGCCCGATCACCGCCTCGACGCTCTCCAGGCGACCGTCGCCGTCGAGCGCTATCTCGCCCGTCTACGTGCTTGGTTGTACAGTAACATTAGTCGTCGCGCCATGGCCTCTTTTCCGTCGGCCGCACAGGTGCTCCTTGCGCCCGTCAGAAGAGCGGCGTGCGCGACACGGCCGTCAGCAGGCGGTTGCGGCAGGTGGCGTAGCAGACGACGCTCGACCGCGCACAGGCGCCAAGGCACAGAGGAGAGATCCCGAGGACAAGCAATCGCCGAGGCATCGCCGTCGCCGGTCGCACAGCGAGAGGGGGTCTCTTATCGAGATCGCATCCGAGTGAGTCGGACGGAGTCGGAGAGCTGAGCTAGCTCGACAGCATCGCTGGACGGAACAAGTCTCCTCCCGGCGGCGTCGTGACGCGACGTCGCGGCTGGCCTGATGATGGCTTATCCGTGTCCCCGTCTTCTCCTCTTCGCCGCTCGGAGGACAAGTTGGCCGCGCGCGACCTCGTCCATCCACCGCCGCCGTCTCCTGTGCTCCGGGACAAGCACGGCCGCTTTCACGACTACCTCCGAATATCCATCACAGACACGTGCAACCTCCGATGTACGTACTGTGCACCCGAGGAAGGCTTCGAGTCGACGCCCAAGGCCAAGTCCCTCCAAGCGCCAGAGGTGGCCAGACTCGCTAGGCTGTTTGTCGGTCAGGGTGTCAGGAAGATCAGGTTGACCGGCGGTGAGCCGACGGTGAGGAAGGATCTGATGGAAATCATGGGTCCGTGTCGTCTTTTGTCCTGCTGGACCAGCTCGATGATCGCAGTGGTAGAACGTCTTCCTGGGAGAGCGCTTGGCTTAGCCTCCTTGCGTCGACAGATGACCTCCACGCCCTCCAGCCCCTCGGTCTCCGACAGATAGCGATGACTTCGAACGGCTTGACCCTTGCTCGCAAGCTGCCGGACCTGATCCGGAGGGGCTTGACTCATCTCAACCTGAGCCTCGACACTCTCGACCCCTTCAAGTTTGAGCTCATGACTAAGAATCGAGGTGAGCAGAATGCGGTCTGTCGCTCTCAGAGCTTGCCTCCCATTCAATCGTCCGTCGCCCCCTCCTGTGATATGACTATGTGCTTTAGGTCATCACCAAGTCATGCGCACCATCGACCGCGCGCTCGAGCTCGACGTGAACCACGTCAAGATCAACGTGGTGGTGATCAACGGATTGAACGACATGGAGGTGCTCGACTTCGTGGAGATGACCAGAGAACGTCCGGTGGACGTCCGGTTTATCGAGGTGAGCGCGAGCGCGGAGAGGGACGGCCGTAGAGTCGCTTCGTATGCCTGGTAACACGTTCACCCGTGCCCTTGGGCCCTCCTGACAGTACATGCCCTTCGATGGTGAGACGGTGCTCGATCGTCAGCCGTTTAAAGAGGAGTCGGCATTTTGACTCGCCTCTCCCCTCGCTCGCCTAATAACGTAGGAAACCGTTGGTCGACAAAGAAACTCGTGCCCTATCGCGAACTGTTGGAGCGGATTCAACGCGAGCATCCAGAGCTCGTCAAGCTCAGCGACGACTCGAACGACACGAGCAAGGCGTATAAGGTCCCCGGATTCGCGGGTCAGCTAGGGTTCATCACCAGGTGACTCGAACGCCCCCTTCTCGATCACACGGCCATCCGAGCGCATTTGTTTCTTTTCTTCCTCTCCGAGCGCATTTGCTTCTTTTCTTCCTCTTTGAGCGGTCTCGCTGACGGCGCTTGGACCCCGGTTTCGACGCCGCCTCTCAGCATGACCGACGATTTTTGTGGCACTTGCAACAGGATCAGGCTAACGGCCGACGGCAACCTGAAGGTGGGCGAGCCATCTCTTCCTTCTCGCACGGCCAGAAGAACCGAAGTAGACGTGTCACTCGCTTGCCTGTTTGTACGCCACACGCTACAGGTCTGTCTCTTTGGCGCGAACGAAGTGTCCCTGCGGGACATGATGCGCTCGGGCGCGACGGACGACGAGCTGCTCGAGGTTGTGGGCGCGGCGGTGGGACGCAAGGCGGCGAAGCACGCGGGGATGATCGAGCTGAGCAGGACGCAGAACCGGCCGATGATCAGCATTGGCGGGTGATGGGAGGGTGGTTGCAGATAAGCGAGGGAGCGGCCGAGAAGACGGAAGGAATGTTTGTCGGACGAGTCAACGAACGTCGACGGGCCGATCGGGAAAGAAATGAAAAATTTAAATTCCATTACAGTCGCGCCAAAGCCGTCGGCTTATCTTTGAAGGACGGGGAAGAAGAAGAAGAAAGGCTCGCTCGCCTCGTCCGGTCGTTCGTCCCCTGCCTCCCCCCACCATCTCGCTGCTTTCTCCCCCTCCCTCTCTCCTGTCCCGCTCGAAAGAAAAGAATTCGCCAGCCATGCCTTCCGGAAAGGTTCTCCTCGCCTACTCTGGCGGTCTCGGTCAGTTCCTTCTCCTGCCCTCCTTCCTACCCAGTCCAGCCTTGCGGCCGAGTCGAGTCGAGTCGAGTTCTGATCCTCCTTTCTCCATCCTCCGACGTCCCCGACATAGACACCTCCTGCATCCTCGCATGGCTCATCGAACAGGGCTACGACGTCGTCGCCTTCATGGCCGACGTCGGCCAGGAGGAGGACTTTGAAGCGGCCCGTGCAAAGGCACTCAAGTGCGGCGCCAAGGGCTTCATCCTCGCCGTGAGTCCGTCCGTCCCAGTGGCCGCCCGGCGTTCGTTGCACCCGCTCATCCTATGATTTCCCCCACCCCCACCCCCTCGCGAAACCACGGAACGAGGATAGGACATGAAGCGCGAGTTCATCACCGAGCTCATCATGCCCGCCATCCAAGCCAACGCCATCTACGAGGTGAGTCACACCGGGGTTCGAAGGGGTAAGAGGACGAAGAAGAAGAAGAAGGAGCACTGTTCGTCTTTTCTTTGCTCATTCATTCATCACTGTTGGGTCCTTTTGTGTTCCCTCAGAACGTCTACCTCCTCGGCACTTCCCTCGCCCGCCCCGTCATCGCTCGCGGTATGATCGAGGCCGCCGCCAAGGAGGGCTGCCAGTGAGTAAACCTTTTTTCAGCCGGCCGGCCGGCCCTTGTCAGCGCCTTCCTCATCCCGTACGTGCCTACACCACTCCCCCCTTCTCCGCTTGTCGTGTTATCTGCCAGGTACGTCTCCCACGGTTGCACCGGAAAGGGCAACGACCAGGTCCGCTTCGAGCTCGCCTTCTACGGTCTCAAGCCCGACATCAAGGTCATCGCCCCGTGGCGCATTCCCGGTCAGTCCTTCCCACGCGCACCACACTTTCGTCTCAGATTCGGACCATATTTGGAAACTCACGTAGACTGACATGTCCCCCTTCCCCCCCCCCCCCAATCCGCCTCGCCTGACAGAGTTTTACAACCGCTTCGCCGGTCGTACCGCCCTGCTTAACTATGCCGCAGAGAAGGGCATTCCCGTTGTTCAGACTAAGGCCAAGCCGTGGTCCACCGGTGCGTTCCCTCGTTGGCCACATCTTCTTCTATATGACATACGCGCTCACTCCAGCTAGCCGCGCCGTCCCTTTTGACCACACAGACGAGAACCTCTTCCACATCTCCTACGAAGCCGGCATCCTCGAAGACCCCGACACCACTCCGCCGGCCGACATGTGGAAGCTGACCAACTCGCCGGAAACGGCTCCGGACCAGCCCCAGCGTCTGTCGATCGAGTTCACCAAGGGCCTGCCCACCAAGCTGACCGTGGAGGGAGCCGGCGAGCACACGGACCCGGTGGACATTTTCCTGATGCTCAACAAGCTTGCCCGCCTGCACGGCGTGGGTCGGATTGACATTGTGGAGAACCGATTCATCGGTGTCAAGTCTCGCGGGTGCTACGAGAGCCCCGGCGCGACCGTACTCCGTGCCGCCCACGTCGACCTGGAGGGCCTGACGCTGGACCGGGAGGTCCGCAAGTTTAGGGACCAGTTCGTGACCGTCAAGCTCTCCGAGATTCTCTACAACGGCTTCTTCTTCAGCCCCGAGCGCGAGTTTGTCACCAACTGCATCCCTGCCTCTCAGAAGACGGTCAACGGTCTCGTGAGGGTCAAGCTATACAAGGGCAACACCATCATCGAGGGACGGTCCTCTCCGGAGGTGAGTGGACGATCTGGCTGGCTGGCTGGAAATCCGACCTTGGCCGTACTCCCGCCTAGCCGGCCATCGCTCATCTCATCGCATCTCCTTGCTCTTTTGCCCACTCCCTCGGCCAGAAACTCTACGACGAGACAGAGTCGTCTATGGACGAGCTCGGTGGCTTCGAGCCCACCGACACGTCCGGCTTCATCTCCATCTCCGCCATCCGGCTCAAGAAGTACGGCCAGGCTCGCATCCAGGCCGGCACTGGCGGCGTCGACGCCAAGAGCGTTTATGCTTACTCCAAGTAAGCGTACCGTCCGTTCCGACTCGAGAAGAAGAAGAGCGCCATCACCGTCTTTGTCCTTTTTGAGTCGAGTCGCCGCGTCGCGTCGCGCACCATCGTTTGCCTGCCCCGCGGGGCGGGGGCCCCCCTCGGTGTATCGGCGCGGGCGGTCTTTGCTTTGCTTCCGTCGTGGCCATCGGTCGTCTCCTTCATCCTTCATTAATAATAGATGGCCAGGACGTGGGGGAACAGGAAGGATCAGATGAAGTGGGGGATCCCTATACAATCAAATCATAGCGGTTTCCGAGCACCCCATGCGTCTTCATTATGGCATGTAATAAGGCAGGATAGGAGCGCCACCGGGATAAGAAAATCCGTCAGATGCGATTTCGTCGATTTGAGCACAAGCTCATTTCATTCATCACCGGGTTGCCAAGATTTCGATTCGATTGATGCTCCCCTCCACCACCGTTAAACCATATGGACGGACCGAGACCGAGACCCGAGAGCGTCCGTTAACATAACACGTAATGTCATGAGCATGCACGCGCGAGTCCGGCTCCCGGCGCCTCGGACAGCCTGCCGGTCACACTTTCGGGGCCCGTGCATAGGGTAGGGAATCAAGCGGACGAAGCGGTGCGATGCGATGCGATGCGAAGCGATCGATCAGGCAACCTTGACGATCAGCTTGCCCGTCGTGCCCCTTCCGGAAATGTCGACGTGGGCTTTGCGAACGCCTTCGGCGGTGAACGGGTACTCGTCGTGCACGCGCACCTTGACAATGCCCTTGTGGATGAGGTCGAAGAGCTCAGCCGAGTAGGTCTCCATCTCCTCTTGGGTGTAGATGTAGTTGATAAGCGTGGGACGGAGAACCTTGACGTTCTTACCAGCGAGCTTGAGAGGCGGGAACGGCTACGGAGAAGAAAAAGCAAAAGTCAAAAAATCCGCATTTTTCCCAGACGGATGCGACAGACTTGCTTGACAGAAGCCGGCAAGCCGGACCGGGTCAGTCGATCCATCCATCGCGTCATGACTCACGTCGACGGTGCCGGAGGAGTTGCCGTACGTGACGATAGTACCCTTCCGGCGAACGACTTGGAAGTCGTCTTCCCAGCTGTCAAACAAAGCGACGGGAGTTTACAGAGGTTAGACGGGAGGGCGTTTGAAACCTCCTTGCCTTTGCATGGACGCCAGGCGAGCGTCCCACTCACGTCGCCTTTCCCACACCGTCAAAGACGGCGTGCACGCCGTCAGGAACGAGGCGCTTGACACCGTCGACGACGCTCTCCTTGGTGTAGAAGATGACGTGCTCAGCGCCGTTCTGCTTCGCCAGCTCGGCCTTTTCGGGCGTGGAGACGGTGCCAATGACGTGGGCACCCAAGTGCTTGCACATCTGTCGGGCGTCCGATGATGAAACCAAATGGCGTAAGCGACGGCGACGGCGACGAGGGGATTTCTGTCTTGACGTTAATGCGACCCGCCAGCCAGTCTAGCGGGCACCTTGGCTGGCTGGCGGGGCTTGGCGTCCGGGGCGAGGAACGCACCTGGCAAAGCAAGAGGCCGACACCGCCAGCGGCGGCATGGACGAGAACCCAGTCGCCTTTCTTGACTTCGTACGACTCTCTCACCAGCGTCCAAGCTGGACGGGCGACGGCAAGCGACGAGGAGCGACGAACGAAGAGTCAAACAAGTGTCAGGGGCAGCGGAAGGGGAAACGCGTGTACGGTCACCTTAAGAGGAAGATAACGAAGGAGGCCGGCTCACCGGTCAAGCCCTGCACCAAGGAGGCGGCGGCCAGCCGAGTGTCGGTGGGAACCTTGACGACGTTGTTGCGCTGGCGGACCACGTACTCGGCGAGCGACTGACCGCCATACGCGGCCACCTTGTCGTTCACTTTAAGATCCGTCACGCCCGGGCCTACCGCCGCTACCGTACCGGCAGCTTCTTGGCCAAGGATGAACGGAAGCTGAATGGGGTAGACGCCGCCGCGGTGGTAGGTGTCTAAGTCAACGAGAAGACAGTCGGAGGAGGGGGCGACCAAGATGTCAGGAAAAACTTCGTTGCCGTGAAAGGGAGGACGCAAGTCTGGTCCACTTCGCTCCCTCACCGATGAAGTTGATGCCAGCCCACTCGGTCTTGATCAACACCTGGTTCTCCTTTGGCTGCGGGGTGTCTGCAAAGAGACGAGCGGGGGTGAACAAGGAAGAGGCATGCGTTCGTCACCGGTTCGACGACGTTCCGACGACGAGGCGATCGGGAAGACAGACGAACGCCGATCGATCGAAACTCACCGACTTGGAGCACCTCCACAACCTCGGGTCCACCGGTCTTGGTGAACTGTCATCGACGACGAGCGCGCGGGCCGGGTGAGCAACATGCGAAACTAAAACCACATCCATAACCACATGGACGCAGCGCCGGGCGGTCGGTCGTCGTCGCCGCCGCCGGCCGGGCTTAGACTGGGGCTCACCGACTCGGCTCAACTCACCCCAGCGGCGTTCATCGTCTTGGGAAGAGACATGTTTGCGGCAGGTACGACGAGGGTGCGAACAGAAGAGGCGGGGGCGAGAGGGAAGTAACGAGAGAGGAGGGAGAGACGAGGGAGGGCAGAAGGGAACATGTCGATCGTCGATGGGGGTCGGCCCTTAAATCCTCGCTTCGCTCTCTGACGTACCGTCGTTTCCGCTCGGCCGACATGTTGCTGCGGCACCCGGGCGAGTGGAGGGACGGCTTGCCGACGTCGGAAAACAGTCAACCGAGGCTCGCTTCGTCTCGTCTCGTCTCGTATCGTATCGTCTTTCTCGTCTGCGTCTGCGTCTTCGTCTCCGTCGCCGGCGCAAGTTCGGTTCTCGACATCGTCGTTCCAGTCCGGCGAGCCAACCAGCCGTCCATCCGTGTGCTTCTCCGCGTCCTTGGTCGTGTGTTCCGTTCACATGCCCCGCCGACGAAACGGAAAGAACGCGAAGCAGCCGCTCTCGGCCTACATACAAAATTCGGGGTCCCTTTCACATGTAGACTACGTACGTACCGGCATTACGATATACCACACGAAAACCCAAACAAACTTCCTCCTCGCCTCCACCTCGGAGGGGTCTCAGTTCCTGTCAAAAGGCGCGAGCGCGTCGGCGACCTTCTCGCGCGCCTTCTTCTGGAAATCGATCGAGTCGTGGAAGATCTTCCACTTTGCGTTCAGCAGCGCCTTGGTCTCCGCGTCCTCGGTCGGGTAGACGAACTTGCCGGGCTTGGTCATGAGCGTCTGTGGAGGTAAATGGGCGGGTGGGTCGGTTGAAAAAGAACAGGCCAGGCGGTCGGGTGACGCATGACGGACGGACGGACAGGTTAGCTCTACCGACTACCGACTACTGACCACCGACGACCGACGACCACACGCACCATGAGCTCCCAAAGCCTGTCCCTGTTGGCGTAGGACAGCTTCTCGGCCTCTGTCTGCGTCTCGATGTACACGCGCTGTCCACCGGCCCGGCTGGAGATCTCCTCGGCGAACCGGCCCAGGATGGCCGAGCCGGCGACGACGGACGCCGAGTGAGAGAAGGGTAGCTGGACGGGCACGCCGCACGCGTCGGCGATGAGCTGCATCAGCGCCGCGTTCTTGACCTGCCCGCCTACATGTGCGAAAGGAGGAAGAAGCGATGGAACCGCATCGAAACCGAACTTTGTCAGCGGTATGGCCCCCATGTGTCGTCAAACGAGGCCAGGTATGCCCTGCCCTGCACCGAAAAACGCGTACCGCTCATGTAGATCGAGTTGATCTTGTGGCCCTTGCGGTTCATCTCGTCCATTATGTGACGCGTTTGGAGGGCGATCGCCTGTCGTCCCACGTTCACCCCGTCAGAAGGCGATCAAGACGTGTCAAGGCACTATCCCTGACGAACGGCGAGACGCATCACATCCACGGCTCACCTCGAGGGTCGCGTGATACTTGAGAGCGAGGTCGGTCATGCCCGAGTCGAGATGCAGGCCGGTGATCATCCCGCGCATTGAGTTGTCGGCGAGAGGGGAACGATTGCCTGACATGAGGAGGAGAGAGAAGGAGAGGAGAAACGAGGAAGAAGCGCGATGAGGCGCCCCTCCGCCACACTCGCTGGGATAGCTTTAGGCTATACTGCGCGCGTGGCCGACGACTGCTCACCGTGCAGGTCGGGATAGATGTACAGCTCGCGAGTAAGGTGGCTCAGGCTCCGGACGTTCTTCTTAGCCCTGAGCTCCTCAAGGATCTCAGAGAGAACAACAAAGTGATTCTTGCCCTCTTTCTCTGCCCTCGCCTTGAGGCGCGGCCACGAGGCGTGCGTCTCAACCATGAATTCAATGAGCTGGCGGCGCGAGCGCGGTTCGGTTTGTCAGGTCAGCAAGGTCCGCTAGTCAACTCGTCGGCTCGTCAACTCACCTGACCGGTCGAGCTCTGACCGCCTTCGTTCATCCAGAAACCGGGGAAGACGGCGTGCTTGTACGGTCCCTGAAGAGGTCAATCGCGTCGTCAGTCGAATCCACCACCCACCACGTCCAACCGCGCGCTCCGCGCACGCACCCACACGCCCTCGACGAGGATGCCCTCTGGGCTCTGGACGATGTGGCAAGTGCTCGTGCCGGCGATCGCGGCGAGCCGGTGCTGCGAAGTGATCAGGTCCAGCTTCTGCCCCGCGCCCTCTTTTGCGTTGATGGCCGGCGCGGCGACGGTGCCGATCCATCCGGCGTACGCGTCGATGACAGCGCTCCCGACGGGCGTGCCCTCCACGAGCCCGAGTTCCTCGGCGGCCTTCTTGCTCAAGCCCTTCCCGACGGGCTCCCCGGCGGTGAGCACGATACCGTTCTTGCCCGGGATGCCGCCAAGCTGCTTAAAATCGTTCTCCACAAATTCGTCCAGTCCGATGGCCTTGAAAAAGTCGGCTTGCCAGCCGGTCTTGTTGTCCGCCGAACCAACACCGGGGGGCACGTAGGAGCACTTGCAAGCCAGGGAGCAGTTAGAGCGAGCGAGGTTGCCGGTGGCGCGGAAGGAAAGGAAGTCGGGGAGGTCAAAGAACATGGAGTTCTTGAAATGCTCCGACGCCATGTGCTTCTTGAGCCAGAGAACCTTGGGAATCTCCATCTCAAGCTGCGGAAGGAGAAGGAAGCGCACTCAGACCGAATGACGAAGAGGGGCTTTCGAAGGGCGTCTTCGCGCACTCACGCTCATCGTCTTTCCAACGTAGTTCAACACCACGCTGCCGGTGCTGTTGATCTTTTTGGCCTCGTCCTCGGCTCGGTGATCAGCCCAGAGGATGATGTTCTTCTCGCCGGGACCCCAGTGTCCCTCGGTGACGCTCATCGGCTCGCCGTTGAGGTCCGTCACGGCGAGCGAGCAAGTGGCGTCGAAACCCACGCCACGCACCTGCTCGGGCTTGACCTTGGCGTCGCGCACGACGTCTCGGCACGCCTTGGAGATGGCGTTCCAGATGTCGGTGGTGGACTGCTCGAAGACGCGGTGGTCCCGGTCGTCGCGGAAGGTCTTGGTGGCATACGTCGACTCGGAAAGGATGTTGCCGTCGCTGAAGGCGACCGAACAGCGGCGGTGAGCCAGTAAACATCTACGTCCTTCTCTCCCCTGGAGCTTCTCGTGAGGACTCACGTGTCAACTAGAGCAGCCCTCGCCGAGCCTGTGCCGCTGCGTGGGCATATCGAGCAGATGGGAGGAAGGAGGAAGACGACAGCTCAGCTCTCGTGCTCTCCCAGCTCGCTCGCTCTGGCTATGAGTAAGACAGACGTGGCTATGAGTAAGACAGACGCATAACGATCCAACTCACACGTCGACGCCAATGTAATAAGCTTCGCTGGGCATGGTCCTTTCCTTTCGTGTTGGGGAAACTGCGTGGGGGATTAAGTCTGGTCGAATCTCGTGCGTCTCGCTCTAGTTCGATGACGCTCCGCCGGGAAAAAGGCTAAGTAGGGGGAAGCGAAAGGGAAATACGAAGAGATAAAGAACGGGAAAGAAACGAGATGCTGTGCGTATCGACACAATCTTCGACGGTGGCGGTCGTTTCCCAAGAACGACGAGCATTGGCTGGCTGGCTGACCTAGAAGGATCGAATCATCGAAACTGCGGCGGGGTAAGAAGATCCCGACACTCGATATTAATAAACCGCATGATAATGGACGGGGCTCAAACAATTACCCCGGATTGTAGTGGCGTCACGTGGGGCTTCCCCCACCCCTGCCAAGTCGGGTCGCATCGACCGATCGATAGACCCGTTCGACGTGACGCCAGCAGCCCGTCGTCCGTCAGAGTGGAATAGCATGCACCATCATCGTTCATAAGCCGAGACAGGCGGCGCATAAAACGAAGTACAGTAGCTCTTGCACCGGTCTCCAGCGCCCCGGCTGACCGGGCCGACGGATATCATAGGCGGAGCGGGCAAGAAGGGGAATAGAAAGGATGACGAGGGAAGACGCCGTGCTCGAATCGGCACAGCGGAAGAAGAATGTGAGAGGCGACGACCCCTCAGGAGAGTGAGCGGTAAGGCAAGAGGGAATAGTGGTGATAGAAGAGCACAGGTGGCCGGTCGTGTTAGGACCGTGGGGCCGAAAGCGGACGGGGTCGTCAGATAGGCCACCAGATGGTGGACGTAAGAGGGGAGGGCAAAAAGGATAAATGGATGGTATCGAGAAGCACAAAAGAAGGTAGAAGAAGGAATCGGTGGGTAGAAGGAAAGATGAGAAAGGCAGTTCCGAGGGCAGAAAAAGGCAAAGTTGGGGAAGGGACAGGAGGTCGGTGTGGGCAGTGAGTGGGACCGCGAGGAAGCGGCGAAGGAAGGAGACCCTGGCGAAGCGGGCGGCAAAAAAAGGAGACGCGGATATGAAGAGACGAAGAGAGATGGAGAAAGAGGGCGGAAGCAAAGGGAAAACGGCAAGCGCGGCGCTCCAACCGAATCAGATCTTGTTGGACAAGCGAGAGTAGTCGATGAGACCGTCATCATCTCCCGCTGCCTCTTCCTCTCCGATCTGCCACCCTCCCTCCTCCTCGTCCCTGCTCAGCGCGCGGTGGTGCGGCGTGGGCATGCCCGTATGAGCGGGAGCGGGTTCGTGCACAACGCCGCCTCCGTCCTCAAGCGAACCGTAGCCGTGGGCAGCGCGGCTGGGGCCGTCGCCGCGGTGGAAGAGGGAAGCGGTACGGCGGGAGGTACGCGTAGACGCCCTCGAGGCGCGGGAGAGTGCCCGCTGGAGCGGAGAGCTGTCCGGGCCAGAATTCCCCCGGCGCTCCGTCATGGGCGCAGGAGGGGAAGAAGCAGAGTCACGGACAACGCGGGAGAAGGAATCGCGCGAGAGGTGGTCGTGGGCGCGCTTGCCAGTTTCCCACATGGGCTCGGAGAGGACGTCTTGGTCTGGTAGGGGGTGCAAAGACGCGGTCAAGGCGAACACGCGCCGGAAGACGCGGTCAAGTGAGCACATGCGCGTCCAACTTTGCTTGACTTCGATGATGGCGCTGGAGGGGACAGCTTGGCGCCACTCACCGTGGTATAGGAAGATGTAGACGGTGGTTGCCGTCTCGATAAACCAGAGCGCAACCTGAAGACCAAAAGTGGTGTAGGCGAGGGGGACAACCCAGTTGATGAGGTCGCAGACATGGTTGAACGAACTGGGCTTGGGGTAGTGCCAGTACCCGTCCCAGAGGCAGTTCTCATAGCCTAAGGGCGAAGGAAAAGGATAGACGGTGAGAAAAGCGGCAAGTGGACGGGCGCGTACGCGCTTGGAGCGGCGCGGGGAGACTCACCCCTCAAGTCGGACGCGTATGCCAAGGCGCCGCTGACCCAGAGGACGCACATGGTGAACTGGAACATGAGCTCGGTGCGCGTCTCCACGAGGAGCCAGAGGAAAGAGCCGGGGCGAAGGAGATGCATCTTGTAGAGGAGGGGAAGACCAAAGTTGTAGTTGAAGTAGATGATGGGGGTGAAGATGCCGAGGACGATCATGAAGATACACGAGCCCCAGGAGGGGGGGATGGAAGGCTGGTGCGAGTTGTACCACTGCGAGCGGATAGACGGCGAGTCAGCGTCACGGACGCGCAGAACGCAGGCGGGAGGGAACTGGACTGACCTGAACAACCAAGATGGCCATGATGGCGCTAGCCAAGCTGAAGACGCAGACGAGCGACGAGAACAAGAAGCGCATAGCGAGGAGGAAGCGCGGGTGGACGGACCTGTAACGGCGGTCGTCGACGGCCGTCTGGGGCTCGTCCACGATCCGGGCGTTCCCTTTTCCGCGTCTGCCGAACATGACTGTCGATGTGGGGTGCTCTCGTCTTTTTCGTCTCGCACCGGCCTCGGGACGCCGGGAGTGGGAGGTCGAGGGCAAAGAGGGGGGGTGGTCGGAAGGGAGGGAGAGCGTAAGGGAAGGTGGGGGGGAGGTAGGGTGAGGTGGGGGATGGAGGGGGAGAAGTCGTCGGGAAATGAGGGGGAGGGGGAAGTAGGGGCGTTAGCGAGAAAGAAAGAGCGTGACGACGATGAAGGAGGAAAGAAAAGGCGGGGCGGGGGAGAAGGAGAGAAGGAGAAGCGGGGCAGGCGAACGCGGAGGCAGGCTGCGGCTGCTGCGGCATGGCAGACGCCAGACGGGCTATCCCCGCTTGACGCCGTCTGCCCCACCGGAAGCGCGAGGAGGACGGATGTGCGTGGCTGCTGCGGCAGCGGCTGCTCTTTGGTCGCTGCGGCAGCCACGGTCCCGGAAGGGGCATGGGGACATAGATAGGCAGACGATTGCGGGCATGTAGCCGAAAGCGAAGTGAAGGAGGTCAGATAGGATAGGAGGAGTGAGGGGGGCAATGTGCAGTGCAATGCAGTGTGTACAAGTCCGTATAGACAGGCAAAGGGCGTCGTGGACTGGACAGCCGGATGTACGTATGTGCATGTGCCGGCGGTTGCTGTGTATACTGACTGTACCGACGTACACACACATCCATCTTCTGACCGCCAAGTCGTCCGATCACACCCTCTTCCGCTCACATCTCCACCTCCACCAACTCCCAGCTTGGTAGCGTATGTTCGTTCTCCTCAACTGCCTTCGTACCCCGCTCAGATCCTTCGCTCTTCCTTCCTCCGTCAGCCCCCTCTTCCGCTCTCGTCTCCCTCACTCGCGCCCCTTCTCCACCACTTTGGTCAAGCTCGACGGAATGGCAAGCGTCTTTAGCTCCTCCAGGCTCCACGATAAGGTCGTGCTCATCACCGGCGCTGGAGATGGCATTGGAAAGGCGAGTCAGGACGACCGGCACGCGAGACGAAGCGAAGCGAAACGAAACGAACGCCATAGAAAGCGAGGCAGCTGAACTCCTTCGCCCGCCCTTGCCCCCTCATCCCGTCGTCAGGCCACTGCGCTGCTGTTCGCAAAGGTAAGCTGTCCATGCAGTGTCCGAATCAAAGTCGATCAGAAGGAAGGAGGACAGCAAGGAAGCAAAGAACATATGGAACAAGGCACCGTTGACAACCGGCATCTTCTCCACCTCGCTCCGTTCTCCGCAGGCCGGCGCCAACGTTATATTGACGGCGCGCAACCAGGAAAAGCTGAACAAGGCCGTCGCCGAAGCGGAGCAGGCTAACAAGCAAGGCGGCTCCGGTCACGGCGGCAAGTGCGTTGGCGTCACGTTGGACGTTCAGGACCGCAAAGCCGTCGACAGTCTGCTGGACAGAGTCCCTGAAGGGCTGAGGCAGGTGGACGTGCTGGGTGAGTGGACGGTCGCCGGAGAGCGACAAGTGGACCAGTCTGCAGAGACGCGCTCAAAACATGTTTCTCCCTGTCTCCTCTCTCTTTTCTCGTCCGTGTCGTCGTCCCTATCTCCTTCGTGCCCTCTATCTCTTGTCGTCCACAACCTAGTCAACAACGCCGGCCTCGTTTTCGGCGTCGAAAAGGTCGGAGACATCAACCCAGACGAGATTGATACCATGTACCAGACCAACGTGAGACTTATTTCGTACAAGAATCATACTCTCCCAACCCGGTGCGATTGGACTAGGCCTGACAATGTCTTGTTTTCCAGGTTCTCGGCCTCATCCGCCTCACACAGCTCTTCGTTAGAGGTATGCAGTCTACCCCGTCGATAGCCAACTAATTGAAGCGGACTTCAACTGACCCCAACACGTCCGCCTCGGTCCTGCTACAGAGTTCAAGAAGCGCAACAGCGGCCACATCATCCAACTCGGCTCGGTGGCCGGTCGTGAGGCTTATCCTGGTAAGCACGTTTCCGGCGCCTTTCCTTTGGTTATGATCGCCCCTCATCGGCGCCGTTTTCCTCTTCGTTTGGCCGCGCAATAGGCGGTTCTATTTACTGTTCGACCAAGGTCAGTCAAGAAGTGCCGGCGGACCCGTTCCTCTTTCATGATGAGACTAGGGCGTGTGCTCATCGACCGATTTTACTGGTTTCTTCCAACGTCGGTCCTCCAGGCTGCCCTGCGCGCATTCACGAGCGCTATGATGAAGGAACTGGTGAACACCAAGATCAGGGTCACTGAGGTCCAGCCTGGCATGGTAGAGACGAGTGAGCGACGACTTAGTTGCGCTACGTGAGGGTGAGCGACCACACTGCCGACCTCGCTCACGATTCTCATGTTCTGCCATCGACCGGCATCACAGACTTCTCTGTGACTCGCTTCAGGGGAGATAAGGCCACCGCGGACAAGGTGTACGAGGGCATTGAGCCATTGACCGGCGATGGTGAGTCGTTGCCTTCCCTTTATTTCCATTCGAATCAATTAAGGAGTATTTCTAGCGAGCGGTTCGCTGCGACACGCGACGCTCCGATCCTTTCGACCGCATATCGCGATTCTGATCCATTCGTCGTCCCTCTAGATATCGCCGAGGAGATCGTCTGGGCAGCGAGCAGGCCTGCTCACGTCAACATCGCCGAGACGTTCGTCCTCCCCGTCAACCAGGTGAGCTGGCTTCCCGTGCGCTCGCGCGGTGAACATGCATGCTTTCCCGCACGCCACACGTAACTTTGTCTTATTTCCGTTTATCTATTCTCGCCCAACCCACACCAGGCTTCGCCGTACCATGTGCACAGGGACACCAAGTGATGACAAGAGAAGTTGGAGGGGTGGCAGTAGTCCCGTCGGAAGGGGTGGTGTTGCTCTCGTCTGAACTTTTTAAATGCTAGAATCCTGTCGTCCGTAGTTCAATAATCAATCATACAGGAACATGGATCATCATCATCACCACTCCTTCTTTATGATTCCCCCCAACAGCAAGCGAGTCTGCAGGGATTGAGGCGCTTCTGGACGTCGAACTTGCGCGCGCGTGTGTCTGATACGTCTAACACGACTTGCTGCGACACACTGGGAGGGTGGCGAAATCGACATACGTAGCACTGCCGTCGTGACCTCCCCTCTCGGCCTGCTACCCCCCCCCCCCCAACCTCCCCTGCTTTCTCTGATGTCCTCCTTGCACCACCCTCCTAGGCATTCCCGCGCAGTCGCTATTAGTCCTGTTGACCCCAGCCCCTTCCCCTATCGGACCCTCCTCACTCTCGTTGTTCACTCTCTCCGTCTTACCGCCGGACACACCATCCCGTAGCACTTGCTTTCCCACGGCAGCTACCGCAGCTCAGTCTTTACGCCGCACCAGGCCTGTATACGGACTTTTAGGTAGATTAATCGATCAATCGATCACTCCTTCCGTCTCTCCCACTTGCAGAGCGGAGAGACGACAAAAAACAAAAAGCCAAGGTCAGAGAGAGAAATGTCGCTCGCCCTCGAGACAAAGGTGGCCGTGTCCGCGGTCCTGCGCGCCTGCGGGCTCGCGCAGAGCGTGTTCCACAAACTTGTCACCGAGGAGACGATCACGAAGAAAGACAAGAGTCCGGTCACTGGTGAGCGAGATCGCTTTGCGCAGGTCGGAGGGAAGGAAGGAAGGGAGGGAGGGAGGATAGAGGGAGGGACTGAAAGCCGTTCCGGTCGCTCTGGCTCTTTCTTTCCGTGTCGTCTGTCTGTGCTGTTCCAGTTGCCGACTACTCCGCCCAGGCGGTCATCAACACTGTCCTCGCCACTCACTTCCCCTCCGATCCCATCGTGGGCGAGGAGGACTCGTCCGACCTACGCTCAGACGCCTCTGCTCCCCTGAGGGCCAAGATATGCGAGCTCGCTAACGCCGCGCTGGCCAAGCCCGAGGAGGACTGCCCGGCCGTCGGCGGGCAGGAGAACAAGTGGGGGACGGAGATGAGGACCGAGGCCCAGCTTTTGGAAGCCATCGATAGGGGAAGCTATCAGGGAGGAAACAAAGGTCGTGAGTGTCTGCCTCACCTATCTCGCACCTCAACGGACATGGAAAGTCTGAGGCGAGCTGAATGGTCACTAGCGTCGCTCGCAGCGTCCACCGTCGTCTGTGTTCGACGCCCCCAAACGCCTGGCGTCGATCCCTGTCGAGTGACAGCAGGAGCCCTCAACTGACGGCACACTTTGTTCCTTCATGTCCAGGCATGTGGGCGCTTGACCCCATCGATGGCACCAAAGGCTTCCTTCGTGGCGGGCAATATGCCGTGTGCCTCGCTCTGATCGTCGACGGACAGGTCCAGCTCGGCGTCATGGGCTGCCCGAACCTGCCGGTCGACGTTGAGAAGAAGGACGGCGAGAAGGGCGTCATCTTTGTTGCGGCCAAGGGCACTGGAGCGTTCCAGGTAAGGATATCGCTCGCCTGGATGGACTTGAAAGGATTTTAGACACCTAAACCAAACCCCTTCTCTGCCGACTTTGTAGCGGTCTTTCACCTCACCCACCCTACACCCGATTTCCATGCCCCCAGTCACCTCCCTGTCTGATGCCACCTTCTGCGAGTCCGTAGAAGCTGGCCACAGCTCCCACGACGACAACGCCAAGATTGCCCATTTGCTCGGCATCACCCGCGAGCCGGTGCGCATGGACAGCCAGGCAAAGTACGGTAGCATCGCTCGAGGAGATGGCAACATCTACTTGCGGCTGCCCGTGGGCGACGGGAGCTACCAGGAGAAGATCTGGGTACGCTGCGCTTGTCTCCTTCCGTCATCACTCTTCTCGTTTGCCTGTTTCCTTATCTCGTACTTTGCTCATCCCCCGTTCCCTCTCCTCGCTTTCCCATCTTCAGGACCACGCGTCAGGCGCGCTTCTCGTCGCCGAAGCGGGCGGCCTCGTGACCGACCTCTTCGGCCGACCTCTCGACTTTGGTCGCGGGCGCACGCTCAGCGCCAACAAGGGTGTCGTCGCCGCTCGCAAGGACGTTCATCCAAAGGTCATCGAGGCTGTCAAGGAAGTCATCGGCGACCGCTTCTCTAAGTGAGAGGTGCCGTCGCCTCATTCCCCTTCTTAACCTCACCTTGGAAAACTCGCTACTGGACAATCCCCTGTACATCATGCTAGTGATATGCAGGAACGGCTGCACTTTTTTCTTTCTTCTCTTCTGTGGAGAATCGATAACTGCACGCGTGGTATAACATGGGAGCGACGGTTGGCTTTTTGTCTTGGAACACCCGTCCGCGATGACTTTCGTAAGAAGACAAAATACCAGACGCTGGCTAGAGTGGATTTTTGTGAGGGCATGTACAATGTCACGTGGCATAACGGCATGAGCACCCGTGAGCCTTCTGGGGCGCTCCCAACCTCCTATCTATCTACCACGATATCTCTACCTCATTTCAGAAGAAGCGCTCTGCCCACAGCTTCTTCACGACGTCTATGGCCAAGGAGCGTTGACGCTGCGCGCCGAGGGACCGTACACCGAGTAGTTGTCCGAAATCTGCCTTTGGGGTTCGGCGGGCGCCTCTGGAGCGTGACACTCATCGGACCAGGCCACCTACTTAGACGGCCCCGGTCGTCCATGCCACCGGCGGCCCGGCATTTAGCCACTAACGATAAACGCTGACGACGACAAGCCGTTCCAGATCCTGACCTAGCAGCAGGACCGGCGTCGCTTTTGAACTGGATTCTACGTGAAATCGACGACGTTCTGCCCTTTTCGACGCACTGCTTTCAAGGCCTCGTCTAGCAGTCACCTTTCATCACGCCCACGTTCACGGCTAGCATCGCTCGTAAAATGTCTTCCCTTACCTCTACTTCACCGATTCACGTTGTCCTCAACGAAGCGGCCGGTCACAACCTGGGCGGCGCGCTGCTCGAGTCTCATGTGGTCCCTCGGATCGAGGCTGCCGGACGACGCGCTAGGGTGTGGAGGACGGAACGGGCCGGCGACGGGGCTAGAATCGGCCATGAGTTGCTGAAGGAGTGGCAGATAGAGGGGAGCATCGGCCGTCGGACTCTCGACATTGTCGTCCTGGGCGGTGATGGCACCACCCATGAGCTCGTCAACGGATTTCTGCTCGAGCGAGAGCGAAAAGTCCGAGAAGACGGACAACGAGACGCTCCGGACGGCATCGAGAGCCGACTGCGAACGTCTGGGATACCTCAGGTCGAGCTGGCCATAGTGCCCACCGGAACGGCCAACGCTCTTTTTGCCTCGCTCTACCCTCCGGATGCAGAGGTGGACGGGAGAGACGAAGTGGCACACAAGTTGCGCTCCCTTGATGCGCTCCTGCTCTCCTCTTCTATGCCCTCCGCCGCCGATCGCAGTCTACCCTTGTCCCTCGTCGCCGTCAAAACGTTTAGCTCGACCTCGCCGGCTTCAAATACCGTGACCATCTCTCACATCGTCACCTCGACTTGTCTTCACGCCGCCATTCTGAACGACTCCGAGGCGCTCAGACAATCCCACCCAGGCATCGAGCGCTTTAAGCTGGCGGCGCAGAAGAATTGGGACCGGTGGTATTACGGCTCTGTCAAGCTGCTGCCCTATTCTGACCAGGACACTTCCCGACGTACGATCAAACGATACCATCCGAAGACGGGAGAATTCATGGAGTGCCAAGGGGATGAGGGCGGTGAAGGCATCCACCTTGACGGACCGTTCGTCTACTTTGCAGCGCTAACCGTCGATAGGCTGGAATCTCACTTCGTTCCCGCACCGTTCTCCAAGCCGACGAGTCGTCGCCCAACGTCATCCTCAAGGATTTCAGACGCTCCTGGACGACTTTCTATTGATGCCGACCGCAATGTGGAAAAGGCGCCAGAGCGGCTGTACAGGCCTGCCGAAGCGGTGGACGTGGTGATCGTCCGACCTTTGAGGGACCCATTGGTGCGCGCTCTCTTGCCGCCCGCCTCCGTGGGCGGACAAGTCGTGACCGCCACGGATGAAGCCACGGCCCAAGCTCGCACCCAGTTTTCCGCTCGACGCTTGGGGAGACTGACAGCTGGGATGTACGACCGGGGGAAGCATATCCACCTCACCTACCCGGATCGTCCTTCTCTGACCGCGTCGTCAGGTTTGGCTTTTGATGATCCCCGCGACGGCCGGGGTGAGGACGAGCTGGAGCTGGAGGAAAGAGGAGAGGGAGAGCCAGTCGTGGAGTATTACCGCATTGGAGGGTTCGAGTGGCTACCGGTGAGTTGGCCAACTCTGATCACGATGCCGTTCTTCCCCTCTAAAAATTGATGGATCTATCTTGTGCGCGTCCGCCCATCCGTAGAACTCATCGGACGACCGCGCACATCTAGCCTGCATGGATGGCACCGTGGTTTATTCCTCTAAGGCCTCGGCCGGGGTGGCGGTGCTACCGAGCGGAAGCGCTGACAATGCCGCAGGCGGGTTTCGGGTCGCAATCTAGCTAGCGATGGATCATGGAAGTCCAGCGAGGAAAGGAGGGAAACGGCGGAGGGCGTGTTGCGTTTGCCGGTGGAATCACACGTTTGAGATTTTGCAATACTCGTGCGTAACGAGAGACGTACATGGTTCGAACCACCGAGAATGCGGTCGCTGCTGGAGAATCGGTTTGAACGGTCTGAGAAAATGTTCGGTCGTGGCTGGACGAGGGCAGTGAGACGAGATGGCGGTGGTGAGGGCCTGTTCACGCGACGAACGTTTTTCCCTTGTCATCTTTCTGTTCTCCCTCCTGCTTCTGAAGCCGCTCCTGCTGATGTTGGAACCCGCTCAGGCCGGTGCCAGGCTGATTGAAGGCTGTATCGCCGTGTTCCGCCCTGTCCCTCGCTTTGAGTCGCTCCAGCGCCTCCGCTTGGAGGAAGCCGATGTTCCGGCCTTGGGTCAGGCCGATGACGTACATCTTTCCGCCGAAACGGGATATAGTCAACCAAGTGAACGCGAAAAGGACCGCTTTGAACAAGCGGACAGATCACGGAAAGGCCGAGAATAACTCACCGTAGTGCCCGTCAAAGTGCTCCAGAGGATGAGAGTCAAGGTGCTCCAAAGGACCACGGGTGCTGGATCGCCTCTGGCCTTCGCACCCCCACGTGCCCTGTGTCGCTCCTCTTCCTCCGCCCTTCGCTGCGCCTCCTGCTGCTGTTGCTGCTGTTGCTGCTGCTCTTCAGGGTGGGCTGCAGTCGTGGCGGCCCCGCGTGCATGGTATTGCAAGACAGAGTCGCTCAGTCGGGTCATGTACAGTGCGGAGCTCCGCGAAGCAGGCAAGCACAGGCCGGTTCGAGCGATGAAGGAACTCATGAATGACGGAGCTGTATGTCGGACTTTTTTCGTCGTTCGGGATGACCGTGCCGGAGGATGTTCGTAGTTGGCACTTGGAACACGACGACAAGGCGGCCCGACGAGCGGGGCCGTCTGTCTGTCCAGTTCCGTCCATTGGCGGCCGGCTGACTGAAAGGAGCGAGAAGAGGGATGATGTGTCAGCGGGCAGCCCTTTTCGTGCGGGAGATGCAAGAGGGCGTGTCATCTGTTGCGCTCTCTTTTCCAGAAAGGTGTTCAGATCTTTGGTGATGGTCATCACCCGGTTGAGACTCGCGCTTGGGGGAGTCACTGCGGAATTAGGAAGCGGGTACAGGCAGAAGGAGGCATGACGAGTGGGTAGCTTGCGCTGTGATGGAGGGGAAAAGGTCGGAAGCCTGACGTGGACTCTGGAGCTGCCATTCAGCCCGCGGTGGGTCCATTGAAGGCCCGGGTTTTCCTTGTCTCATCCTCCTCCTCCATCGCCGAACCCACAACCTTTTTTTTCCCATTCTTTAAACCAAGATTCCTTACATAGAGGTTCCGGACTCGCTTGACCAGCGTTCGCCCCCCCTCTTCGTCAGAGCTTAGCCCGCCTCTGCTCAGCGCTCTCCGCCATCTCTCGCTCCTTCCTCTGTCTGGCCAGGAGCGCCCTTCCAGCCCTGCTCGCATTATCCTTGCCGATCGACGAGCTGATCCATTCGCCGATGCGAGCTAGCTCTCCGAGGTCGACGTCCGTGCGGTAGCCCTCAGACTGTAGGACGTGCACCACGTCCTCTGTTGCTATATTTCCGGTGGCGCCTGAAGGAAGATGACGGTGCAGGCATCGGTCAGAGGGGACAGCTCGATACCGGCGGCCGCTTGGCGACCGATGAACGAGGGTCGTGTGTATAGACGATCCGTGGCCGAGCGAAGCTCTCACCTGGAGAATAAGGGCAGCCTCCCAACCCGGCCACAGAAGAGTCCACCGTGCGCACTCCCGCTCCAACCATCGCGAGAACATTGGAGAGGCCTGTGCCGAACGTGTCGTGGCAATGTGCCTGTGGGAAAGAGGGAAAACGTTCGATGGTTAGGTCGTCGGCCATCTCCGACAGCGTAGCAGACAAGCTGCGCACTCACCGCCACCATGCCAATGTCGACGTCTTTGACCACCTCATTAAGCATGTTGAGCATCTGCGAGGGCGTCCCCCCACCGGTGGTGTCACCCAGAGACACCTCGTAGCATCCCATCTCCTTGAGTGCTTTCGAAATCTGTCGCACCGAAGCGGCATCAACAGCGCCGCTATAGGGACACGTGGAGACCACAGATACGTAGCCGCGGACTTTGAAGCTGAAGTGCGAAGGAGAGGGTCGGAGAGGTGTATTCCTGTGAGCCAGCGCTCCTTCGACTGGGAGTCGTGTCGAAAGGGGCCGTCCCGCTCTCTCGTCGAGCCCGCTCACCCGTGGTCCAGGGCCTTGCGCGTGACCGTCGCAAGCCTGTCCAAACTCTCGGCTATGGTGGTATTGGTATTGGCCTTGCAAAACGCTTCCGTCGCCGCGGAGAAGACGGCGATCTCGTCCGTCGGCTGCACGAGATCTCCAGGTACGGAGGGCGTGGAACGAGCGGAAAAGGAGGGGTTGGATGCGGCGGTGTTGAGGAGGTCGAGAAGGTTGTCGAGACCTCGAAGGTTGGGAACGAGGATCGGGTAGGAGACGTGGGAACGCGGGGTGTAGAGCGTCAGCAGACGCGGCGTGTCTGCCATCTGAGGCACCCACTTCGGGCTGACCATGCTGCCCGCCTCAACGACCTTGAGTCCAGTTCCGCCCAGACGGTCGATGAGTTCCACCTTTACCTCGGTGGGCACGACGGCCTTTTCGTTCTGGAGGCTGAGCGGGCAAGTGGAGGGGCGAGGGGGGGTGAACGTCGTCCGAACCGAACAAGCGGCGCTCACCCGCCCACTCACTCATTCCCTCACTCACCCATCGCGCGGGCTGACCTCTACGATCTTGACAAACATGGGGTCGCTCGAGCCGGAAGTCGAGCTGCGCTTGGCGTGCGTCGCGTACCCGTGCCTTGAAACGGCGCACGGACCTGCCGCCGAGAAAAGTCGCGCTTGCAGCGAGCGTCGCGCAAAGCTTTGTATGAGCGTCATGGCCTCGTTGGGTGCGAGACTGCGGGGATAGAAAGGAGCAACGTAGCACGAGCAAGCACGTCCATGGGTGGTGGTCCGGTCGACTGCGGCACCCCGCATCGCAGACCTCCGGCGTCTAAACTCCGGTGGTCCAGCGGGTGAAGGCAACGACGCTCTGCCTTGTGCCACCACCTCTGTTCCTCTCCGCCCCACTACGACCGCTTGCCCGCTCGCCCTCTTGCCTGCGAGAGGAAGAGGAGGATTAACGATGCGCCCTTTCCTTTCATATGCCTGGGGGTGCACCACCGTCATCGACGAAGATCGTCTGAGATGCTTCTATGGCCGGCAGTGCCTCTAGCGGCGGTCGTGCTGCCGCAGCTGATCGGCCGCAGCCAGGTCCACTCCAGAACGGCTGCGGCGACGGTGCTCGGCGAGAAATGGAAATGGTGTCGAGGCGAATCGCGAAGTTGCGGCCGTCGTTCTTCTTCTCCGAGCTCACCACGTTCTTCTTTACGCATCTCGTCTCGCCTCTCATACACTCATCCACTCAGCCGAGCCGACATGTCGCCGACGACCAGCGGTCAAGCTCCGGGCGCTGGGGCCGAGGCGGAGGCGACGGCGAGCAAGTGCCCCGTGGATCACTCCACTCGCGAGGCGTGGCTCGCACAGACCGGCGGCAACTCACCACCCCATCCCTTCCACGGCGCCCAGTCTTCCTCCACGGCACAAAGGCCCGCTTCCTTGTCGACCGAGCGGACCACGTCCTCCATCCCTCGCCACCTCGACTCCGGCTCCCCGGCGCCCGCTGACGCCGACGCCTCGGGAAACTGGGTCTACCCGTCCCCATCCCAGTTCTTCTCCGCCATGCAGCGCAAGAATCACAACCCCAAAGCGGAGGACATGGACGTCATCGTTCCCATCCACAACGCCGTCAATGAGAGGGCCTGGACTCAGATATTGGAGTGGGAGAGGTTGGCCAGCCAGGCGGACGCCTCCGGTGGCAGGACATGTCCCGGCGGCCCGAAGCTGGTCAACTTTATCGGCCGGCCACGCGACCGGACGCCGCGAGCGTGGTGGAAGACGCTCACTGGGTGCGTGCTCACCCTTCTCGCCCCGTCCGCGTTTTCCGCGATCTGTCGACGGTACTGCTGATCGTGTGCACCGACGCTCGTCTTCGATCCCATTCTACTCTTTCTGTGTGTGTGTGTGTGTCCTCTCTCGCTCTCGCAGGTACCGACCACCGTTCGATCGACACGACTGGCTCGTCGACCGTTGCGGCACGCGAATACGTTACGTCATCGATTTTTACTCTGGCCGCTCGTCCCCTTCCGGTGGCGGCGGACAAGGGACGGACGGGAAGGTGCCCATGCCCGTCGCTTTCTACTTGGACGTCAGACCCGCGCTGGACGGGTGGGAGGGTGTCAAGCTCAGGACATTGTGGTGGGCGCGGCGGTGGGGGCTATGGAGTGGGGAAAACGAGAGGGAGAGGGGGATGTGAAAGTATGAAGTGGTATGGCCGCCCTTCTACCTCGACAAGATCCCTTTTCGTGATAACAGCGAGTCGACGCCAGAGCATTGTTCGAGGACGTAGGAGAGAAGACCGGCCGCGATCGAATCGGACGGGTCGATGCTCAGCGCCTGCGGAGAGCGAAATAAAACGTGGTCAATAGAGAGTTCCACGGTGCACGCACGCAACATGTGGCTGACGGTCCACAGGCGAGGCCTGCGCTCGCTCACCTGATGATACCAAGCCACTGCGTCGTCCGTTCGACCCATCCAATGGCACACCATTCCGAGCCCGACGTACGCCTCTACACAGTCCGGTACGACGAGGATGACGTGCTGAAACTCCTTTTCCGCCTCGACCGGTCGCCCGGACTTTCGATACGCGTGACCGAGGTTGAGATGCGTCGGCGCCCACCACGACGCGGCCACTTGCTGTTCGTTTTCGGCGGTGTGCTTGAGCGCCTCGGTAAAGCGCTCGATGGCGATGTCGTATCTGAAGACGGGTGACATTCAAAGACGGTCAGTCAACCCCCCCCCAAGACGAGACTGTGTGTCTACCGGTACTCACTGGCCCCTGTAGAAAGCCAGCACGCCTTGCTCATTAAGCAGAAGGGGATCGGTGGGGTGCAACAGCGCGGCCGCCGCTAGGTTCTCCTCGGCCAGCTGCATGTGAGACATTTGAAGATGCTGCATGCCGATATAGAGCAAGGGGAGGTGATCGCTGGGACGGGAGGCGAAAGGGGCAGGGAGCGAAGCCGTCAACGTCCGAGCCGGCCTTTCTCGACGGTGACAAACTCGGAGCGGACGTCCACGTCCACACTCACCCTTCGTAATTCTTCGCCGCCGTGGAATAGGCGATGACGGCCGCCTCATGCTCTCCCTCCAAGGCGAAGCTGTGAGCGAACGCGATCCACGCGGGGGCGAACCGGGGATCGAGTAGGTTGGCCTTGCCGAAGTAGCGGCGCGCTTCCGTCCATCGGCCTCCCGCGCCGTACCACACGCCCACGGCGTACCACGACGTGGGCGAGTCCGGCTCGAGCTCGGTGAGCGTGTGGGCGAGGAGAAAGAGGCTGCTGCGGAGGTGCTCGATATGATACATGCACGCAACGTGCAAAGGGAGTGTTGCGGCGTGGTACGGTGATAGAGACAAGATCCTGCGTGACGAAGTGATGGGCGGACGACAGGCAATGTCCATTGAGAACACGACAACACGCGACGATTCACGCATCGCTCGCTCCTGCAACTCACCGGCTGGTGATCGCAAAGGCGTCGGCGAACCGGAAGCGCATGAACATGTCCTCGGCCTTGCTGAGCAACACGTCCGCGTTGTCGCCCAGCCCATACTTTTCTATGAGCATGTGCCGCGCCGCTTCGATCTCGTCGAGGTGCTTGTACTGTGCGGCGCATGCGATCCTCTTCCGAGTCAGGTTTCTCGTCGTTCGGGGTAAAAAAAGGCCGTTGGGAAGTCGATCTCACCTTTCTCAACTTGCTCACGTACAAGAGCCGTACGAGGTCTCCGTCTTGCTCTCCTTGGGTCTTGTACTCGAGCCCCTTGACAAATTCCCACTCTGTTCTCGAAAGGCCGATAGGCGGACGCGGTCAGCGAACCACATCGGCATCGGCTTCGGTGGACGACATGGTTTACGCACCTTCTTCGACGCTCATCATTTCCGTTCGAACGAGCATGTCAAAACTTTCATAGCACTTCACGTCAAGAGAGAGCGCCTCGACGAAGCACTCTTTGGCCTTCTTCGTCTCCCTCATCCTCAAATTGATCAGACCGCGGAGATGGCACAGTGAAGCTTCCAGCTGTCACAGCGCGGGACGGGACGGGGCTGCGATATCAGCGAGAGATCGCCCTAAAACGGCAAAACTTCGGCTCTCACCTTGATTCCGCCATCGATGTTCTTGACCCTTGCACCGCTTTTCTCTGCGCGATGCGCCATTCGATCGAACCGTCGGTCAGGTCAGTCAATCCGACACGACGCACAAGCTAGCCGCCGGCGAGGGAGAAAGACTCACTCTTGCCCTTGAACGGGTTCGTCTCTCCGACCATGTAGAGCGCGTCTTCCCATTTCCCTTGCCGCACCTGCATTCATCCAGAGGCGCAGGCGGCGACGATCAGTGAGCGTGAGGATTCGACGGACCACGATTCTACTCGCTCACCTGACATTGTGCGACTAAATACCGCGCCTGCACGCTCATCTGAGCGATCGGGATCGTGTCTCCCTCGCCCGCCCTATCCTGTCCACCAAAAGGACCCAATCCGAGGTCGTCGCCGCCCAAAAGACCCGCACCGACGCCGACGTCCATCGCTGCGCTTCTTCTCGTTCTCCTCCCTTTTGGTGGCGGAGACGACGCCGACGTGGGCGTTTGTGGGGGCCTAGCGAGCAGGGACGTTGGGAGAGCTGCGGTGGCTCGATGGACAAACGAGTCCGGGTGGGCGGTGGACGAGCTGCCAGCGTGAGGCGACGAACGCCCGACACCGTTGGTACCGGCGAAAGAGATCTCGCGGCCCTTGCCTTTCCCACCGGTCAGACCAGCCTCGATGCCGTTATCTGCCACCGCTCTGTCGAGGGAGGAGGTCCGTCGGGGCTGAAGGAGGAGCTGCTCGGCTCGAGAGTACTGGTGGGTGAGGAAGTAGATCTGCGCGAGCCAGAAGACGTCGTTGGGGTCGCCTGGACAAGGAGGCAAGTGTCGGCTCGTCGAAATAATAATAATAAAAGAAAATTGAAATAAAAGACGCTAGCGCGGGCGGAGAAGAAGCTCACCGGTCATATCCATCACCTTGTCGCCCCAGAAAGCGGCAGTCTCATAAAGATGCTGGTGCATGGCGTCATGCCTCCATCCTCTCATCCTTCCCACCAAAGAGTCCGCGACCACCTCTTCGTCCTCATCGAAGCTGTCCATGCCGAGTCCGGTGAGCAAGCCTCCTCCGGCGGCATCCATGCTCATGCTCATGCTCATGGAACCCCGGCCGCCACCGCCTCCCACTCCAGAAGAAGAGGCGATGCTGCCCATCGACTCGCGCTCCCTTACCCGATCCGCCTGGTTCAGAGGCGCCATAGACCTCGTAGCCATGCCCGACGTGGACAGCTGAGATACTCTGCCAGACGCACCGGCTGATCGAGGACTCGCCCCTGGCGTTCCCAGACAGCTGATCCCACCTCCCGCCGCCGCCGGTGCCGCTTTGCGTTTGCGGAGGGGGGTGGAGGTACGAATGGCAGGGGAGATGGCAAGCATGGAAGAGTTATTCTCGCCCGGGTCTGACTCGTACTCTCCGTCGCCGCCTTCATCTTCATCTTCCTGCTCCATCCTATCCTCCTGCGTTACACGGTGAGACTTGCCAGGTCCGTCACTACCCGGACGTCTGAGTGGGAGCATGCTGCCGTTTCCGTCGTCGTCATCATCATCGTCGTCGTCGCCGTCCTCCTCCTCTTCTTCCTCGTCCTGTTGGCCGCCGAGCATCTTCAACTCGCTTCTCGCTCCGTGCAAGCCGGCGGGACCCGGGGAGCGATTGAATGAAAAGGAGTCGTTGGCGAGGGAGAAGGAGTAAGCGCTGCCGGTGTTGCGAGGGAGGACGTAGGCGGGCCGTGCACGACGACCGCCGACGCCGACGCCTACGCCGCCCGCCGGGAGTGGCTGAGAGGCGGCGGGTGGAGTGAAGAAGGAGGGATTGGCGCCGCCGCTGCCTCCTCCTACCGGCGGCGGTGGAGCTGGCGGACGAGAGCGGGCGTTGCGTGGTGGCATGGGTAAGGGAGGGAAGAGGGGCGCCGATGGTAGACAGAATGTCGCATGCCCTGCGATCCCTTCGTTGTCGTCGTCGTCGCAGCGAGCGTGCCTGGCCTGAGATGGAGCTGACCTGAGCTGACGTTTGTGCTGAACGCGAGGACGAGCACGCGCACACCCCTCGACGCGTCTCTTCGATAACCCTACTTTACTCCTCGTCGGGGGAAGGAACAGCACATGTAGAATACAAGGAGCTGAACAGAAAGACTTAGGAAGGGAAGATGGCGGAGAAGAGAAGAGAAGAGAAGAAATAAAAGCGGGCGGACAAGCGTCGATCCAAGAGGCAATCCATCCATCCATCCGATACACTTAGGTTCATCAGGATTCTCCAAGCCGGTCGGCCGGCGAGACATCTCGCCGAGTTTGCTTTCAATTCCATTTCTTCGCCGCGGCCTCGCGCTGAGCCGGGTCGCCGAAGGATAGGGCGTCGGCGCTGAATGGAAGAAGGGAAGAGAAGGGGGAAGGATGCGTGCGTGAGCCACGGAATGCTCTGTCGGCCTCGTTTCGATTATGCAAATGACAAAAAAAGGCAAGACGCCCGTGTCGGCCAATGCGGCTCGACTAGAACTATCATCGCGCTGGAAGACGAGAACGCACTGCTTGGAGAGACCCATGATGCGTCGCTGAGTCGCGTCCTTCGACGACCAAAACGGAGATCGATGGACGAGCCGGGGGCAATGAACGTCAGTCATTCGAATCCTTGTCCATTTCCGCGAGGTCGGCGCTCCCTCACCAGATAATGCTCCCTATCGAGTCTTCTGTTCGTCTTGATGGCGAGACCGCTCTTGTCAAAGGTGTACCCTCGAGCCTGCGAGCGGCCGGTGACAACGGACGAGTGAGCAAGACGGAGCACGGGCCGCGCGGGAGCAGCTGGAGGAGACCAAGTCTCTGGATCGGCTCTAGCGACGTCGTGAGGCCACCCGCTCTCACCTTCATATCCGCCTTATTTTTTTCGATCCCCTCTTTGACCACTCGCACTGCGTACGCGAGGCCAAAGATGATGCCGCCGAAGACGCTGAAGGTGAGGATAAAGTTGATGTAGTCCCTACGGGGTTTGGGGGGAAGGGGCCGTGTGGGGGTTGAGAAACGAGGTCGTTCGAACAACAACACGTGCTTGTAGAGCAGGTGCCGGTGCTATTGGCAACGGACCTTTTCGTGGGCCATCACAACCTCCCAAGGCGCTCGCTCCACTCACCACGTCGTCGCCATGACTGTTCCGTGGCCGTCTTGTCTTGTAGTGCAGAGTGTGGCGAGGGGATCGGAGCGAAGCGGGACGACCGCGGGTGCTCGCAAGGCTGCGAGACGGGAGGGAGGCGACGGTGGAGAGGCAGGCAGGCCTGTCCGAGTCTCAGACGATCGAATTGATTCCGATCGTCCTCCAAGCGCCAGCGAAGGAAGGAAGGAAGGAAGGAAGGAAGGAAGGAAGGGACACTTGGGCTGGAAAGGGCGTCTAGGGCCGCCATCACACTCACCCGTCCTCTCAGGATCAGGACGGCCCTGACCAAGCTGAGCTGAGCTGGCCGCCGGCGATCATTACACCGACGACGTCGAGCAAGGGCCGGTCGCGTCGTGGGCGCTTTAGCCCGCCATCTCAACGATGGGTGGGCGGGGACGAAGGTGATGGGGAGTGCTCACTCAGGTGGACAGCGGCCGATACGTAGGCTTATGTGTGTTCTTCTTGGCCCAACCAACGCTTCCCATTCGTACCCGCTACCCGGCCCCGGCCGTATGGGAGCGCGCTCGAGTGCATACAGCACAGCACGTCCGCAAAGATGCTAACTTACGGCACGGCACAGGAGAACGTCGATCACGGATACAGCAGACAGACACGCCCGCCCGCCAAACTCGAGCGCCACCACTCGCCAAGAAACGCGCGCAAGCGGTCGTCCACCCAAGGCCCAAGCCCTCTGCCGATGAGAACAAGCTTGGGCTCGACGTCCACCGCGTCCGCGTCCGCCGACGCGCCCCGCGGCAGCTCGTTGATCTCAAAGATGCTGCGGACGCCTTGGAGGATCCATCGCGTGCCATCGGCCGTCTTTAGGAGGCCCTTTGAGCGGAGTACCATGAGCTCGGCATGCGGTGCCTTGGTGGGCGAGCCGAGCGCGCGGCCTTCGTAGCAGAGGTGGCTGAACCACTCCTCGAAGCGGAGCGTGTCAGGCAAGGTGGGGAGAGGAATGAGCAGAGTCGTCACATCGTCCAGATGAGAATGGCCGAGACGAGGGTCGAGGTGGGTGATTGCGTCACGCAACGAAGAGACCGGTTTGGAGCCGGAAGAGTAGGCGTCCAAGTCGAGAATTTTGGACAGATCGATCCGACCGCGTTCCGTCCTATGGACGGGGACGAGAGCGTTGACAGACCTGGAAACGCGAGCAGAAAGGTAAGCGCGGTGGATGAGTAAAAGGAGATGACGGACGCACTTGAGAGCCAGTTCCGTCCGATCTAGTCGTTCGGCATTCGACACGTCAGTCTTGTTGAGCAAGACGACGTCGGCGAGGGCTATTTGTCTGTCAAGAATGGGGAGCATATCAGCTTGGCAGCGAGGCCGACACACGCTCATCTGACCGCCCGCCCACGCACCTCAGCGCCTCGTTTGGCTGTCCGTCCTCGCGCGTCTCGGACATTTGCTGTGAGCGAGAAGCGGAGGCGAGCGAGAAGCAGAGGCTTGGGTGAGCTCGAAAGAAGGGACAGGCGCGACGACGGCGGTTTGCGCACCTCTAGCCCAAACACGGCATCCACGACGCAGACGATCCCGTCCAAATAGATATCGCTGCAAAACTGCGAGTACAGAGGAAAGCGACGGTGTTGAGCGCCGCCGCCGCCGCGAATGCAAAAACTCCGCCCGCTCGCCCCCCGCCTTCTCTCACCTCGTCGTCTCTCCAGAACATGTCGGCGATCGGCGCAGGATCGGCGAGGCCAGTGGTTTCGAGGAGGATGTAGTCAAACTTTCCTTTTTTGCGCATCAGAGATTCGAGCGCCGACAGGCCCGCGTCCTTTGCGGTGCAGCACATGCTGAAGTGGTCAGGGGAGTCGGTGAGTGGAGCGGTGCGGCGAGGCGAGGTGGGAGGAGGATTTGCTCACCATCCGTTCGGCAGCTCTAGCCATTCCTCGTACACGCCCGAGGACGAGGACACGGTCATCGACTTTGCTGCATGGCGATATGAATCGAAGAACCACCACGTCAGACCTCGCACGAGACTTTTGTCCCCCATCCGCGCCACGCCACGCCACGCCACGCCACGCCGTCCCCGACTCACCCACTCACCCTCAATATCGGCACTCGGACCAAACTCGTTCATCAGAACGGCAATCTTGCGGTCATGTTGCTCGGTCAGGATGTATTGCAGCAAGGTAGACTTGGCGGGGGGCGAAGGGGGGGAGGGCGTTAACAGGAAGAGGAAGAGGAACGGGGCAGAAGGAAATGAAATGAGTGCGCGTGAGGGATTGCGGACGACGAGAAAGAGATCTCACTTTTCCCGAGCCAAGATAGCCAGTGAGGATAGTGATTGGTATCCTCCTTTGATCCGTCTCCAGGGCTTGGAGCTCCCCGGCGACGTCGTCGACCGGCGCTTCTTCGTCCGCGACTATGGCATCTGGCCTGGGGAAGGGGGGCGAAGGGCGGGGTGTAAGGGTGCGTAAAGAACGGGACGAACTTGTACACTCAGGGCAATAGATGCGCAGAGGGAAGGAAGAGCGACATACGGGTTTTCCAAGTCTTCTTCAACCGCGTACGATGTACCGTCCATCCTTATTAGAATGGACGAAGAGGACGCCGATCGATCACTGCCCTGCCAGCCGCGGTCGAGGTTGGCAGGGAGGGGGAGGAGAGGGCCGGCGTGGATGGAGATGACGTTGATGTCACTGGCGACGGCGGTCTGGAGGGCCTCGCTGCGCTGGGCGAACTCTTTGATCGTCTCGGCCGAGGTGCCTGGCAATACTTGAAGAGGACTGAAGCTCCCACTCCACTTTACCGGCCGGAAACTTATTTGCCCCTCGACATTGCGCCGCCTACCTCCGCGTCCCGTCCCGTCCGCCTACACGATACCGTATGTATCGCCCGCCGTTTGAACCAGTTCGTGGCTAGAGCTCTCGTCGAAACGCGTCGTGTTCGCCATGACGACGCTGACCCGAAGAGACAGACTTCAAGAGGAAGCGAAGGACGCCGACAGATCACAGATCACAGATCACAGCGACTCGGTCAAAGGCAAGGAAGGCTGCGACTATGCAGGCCTCCTTTCTTTCCTTTCCTTTCCTTTCCTTCGCCCCGACGGAGACACCCTAGGGCGCGAGCGAAGCGGGGCAAAAATCAGTGTCCATTCCGAGCACGGCCAACAAAATAACGTGTGCAAGGCAAAGGCGCGGCGCGGCGCGGCGCGTGTGCGCGTGCGTAGTGTGTAGTGTGTGTGTGTGTAAGGACGAGCAAGAGGAGGGAGCAAAGTGGAAGGTGGGGGAGGGAGGGAAACTAAGCTCCGGCGACGCTCTGCTTTGCTTTGCTTTGCTTTGGGTGTGCGCGGCGAGGCGGGCGGCGGTTACAAGAGGGATAATAGGGTAAGGAGCATCGAAGACGGAGGGAGGCGCACGGGATCGTCCGTAGGGGATGGAAGGATAAAGCTGGTGGTGGCAAGGGTGGAGAGGGTGAATGGGCTCGAGAAGTTTAGTAGATCGGCTATGTGAGGGAAAAGACGAGAGAACGAAGACGGCGTTAGCGACGGCATCAAACAACCGCCCGCCTACCCGATTCGGGGAAAACTCACCGTAGCGAAGCCGATCCTCGCGGCGCCGTAATCGTAGACGGTGTAGACGCTCTTGAGGAAAGCAAGTCCAAGGATGGCCAGTCCGTTGGTGTTGGTACCGAACACGGCGCCGATGCACCGGTCCGAACCCGGCTTATCCTGGCCGAGGTTCATGTCCCTCTCGTCGACATGGACCTTGTAGCCCTGACCGAGGTCGACGACCATGCTCACGTTCTGCGAGCACGGGTACGTCCAGTAACCCTGGCCTTGGCCCGCCGACTGGGAGCCCTTGACGTTGGCCCAGAACTTGGCCGCTTGGTCCGCGGGAAGGGCCATGAGGGCTACAAGGGAGGACAGAAAAAAAGAATGAGGGACAAAAGCGAGAAGTAGCGTTGACCGTGGAAATCTCACTGGTGCCGGTGTCCGCGATGGCGTCAATGCCAGTGACGCTCAAACTCTGGCTGGGTCCGCTGCCGATGCCGGCCATGCGGAACTGCCAGTAACCCTGGTTGGAGAGGTCGCGGTACTGGATCTGGCCGGTAAACTTGTACTCGTCGATGCCGCCGATCGTCAGCTCGCTCTGGCCGGCGGTGTAGCTGGAGTAACGGCCGAAAGCAAAGGCGAAGACGTTCTGGTCGAGCTTGTGCTGCTCCACCACTTGCTGGATCCACGGCTTCTGCTTCGTCACCGCGAGGCTCGGGAAGCCCATGCCGAAGACGCCTTCGGCTGCGAAGACCAAGCGAGTGGCGGCCATCGGTGTCAGCTACGACCAAACCAGATAACATAACCGGCCAACTCACCGATATCGTCCTTCCAATCGCTGCTAAGCTTGGTAGCGACGCCAAAGACCTGGTTCTGGACCTGGATCGCGCCGATGGACACGTTGTCGCTCGCCGTCGTGCCCTGGACGTTGCCCACGCCGTAGGTAAGGTCAAAGTTCTGGTTGACGTTGTGGGACGTGGACGACTGCGAGGTGCTGTACTTGGTTCGGTTCGTGCCGCAGTTGGCGCCTGGGAAGGGGAGGAACGAACGTGAGCGGGACGTCGGGTGAGGAAACCGATGGAACATGTCAAGGCCCGCCCGACTCAAGACAGAAAGAGAAACTGACTGCAGTCGGTGCTCTCGACCCAAAGGTCAGACGAGCCAGTGTCAAGGTCGAGCAAGAACGTCTTGGGCGGGGTGCCGATGGAGACTTGTCCAAGGAACTCGGTGTCCCTGCCGCCGGCGACATAGTCGTTGAGGGAGAGAAGGGCGTTCTTGCCGTTCTCGACGAACGGCGTCGCCGACGGGTTCGGTTGGCCCACGCGCGAGACGCGGCTTTGGCCCGTGGTGGACGGGCCTACGAGCATACGTGCGCCGGAGGGCGTTGCGAAGCCGCCGCCGTCGTCGCTGTTGCTGTTGGAGGTGGACTTTTCGGCGGTGGTGCGGTCGGCGGCGTCGCCTGGGAGGACCGGGTTTTTGGCATGGTCGCCCTCGAGGAAGCCGCCGACGAGCTTGTCGAGGTTGACCCAGCGCTTGCGCATGCGCTCTTGGCTCTCGGCGTCCTCGCTGGGGCTGTACCGGCGCTCGACGTGAAGGGCCATGCGCTCAAGGTGGGCCCAGTCGACGACGCGGTCGTCGTCGCGAGCGTCCAAGTCGTCGGAGGACGCGCGGGGGGCCCGCTTGTGGGGGTGAGAGTAGTGGCGGGCAGAGTGAGAGGCGGCCCTGCGGACGAGGGGGACGGCGAGGACTCGGCGGGCGTCGGCGGCGTCGGGAGAGGCGGCGACGGCGACCGAACCGACGGCGAGGGCGCCGATGGCGGCGGCGACAGAAGCGGAGAACTTCATCTGCGGCGAAGGGGGCGTATCAAGTCGTTCGAAGGGGTCTGAGGGGAGAGTAGGGGGCGCTGTGGGGGGCAGGGGGAAGAGGGGTATGGGGAGAAGGAGCGGCGAGGAGGAAGGAGCGTGTGAAGAAGAAGGAAGGTGTCCTGTGAGAGATAAGCAAGAGAGAAGGGAAGGGAGGGGAAAGGAGGTGGTGGTGGTGGAAGTGGGGGTGGGATGAGGAAGAAGGAAGAGGAGGATGGAGGTGGAGTGAAGAGGATGGGACGATGGGAGATGAGAGATGGCGGGGAGGAGAATGGCCGTGGAATGAACGAATGGGTCGACGTGCTGCCGCCGGCAAGGCAAGGCTCGACAAGGTCACTCACCGACGACGACTGACGACCAACACCAACATCAACGACAGCCGGCCAGACCGATGATAGAGCGAGCGCTGGCTACCAAGCTAGCCAGTTGACCGCTTCGGTGCTTCCATCCGTCCCTCCCACCTACATACACCGCCACCCTAGCTCCCACAAATCCTCGGAGCGACCCGACTCGACTCGACTCGACTCGACTCGCTCGACAGACCAGACGAACGAACGAACGAGGTAGGGCTGGGCTTGGGCTGGGCTAGACGAGACGGAGACGAACTAGCAAGCAAGCACGGTGGTTGGACTACATACGGTGCAGTAGACATGCACTCGACCCGGAGTAGCAAAGCAAGCGTAAGCAAGCGCTAGCCAAGAGGGCGCGGAAGAGGATGAAGAAGAAGGACGGCCGGGCGGAACGAACGGGCGGGCCGACGGACGTATCTTAAGGACGTGCAGGCGGAGCGCGGGGGAAGAGGTCGTCGTCGTCGTCGGCGTCATCTTGCTAGTCCTCCTCCTCCTCATCCACCCACCTCCTTCACGAAGCCAAAGTGCACACATACATACATACATACATACATCCAGTCCCTTCGCCGTGGATGACCGGCCAGGGCAGTGGGCGGAGCGGGTGCGGGAAACGAAACGAAGAGGGCGCCTCCATTCCTCTCCGGCCGCAGCAAGGAAGACAAACTCGAAGGCGCACCCGAATAAGGAACGAACAACGTCAACTCGCGTACCATCGGCCGCCCGACATGGAGTGGAGTGGACTGGGGAGTCGATCAACGATGGGCACGGCCATGGCATTCGCATCCACGACGCTACCAGCCGCTCTACTGCCTGCGGTTAGGTTAAGCGAGCACGCACGTATGTCGTCGGTCGATCAGACCTACGACGGCATTCAGACAACCAGACCAGACAACCAGACAAGACAAGACAAGACAAGACGGATAGACAGACAGATAGATAAATGATGGACGCGACGCCTTCTTGTGCCAAAGCTAATCATCACCCCTCGACTCGCTTACCCGCTCCCGCTCCCGCCAACACGCTTGCCGCAGCCCTGGATCTGGATCTTTGCATCATACCGCCGGAGGCATCTGCCGCATGACGCCCGCCCTGCCTTCTTCCAACCCTTGAGCAAAGCAAGTCAGACGGAAGAAAGGAAGGAAGGATTAAACGCTATCTACAGCGTGCGTGTAACTTGCAATCGTCTGCAAAGAAGACCTAGCGCCGTACAGACAGATACAGTAGATGGGCGCGCTCATGCCGCCCCAAGTACCGTCCGTACCGTACCTACTTGACTAACGAAGTACGTCCGTCCGTATATGACACCAAATTCGACGGATAGAAACCGGCCCTCCTCACCCCCCACAAGGATCTAAGTGATTAGGACGTTTGTTAACCAGAGCCCATCTATCCCATGACCTCATGCCCCCATGCCCCGCGCTTACCTCCCCTCCTCCCGCACCTCCCCCACGACAGCCCCCATCCAAGCGACTAAAGCCCCATCGAGCATGTCCTTCCACCCTTCCTCCTTCCTCGCGATCCTCCTCGCGTCAAACGGGATGCCCTCCTTCTCCTTCTCTTTTGCTCCTCGACCCAGGGTGGGAGCGGCGCCGACGACGTTCGTCGACGGTCCTTCTGACGCCGGCATCGCCCCGACGAGGCCTGACGCCAAGGCCATCGACGCGCGAGCTTTATTAGGGGCCGAGGACGTGCTTGTGGAAGCGACAGCGGTCGAATGAACAGGCGCGACGAAAGCGATGGAATACCGAAGCTTGAGGGCGCTAGTGACGGCAATCGAGCCCCGAAAAACGAAAGCGACGCGATAAGAAAAAAAGAAAAAGGCGAGAGGAGTGCCACGATCAGTACATCCATTATAAACAGTACTTTGCTGCGACTGGATGCCAAGCAAGACCATCGAACCAGAGCGCCACTCACGCTGCCCAGAATCGCAAATTCTCCGTCCGCCTGAACGTCCATCCTCCCTTGCTCTTCCCAGCCGCCGCCTTGGTCGCCCCTCCATCGCCGCCGGACCTCGCAGGCGCCTCTGCCTCGCTTCCTCCGCCCTCGCCCTCCTTCTCCTCCTCCGCCACCTTCGCCCTCTCCCTCTCCCTCTCCCTCTCCTCCTCCGCCTTGACGTCGTGCACCTCCTCGGCAGGAATGAACCCCCATGGCCTACGCGAGCGTCGAAGCGCCGAGTTGTAAGCCAGGCACAACAGCTGGCCGTCCGCGAGAATGGATAGGAGCAGGTCGCGAGACGGACTCGTTGAAGAGGCGGGAATGCAGCCAAGCAGATGGGGGAGAAGCGGTGCTGGCACCGAGGAGACGAGGAGGTGGAAGGCGCGCTCTTGTTCGGCCAACACATTAGACCCGAACAATCCAGATGCAGATACAAAATGAGAAAAAAAATGTTCGTCAGCGGAAGGAATGCAAGCTGGTCCGACGTAGCACTCATCATGCTCCGACAGTCACTCACCGAGGTCACCCCCGGGGAAAGGCTCCCTCTGTGCCCACTTCGGCCAATGCTCCTCGCCCTCGTCCCCTTCCGACTCCTCCTCGTCCTCCTCGCCCTCAACTTCCTCCGCGCTCATCGCATCGCCTCCGCCCACTTTCACCATCGGCGCCGGAAGCTCAGCACCGATGGCGCCCGCCATCGCCTCCGTACCCAGTCCTCCTCCGGCCTCCCTGTCGACGAGATCGGCATCAACCTCATCCTCAATGTCCCCGATCGTGCCGATCGTGCCGATCGTACTGCTCGTCCCGCTCGCCGGCAAACCCGTCGCGATGCTCGCCCTCCTCCTTTCCTCTGAAGCCCCACCCCCGCCCGGACCCATGCCCAGACCAAGGGATCCGAACTTTGAGCTGCTCAAGGCCATCTCCGACGCGCGCCTCTTCACCTTGGCCTTGCCTCTGCCGCCCCTTCCGCGCCGGGAGCCCCTGCTCCTCCCTCGCGAGGCGCGGGCCTCGGCACCATCTGGGCCAAAAAGTACACGGTCCACCGTCTCGAGATAGGAGCGCACCACCTCCCTCTCCCTCTCCAGATCTTTCATCTTCACGTCCGAGCGATACAGGAACCCGCCAGACGTGCCGGCCGCGTCCAGCGGGTCCCGCGTCAGCGTCGAGCCCTCCTCGGTCTCAGTCCCCGAGGCGTCGACTGTGATGGGCGGAATGACAACGCTCGTGCCTGCGACGCCAGTCGCGTCCGAAGCACCGCTGTGATCGGACGGCGTGCGGGCGGACGAGCGAGGCCAGACGCTCGTTGTCGTCGTGCCGCCAATGCCGCTCGCGTTCTCTCCCACCGCCTGTGGACCAGGTCCAACGGTCGCCATCGACGGAGCATCCACGGCGGTTGAGGACGCTTCTGCTGCGGCCTCCGCGTACGCGGGGTCGTCGGGGGGGAGACGGCAGCGCTCCTCGACCTCGCGCAGCACGCCGAGCACTTCGAGCGCAGAACGACGGATGAGAGCGAGAGGGTCTGCCCCCTTTCCCTTCTGCGCAGTCGTCGTCATCGTCGCCGCCGGAGCGGGAGGATCGGAGGGGGCCTCCTTGATGCTCCCCAACAGCGCCGTGCTCGAATCCCTGGCCCTTGGAGGGCTGGTGCTGGGCCGCGGGAGGAACGCCATGCTGGTCCTTCGGAACTCGTCTTTCTTCCTCCTCAAGCTGCCCGGACCCATATTATTGCCCGTGCCAGCGTGACCGCCTCCAAGACTCAAAGGATCGGCTCCGTCATCGTCGGACGAAAAGACGTTAGCGGGCAGGCTGACGAGGTAGTTCCTCACGCTCCTGATCGTACGCGTGGTGGTCTGGAGGAGCTGGACAAGATCAACGTGCTGATCGGCCGCAGCTGTAGTGGAGCCCGCTGATGGCGTGGGGGACGCTGCCCGCTCGATGTCGCTAGGGAGAGGGAGCGGACGGCGGAACGGCGAGCCCGCCTGTGACGCGCTCAGCGACAGCGTCGGAGAGGGAAGTGGAAGAGAAGACGCGTCCGAGGTGGATTTTACGAGGTCGACGAGCGACCAGAGTTGGCACCTGCACGCAATGTCAAGAGAAAAGTGAATGAATGCTCGATTCCAAAGGACCAGAGAGACATGAACGGTCGCTCACATGGCGTCCAAGTCGAAGATGACACCAGGCCTCAACATGTCGGGATCAGTCTGAATAGGTTTGGTAATGGGAGGATAGGCGGGTCGGGAATTGACAGGAATCATTGGGGTTGCGGGAAGGTCAGGGGGCTCCGCGTCGGGAGAGGTGGGCGGCGACTCAGAGAGAAGGGTGCCGTCGCCGCCGATGGCTAGCGTGAGTGCACCTCGAACGTTTGAGGGTTTGCTGAGCAGAATCGAAGCGGCATTGTGGAGCGGTCAATCCATCTGGACCGCCACGACCTGCGTACGCGCACGCGCACTTCGTCAGACTACCCGCGTGCGCTCCGACTCACTTCTTCCTAGCCAAGCCCATCTTGCTGTACATATGCTGGAGATGGGTGATGCTCCCCAGCGCCATGACGCTCTGTCTCTTGGCGGCAGATCTGGAGAAGGGCTTCTGGTTGGACTGCGCCGTGGAGGAGGGGTAGAAGACGGCACTCCTTTTCGACTTGAGCTGTGGTCGCGGCCCGGGCGCGCCATCATTGGCGGCGTCCTTGGGCGGGGTGGGGAATGGCACTGAGCCTCGATCAGGCTGCTGGTGCTTGGAGGGCGTCGCGGGTCGTAATGGTGATTCTGACATGTCGTCTGATCGACGTTGGAAACAGGGATCCGGGGTATCGGAATGAAAGTGAGACGGTGTCTTGGAGATGGGTGCGAGGTATCCTGATGCGAGAGATGGGAAGCGATTGCGGGCCGGCGAGAGTAGAGGACTTGTTGGCGCTACACAGAGAAGCGCCCGCGTCGACCACCAAGGTGTCTGTCTCTCCTCGTTGAGAAGAGAAAAACGAGATGAGGGTCCTGACGAAGACAAGGACGCCCGACGGTGGCCGCTGGTCGGTTTCGACGACGCCTTTGGCTCCGTCCGCGTTCTGGCTGGAGTACAGACTTCAAGCCCGGACGGGGACGAGCAAGCCGCGGGTACTCTTGCCGCAGCACCAGGATCCGCCTAAGTCCGAGGCTTCGGTCCCGTCGGCCCGGTTAGTCCTTCTTCTTCCCGTCGTCGCCTCGCCCAGCTGTTTGTTTCCCAGCTCGCAACTCATCCTCAGCCGGCCGTCAAGGCGAGACGAGACGAGAAAGCATCGCACCCTCCAACCTCCAACCTTCTCAGCCTCACGACCAAGCATGGCTCCTCCCGGCCTCTCGCTCAGAAACATCGCCTCGGTTCACTTCACCTTCTCCCCCCTTAGTCCCTCCTCCCGCTCCGCGCGACTCCTCCTCTCCCGCCTCGCAGCCTCGAACCCGACCGGCGGGTCCTCTCCCGAGGTTTCCGCCTCCGTCCTCCCTTCTGCCCCTTCTCAGGGGGCAAAGGATGGCAGTGGAGCCAAGGACGTGATTGAAGTGACGTATACGGACAAGAAGAAGGTCACCATCGATCCGGCCGGCCTCAAGATCGGTGAGCTCATGGCCAGAGTCGACGCACACGCAAGGTCGCTTAGGCTCGCGGAGGAGGGACTGTGAGCTATCGTGGGTGCGCACTTGGGAGAGGGAGAGGATTGGGGGAGACATTGCATCGGGCTCGTCTCTCGGTGGTGGGGGGTCATGGTTGGCACCGCCGCCGAACGGCCGGACGAACGGGCGAACGAGAACATTTCTCGGCTCCTCTCTGCTGTTCATGGCCAGTTCTCCTTCCCGCGCTGTTGCCAACGATGCTGGCAAGCCATCGGACGTGCGTCCAGACTGCAGCAGGGCTGGCGAGCGGCACACTTGGCTCGTCAACGACGCCGGAAGTCCTCTCGGCAGGCTGCGGCCTCTGTCGAATACCCTTCGGCTTCTCCGCGGGAAGCGCGCTTGGCTGGGATCGTTCGTCTTCGGGGCGACCCTCCACCAGACCATTGTGCCAAAGTCTGCCGCCTGCAGTGTCTGATCGAGCGAGATGGGCGTGCGTGGAGGATGAGGCGTTGGGATGCCATGCAGCGAGCCAGGGAATCAGACTTGCATATGTACGCAGTTGTACTTGTAGAGCATCTTTCATCTAGATCGCATTAGACAATCAAGCTTCATTCCTCTTGACCTACGAGACTCTCGTCGTTGAGAACTTCTGTATGAGCTCTGCGGGCAAGCATAGCTCATCTATTCTTTGCACGCGTACGGGCGCAGGAAGGGAAGGAGGGAAGGGAAGGGGAGCCTGACGCGGAAACTGCAACTGAGCAGTCTCACTGGATAAGGCACGCCCTCTGCTGATCGGCGTCCTTAGGATGTTGTCAAGGCCCGTACGGGTCCACTGCTGCCTCCTCGCCTCCTCACATCCAGGATTCGGGCCGTCCTACATCCCCTTAGCCAGCTGCCGAAGGTGGCGCTGGCCCCACTTCCTCTAGACGCTGGTGCTGAACAGATGTACCGACCCACCGACGTCCAAGTCCAAGGTCGCCTTGCACAGGATGGAGCTCTGTGTCACGTTTGCTTTGCTCATCTACATATTGTCCAGGTTGACCTAAGGAGAGGCTGAAATCATGCAGACCTCGCTTGGAAGGTTGTCTTCAGATGAAGGCCATGACATTTTTCATGAGCAAATTCCTTTCCCTTCCATGACCCACGTCTTGGACGAGGATGCAAAGGCGTGCTGCTGTCTAGGTCTTCGATCGGGGAGCCCCTTTCTCAGGCACGCTGATGCTGCACGCTCCCGCAACTGGAAGAGGCGAACTGTTTCCCTTAAGGCGTTTTGGCGTTTATGGCAACGACAGCGAGAATGCGCATGAGTAACGTACGGTACAGACGAATGGAAGAAAAGAAGCCAGACGACAACGGCAGGCGGCCAACATGGAGGAACTTCGACCGTCTTCCTTCATGGAGTCACAACCCTCGCTCTCTCCCCCGCCGGGCTGACTAACCGCATGCCAACTTGGCACTTGGCCCCAGATGAGTTTTGAAGCCGAGGGAGAGAAAAAACAAACTGATAAAATCAAGGACTCGCGCGTCAGGAGTTGGTGAGGGTGTGCAAGATGGTATCGACCGCTCTCGTGGGTTCGCCGTTCCTGCGCAGGCGAATAGGTCGCGAGGAGAAGGAAGCGAAGAGCCGTCGAGGTGGTTCGTCCCTTCGTCAATGAGAGCCAACGATACAAAGACACCGATGACGCTAGCGGCGGGCGTCCAAACTCACGAATTCTGCAAAGCTTGCACGACCTGCTCCCTCGAGGCCATTGGGAAGATGGAGTGCAAGACGCGCACGTCTGTTTCCGACGGTCCCGTGGTCGCTTCGCCCGCGACTGCATGCCAACCCGGATGGGTAGGGGGATCGAGTTTGGTCCGTCAGGTTCGACGATCGACGTCGCTGAGAGCCTACTGGGCGATGAACAACGACGAAACTCAACTCACGCTGGGTGAAGTACTCCCTCAAAGCGGATCGCGGCGGTTGCGCTTCGTCCCCGTCCGCTTCTGCTGCACCCGCCCGTGCAGTCGACGCGAGAGGATTCGCGAGGGGAAGAATAGAGCGCCCAGCCGTCGCTTCACCATCTGCCGCACCCGCTCCGAGGCCGGTAGCGATTGGTCGAAGCCCAGTGAGCGAGCCCCATGTCGTACGTCCGTGCCTCCTCGATAATCGGCCAGTTGCCGGTGCCAACGCGCCTAAGCTTCTCCCCAGGCCCGCCCTGCTACCGGTACTCAAGCCGCTGTCTCCCTCCGGTCTCCTCGCACTTCCAGGCCCGCCGGCTCGTTCGGCCCTCTCGCTTCCGTCCCTCCTCTGATCCATGCTAACCCTCACGCTTCTGGGCGGCATGCGCGTACTCCCAATCAGAGGCCGGAGCACATCAGCAAGGAAGGTATATAACCGGGGAGGGATGCGGTACGCTTTGAGGGGCGTAGAGAGCCCGAGAAGATCGGAACGGTAAAGGGAGGAAATGAGAAGGCCTAGAGAGCTGGCTAGTAATGACGCTGGGAATTGGGATGTCGCGAGCTTGAAGATGGCCCAATGGCAAGAACTTTAGGGCCAGTTCCCACTGTCCTAAACCCTTTTCCAGTGATATGAAAAAGTCTACTCACCAATCCAGCCAGCACGTACACCGTGGCCTTGTTTCCGAGCTCCCACCCTCCCACCTTGATGGTCCACACGTTCGGCACCATCCTATACCATTGATACAGAATGGCAAAGAGGACACCAAATGGACCGGCAGGGACATAACCTTGCGCCGTGATGGAGTAGAGCGAGCGGGCGATGAAGCGGGGAATGGGGAAGAGGAAGACGGGGAGCAGAAGCAGAGAGAGGAAGGTGGTAAGGGAGAGAAGAAGAGTTGTTAAAAGAATAAAGGACTATAGGAGAGTAAAGAGGGCGGATAAGTCACAAAAGGAGAGTCGTCCTATAAGTCACACAATTCCAAGCAAAGGCTATCCTCGACGGAGCGTAGCGAAAATAGACTCACAGCAAACTTCCGGGTGCCAAATGTGCGCTCGACGGACACCGAGACGGTGTAGAACAGCAGCGTAAAGACAAAGACCTCTCTAGAGTTGGTAAAGGCAAGGTGGAAAGTGAACAGTCGCCAGTACTGGTGAAAGCATGAGAGGAAAAGAGGGAAGGTGAGCTTGGCTAGTGGGTCGTCTCATCTAGGGGCGGTGGCCGTGCGGTGGCCATGTGCACCAGACTTACCTGATGATGCACGGATATATGAGGATAAAGCTGAAGGTGACACCACGGTTTGAGCTCGAGCAATGCCGCCACAAGCGAGCATATGTTGGTCGTAAGCAAGAGGCCTGTCCGTGATTCCGCGATTCAGACACGACAAATCGAGACGTGACATCAACAAAACCGGCTCCAAATGTCAGCGAGCAACGGTCGGGCGTGAATGGGCTCTCAGATAGCTCACCCTTAGACAAGGGCGCATTGACGAAGCCGGAGACCATCGCGCACACGAGTTAGCTTTGCTCTGCACTCTCGGACATGATTGATGTCCCGTGTTGGTGGTGATCGGGCGGTCGAGCGCATGTGGGTGTTGACTGTATGTGCCGCAGCACCGTCACGGATGGTTTGCTCGATCACTTCGACCTCTATCGCCCTCCCTTTTCTCCAGCCTCGCCTTGCCTCGCTCCGCTCGCCGCCTCCCTCACGTTGTCCTTTGTACTATTATCTACTTAGAGTCTCTTCCCCTTTTTCTTTCTTCTCCTCCTATTTTTTATCTTTCGACCAACAACCATGTCGAGCGTGAGTCGCCATGCCGTTTCTAACGTCTCAGCCAACCATCGCTCTTACCCTGCATCTCACTTGGCCTTATATGCATTCTATCTACCAATGGACACAGTTTGCAGAGCTTATGAAAGCGGCCAAGGAGCACACGGCCTCTTCCGCCGCTGCTCTTGCCGAGGAACGAGCGGCTCGGGCGAAGGAGGAGAAGCGCAAGCGGGTTTTCCAGGAGAAGCGCGAGAGGGAGGAGCGCGAGCGGCAGAAGCTCATCTTGCAACGACGACTGGAGAATGAGAGACGGGCGGAGGAGGAGAGGAAGAGGAGAGAGGAGGAGAGGAAGAGAAGGGAGAAGGAGGTGATGGACAGGGAGGAGGGCAAGTTGGATAAGAGTCAGGGGGCGTTAGTCATTGGAAAGAACGGGGAAGTGAGGAACGCTTACGTGCTCAAGAAGGCAAGAGAGCAACAGCAAAAGGAGAAGGGTCGCTTGAGCGGCGCGAATGCCAGCCCGAGCGTCTCGCCGGCTCGTAAGCGTACGACTGGTGGGGCAGGCCCTTCCAAGGCGAAGGTGCGCCTTGATTCCTTCTTAGAACGACCGAACGTCAAATACGACGAAACAGCTCTCTCACACAGACATACCATCTCTGATATCCCCAAACGTTTTTCGGTCGTTCCGTCCACAGACCACTTCTTCCTCGCGTAGCAGTTCGAGCGTCCCGCTCACCCGCGAGGAGAAGCGCGAGAGGCAGAAGGCTGCCATGTTCGGCGTCTCATACTCAAAGCTTGTCAAGGGTACGTTTCGTGGGAGCGGGAATTTTTTTTTTTTGTTGGTACAGGATGGATAGATACACTGGCATTGCCCCTTCCGTCCACTTGTTTCCATTTCTTCTTTGTCTCCATCACAGGCGGGGACGCGAGCGGCCGCCTCACGTCCTCCCCCTCGGCGTCATTGAGACAGAAGGGCAAAGAACGCGATCTCTCCGCTTCCGCTGCCACAGCCGCTGGCAATAAGCGGCTAGCGGCAGCGTCTTCAGCCTTGCCGTCCTCGGTTTCGTCGTCGTCGGAGGCGATCAAACGCGCCGGAGTGGACAGAGTTGGTACCACCCGTCCCACGACGGCCCTGCGGGAGGAAATGATGAGGAAGAAAAAGGAACAAGCTCGGGCTCAGCCTCGGGGGAAGGGAGACGAGGAAGAGGAAGGCGAGGAAGGGTACTACTATTCGGAGGAGGACTTGGACGAGTACGAGACAGAGGAGAGCGAGGACGAGGGAGAAGAGGAGAGCGTGAGGGAGCAGATTTGGGCGATATTGGGACGGGGGAAGAAGAGAGAAGAGTGAGTTTACAACTCGCGGCGTGGCTCACATTGGTTCCACGGGGACGCATGTATTGAACGTGGAGGACGGCCGGGCTGACTTGATTGGACGGGGACCATGCTCTGGGCCATTTCCTTTTCTTTGCGCTTCGCTTCAGGTATATTGCCCGGGACGTCGGCAGTGACGACGACATGGAAGCCGGTATCGACGAGGTGTACCGTGAGGAGATGCGCAGGTGGGTGATACGTGTATATGCGGACTGACATCATGGGCGCTGCCTCGGTTTTTTTGATCCGAACTGACCTTTCCGCTCGTCTTCCTTCCTTTGCGTAGCGCCCGTCTGGCGAGGGAGGAAGACCTGCGCGAGGAGGAAGAGCTGAAGAGGCACGAGAGAGAGAAGGCGCGGCGCAAGATGAGGCTGGGAAGAGGATCGTGACCGGGCCCGGGCTGCTCAGCGGGTTTGAGTCCGTCGGGCGGCGGTCGTGCTCGTGCTCGTCTGCGTAAGGCGTATAACCGGTCGCTGGCCTCTGGTTCGTTTCGCTCGTCAAGTCCTTAATGGATGTCGGTGTGGACCGTGTCTGCTTTATCCCTCATCCATCCATCCGTCCATTCATCCATTCATCCATGCATCCATGCATCCATGCATCCATTCATCCATTCATCCATCCAGCATGTCTCTGTTCCTGGACCGGCGCACTTGTACATCAGCCACGCTTTCACCGACCGACTTATCATCTGACCGATAGAAGGAGGAATGGGACGTCTAGTTGCCTTCGGGGTGTCGGTCGTACTGCGACCGGGGACTGACTGTCCGCGAGCGAGCCTGTCCGACGTCCGTTGGTCGTCGGTCGTCCGTGAGCCAGACCGGGCCGGACGGGATGCGATGTGCGATCGGGATGATGGCGCGGTCGGTCAAAGTCGAAAGATGAAATACGAAATGCGAGTACGAAGACGGGTACAGATAGAGATACAGATACGGAAGCGAGGAAGGGCGGAAGGAATGGAGTATGGGTCTGTCTGGGTGAAGACCGTCGAGAGCTCGAACCGGCCGGACGGTGGGAGGCGCTCCCGTGCAGTGAAATCGCTGCTCGTCGTGGTCATATAAGAAGATCTGGGACATCCGATGGTCGTCGTCGTCGTCGACGTCGACGCGGGCGAGCCTTCAAGAAAAAATCAAGGATTCTTCCCGCCCTTGCCTTCCACCTCTGCCCACCCGCACCTGCCCACGCTCGTCTCCCCCTCTGCCCCCCCGTCCACGCCCACGCTCGTCGCGCGGCCGGCGCCACCGACGGAGGTGAGGCCGTCCCACCATTTCGCAGCGACGCTCAGCGTACCCCGCCCCCGTCCGACCGTCTTTCCCTTGCCCTTGCCCTTGGCTTTGCTCGACCTGCGCTCGAAATCAGGCACCCTTCCTTCGGCCCTCTCTCTCCTCTCCCATACCGTGTCCGCCTCCCACCTCCTCGCCGCCTCCGCCAGTATGACTTCGAACTTTGCCCTCCTTGCCGCGTCCGCGTCCGAGGTACACGCTGCCTGGCCGCCGAAGTCGTCGAGCACGCCGCCGCCGTCAAACAGCACGCGCTCCACCTCCACCTCCACCTCCGCAAGACCCACATAGGCCCACGCGACACGCTCATCGGTCTCCTTGGTGAGACGGCGGAACTGGCGGAGGGTGCGCATGCGCGCCTCGTGTGTCTTTTCGGGTTCTGTGAGAAGGGGAGGTGGGGGCGGGGAGGGCGGGGGCGGGGGCGCCGGGATGTGGGAAGGCGAAGGGGAGGTGAGGGAGGAGGGGAGGAGGAGGAGGGAGCGCGTGTGGACGAGTTGGGGCGTTGTGGAGAGTGTCGAAGGCGGGAGGTCGTTGAGTCGGCAAAGAAGGTGGCGCTGCAGGTTGAGGGAGGATGGATGGGGAGAGGAGAGGAGTCAGTCGGGTTGGAGGCCAGACGTTCCTCACGAGTCCTTTCGAGCCGAGTTGAGGACTGCGCTGAGCGACTACTCACGTCGACGCCGTATCTGAGTGCGATCCCGACCAGCGTATCCTCCGGCCGGACATAGTGCCTCGGCCGATCCGCCATTCCTGCTTCTCCTTGTGTCCCTCCCGCGGGCACTGAGGAGGGCCCGGGGGCGGGCTTTTCGTCATCCAAGGGAAGGACGACGGGAGGGCGACACGTCTTGGAGCCATCGGACAGTCCGTCGACCGCCGCGTCACTGGCTGGGGATGTAGATATGCGAGGAGGACTCTGCGTGGCACGCTCCGGAGGCGGACGAGGTGCGCTGGCCGGGCGGTGGTGATCGTCGTCGTCGTCGTCGTTGTTTTCGATGACGAATGCGCTGTCCACGAGCCCATCCGCTTCCTCATACGGCGGAGGCGGGACGTCCGGCACGCACGCCTGGGCCGCCGCGGCAGTGCCAGCGTCGTTGCTCTTGGGAAAGACGCCGGCGGTGCCTGCGCAGAGGGGACAGAAGGTGGCCAGGCGTGGATTGCGCTTGAGGCAGGGATCGCAGATCGGCCGGTGGCAGCACGGCGTGATGTAGTGTGGCAGCGGCCCGGCGCGGTGGTGGTGGTGATCTGGAGGCGCGCTGGGCGGTCTGGGGTCGGGGACGGTGGAGGAACATGCGACGCAGAGGGAGGGGGGCATGGTGATGGTGGGGTGTGTGAGACGTCGTTGTTGTCGGGCGATCGCGGCCGGGTTCGAGGTCAAGGTCGTACAAAGTCATCTCTATCTGTCTATCCGTATATTCTAATCTATCGTCTGTCATCGGCCGTATTGTACTACCCTCGCACAGAGCTGTCTGTATGCGGTCATGCGGGCCGCCCGTCGCCGTGCCTGGCGGCGTCAAGCGGGCGGCCAAGCGGGCGGCAATGAGGGGCGATGACCCCCGCAGGCGTCAAATGAGCGTCGGCAGCGAAGAGAAGAAACATTTATTATTTCCAACCAACGGGCCCGGCTCTCCACAACCATTCACCCGCCCTTCCTCCACCCCCACAGCCACGGCCACGACGACGACGACGACGCCTCAACCGTCGGATCCTCTTCCCCTCTTACCCCGGATTTCCTCCTTCCATCCACTACTCCAATCGTTCCCGCAACAACACCATTTCTCCATCTCCCCCGCGCCCACCCACGCCCTAGTCCAATCCGAGCCGCCTTTCTTCCCCCGCCAAATCCCTCCCTCCCCTTCCTCCGCGCTGTCCGGTCCGCATCCGCCGCTGTGCTGAGCGCAGCGACAGCGACGGATGGACGGACGACTGAAACGACCCACCGATTGACCGTCTCCTCTGCCCGCTCAGACAGACAGACAGACACACGCTCGCTCCAATCAAAGCCCATCTCCGGTTGCGCGACCGCCAGCCCGTCTTTTCTCCTTGCTTCATCTTCGATCGAATTCGCGCCACACCGGGCCAAACAGGATGGCCTACCCAGCGCCCCACCCCGACCGCACTTGCACCACCGCCTCCTCTTCCTCGCCCTCCTCCCTCCGCACTCCTTCCTCTGCCCCCGCCTCCCATCCCCTCGCTTCTTCCTCCCCTTCCTCCTCCCTCCCCGCACACATCCCCAACGCCCCATCACAACCCACGACACACCATCCTCACCTCGCCCCCCCTTCTGCTTGGGCAGCCGGCGCAGGTCTCGGCGGCGCCGGCAGCTCCGACGGGCCTTTTGTCCGTCCTTCCGCCGCACATCCGCATGGGCCCCGGTCCGGTGAGCGTCGGAGGATGATGAGCGTGGATGACGAGGTAGATACCGATGGCGAGGAGGCAAGGGAGGATGCCAAAGAAGAACCGTCGTCGGCCGACGACCGGCTCGTTCCGTCTCGCTCAGCGTCGTCCTCCTCCACCACGGCCCGTCGTCCGACTGACGCCGTCTCCTCCGCCCACGTCTCCTTCAAAGGAAGGAAACCGACGACGTCCAGCGCGCGCAAGGGCGATAAACGGAAGGAAAGGGAGGAGCAGGAAGAGGATGAGAAGGAGAAAGAGAAAAGGGAGGAGCAGGAAGAGGATGAGAAGGAGAAAGAGAAAAAGGAGAAAGAGATCAAGAGGAGGAGTTCCAAGGCTTGCGATGTTAGTCCCTTTCCTCGTCCCGTTTTCCACTCCCCGGCGGCCTCGTCTGTTCCCTCATCTCTTCTCTTCTCTTCCTCCCGTCCCGTCCCGCTTCGTCTTTGTCCCGCACCACCAGGGCTGTCGCCGCGCGAAATGCAAGTGCGAGCTGCCCCCTGGCGCTCCCGCCACCGCGCCTTGTACCAACTGCGAGGCCATGGGCGTACAGTGTACCTTTTTGGAGGCCAGTCGTAAAAGGTGAGCTTACCCGCACTGTCGAGCCGAATCGTGAGAGGAGTATATCTGGAAAAGAACGAGCGCCGACACTGACTGTCTGCTGTCTTTCCCCTTCTTTCCTCGCTCTCGCCTTTTTCAGGGGCCCGCCGAAAGGTGAGTGCATTCATGTGTCGAGCGCAAAACGGTCCCACGCGTATCTGACCTCCGGTCTCCTTCTCTTCACCCAGGCTATATCGAAGCCATCGAATCCCGCCTGCACCGCATGGAAGGCCTCATCGCCGTCCTATCCGCCTCTTCCGACCCTCGAGCGAGAGGCCTGCTCACGGACCTTGTCGGTAAGCAGAAGCTCGACGAGGTGCTTCGCGGTCTCGGTCCTTCTGCCCAAGCCATCGTCGCCGACGCAGGGCCCGCCGATGAAGGGGACGAGCCGACTCGGGTTCAGAAGCGACGCGTGGCAGAGCGAGGAGGAGGCGGAAAGTGGAAAAACAGCTGGTGGTCTCTACCCCTCAACGAAGAGGAGCGGGGGGCTGACGAGGCTAGAAGGGAGATCAGCCCTGGTCACTCCAAGGCCTCCGCATCCGCCTCCGCCGAGTCCTCATCGTCCTCGCAGAAGAAGCGCCGCGATAGCTTTCTCGACCCCAACGGCGATCCCCTCCTGCCCAATCTCCAACGCGTTCTCCACCAGCGCACCGGCCACGGGAGAGAGCGTGGAGAGCCGCGGGAAATCACGTCGTCACCGACGGCGACGACCAACAACGCCACGATCATCGCCGCAACTCATCAGGCTGCTCCCGGCTTCTCGCCCTGGCCGGCGCCCGGCTTTGCCCATTCCCCCCATCCGCAGGGGCGGCCTTTGGATGTCGCAAGTCAAACCACGCGGGCTTTGGATATCGGAAGTCAAACCACCGCCGCCGTCGCCGTCGCCGTCGAGCACCAACACGGCTTCGCCTTCTCGCCCTCTCCTCCCGCCGGCACCGCCAACGCCTGGACCCCTGGCCCACCCGCTCACCAGTTCTCGGGGTGGGTCCGCTCGCCGCCGGTCAGCAGTCGTCCGCCGTCCTCCTCTCAGCCCGTGCAGCCTCCGCCCGGACATCACATGTTTCCATCGTTCAGCCACTTTGCTCAACGTCGCCATCGGGACAATTCCAATGGTGCTGCCAGTCTCCATTTGCACAACGCCGACGGCGTCGGCGCGCCTTCCTTCGGCATGCCGGGAGTAGAACAAGCCCCCTTCCATCACCACCCCGATCGTCTCCAGCTGCACCCGCCGCCTCCGCAGGCCGCACCGGCGGCCTATAGCCCCACACAGACGTTTGAGTCCTTTGGCTCTCTCGGCGCCGCCAATTCGCCGGTTCGTCCGCCACCGCCGGACGGCCCTTCGCCGCCTCAACGCCGTCGACTCGACGGTCCCGGTCCTTCGACGCGGGCCATGTGGGACCTTTCCCCGCGCCCCGCCGCCACCGCCACCGCCACCGCCACCGCCTTTGATACCTTCTCCCCTCCCAGCGTCGACATTCTTCCCGCCTCCGGGTCTTCCCCCGCCGCTGCATCTAGCGCAGGCACCTCTCGCAGCGTCGGACCTCGTCCCGCTGCAGCGGCGGCAGCGGCCGCCAACGGTCATCCGCCGGCGGAAGAAAAGATCAGCGTGGAGGGAAGTTTCGGCAGCGCGCTCGCCGAGAACAGAGGCGAGCTTCCTGCCGCCAACAAGGGAAACACACCCACTGGCGCCTCTGCCCCGTCCATCAACGTACACCACAGCCCTGGCACTGCGATCGGGGCCGAGGAAGCGGATGCGGCGACGGCTATGTGGGCTTTGACGCACGTGAGCGCTTTCGTTTCTTTTCTTTTTTTTTTTCTTTTTTTTTTTAAATCTCTTTGGAGCGTCATGCTCTGTTCTCTTCTGTCTTTCTGTCGTCTTCGGCTCCGAGTTCGTGGGATGCAACATTGCGCTGATGTGGGATGCCTTCTTCTTACCGGATTCGCTTCCATTCCTCTTTTTTTCTTTCTCTCCTTTTTTACCCCGGACAGCTCGCCGACGGCCTTGGACAGCTCTCGCTAGACGAGCACGGAGAGGTGCGCTACCATGGCCTCTCGTCGGGCCTCAAGTTTGTCCTCAGGTCGGTGATGCACAAGGGCAATTTCTGGCGCTTCGGTCACGCCCGATCCGCTTGGCCCCCTGTGCGGATGCCCCCCGCCGGCCATAAGGAGGCGACCCAGGTGCAGGTGCGGGCAGAGGCGCAGGCGCAGGCGAAGGAGGGCGCCGTCGCCAGCGGCGATGGTGTGGGGCAGCGCGACGCCAACTCGAATCGGGCCGGCTCGTCAGGTGGGAGGAGGAGCAAGACGGAGGAGGAGTGCATCGTCGAGGCTGGCATGCAGGATGCGCTGCCGGACGTGGAGATGCAGGATCATCTGCTCGAGTGCGTCGTTCGTCGTGCTTCTTTTCCCGTTGGGATGATAGCTCGCGTCGCGCCCACCGACCGTCGATTCTCACTCTCTATCCTCCGTATCCCCCCGGTTCTATTCCGTCCCGTCTCCTCTCCAGCCTCTACTGGACATACGTCCACCCCGTCCTTCCAGTCGTCTACAAGCCACAATTCGTCCTCGATCTCGTTGCGTCCCGACAGCCTTCCACCTCGTCCTCCAGCTCCTCGGGCAATGAAGAGGCAGTGGACGACGGAGCTTCGAGGAAATCCAAAGTTTCTAAGCTCCTCCTCTTGGCCATGCTCTCCGTCGCCGCACGATACTCTGACCGCGTCCGAAAAGCGCCCAAAGAGTATGATGGCGAGTTTTGGGACGCTGGAGATGAGTACATGGATAAGGCCAAAGCGTAAGTAGGGGTTTGAGTTGGCTTTGCTCGCCTGCGCCACCCACTCGCCTCCGTTCTCATCTGTCGTCTCGCTTCACGGCTGCTCATCCGTCGTCTCACTTCACGGCTCATCCGTCGTCTTCCTCTCCAACAGCATTATCAACCGCGACTACGAGACGGCGCGCTTGGCGACCGTCCAGACGCTCCTCCTCCTCTCCTACCGCGAGGTGGGCGTGGGTGCCATGTCCTCCAGTTGGACCCAAATTGGCATGGCGATCCGCATGGCCCAGGACCTCGGCTTGCACCGCGATGTAGACAGCTGGGCCGGCGCGAGCACATACTTTTCCCACGCCGACAAGCAGGCCCGCAAGAGGGTCTGGAGCGCTTGTTTGATTCTCGACAAGTGAGCCCACGCCTTCCGTCGTCCTTCTTGAAGGGGCACTCTTTCTTCCCGTCCTTGAGATGTTTTGCCGTAGCACCTGCTGACGACCGTGTCGACTCGGTGGGCGTCGCTCAGGTACGTCACCATGTATCTCGGTCGGCCGATGGGCATCACCGAGCAAGGCTGTGAGTTTGGCATGCTTGCTGTTCCTTTTAGATGCGGTGACACCTTTGGGCCCTGCTTGTTGACCTACAACATCTTTGTTTCGCGTCCATTCAACGTACACAGGGGATACCGGGCTGGCTAACGAGGATGAGGTGAGGCCTTCCTCTGCCGTTCATCCTTACATGATTTTCCCGCTGGGTATCCCACGTTCTCATCCTAATCGCCTTGCTCCGTATGTCTCTCTTCGTGTACAGACCGACGAGACGGAACTCTGGCGGCCGTTGCGACCTTCGGGGCTGGAATGGGGCATGCCTCCCGTCACGGCGGAAGATGTTCCAGAGCAGATGCTCCGCCCTTACAAGCCAAGTGGTCAGACGAACGCCATTTCGTGCTTCAATCGATTGGCGACCTTGTGTGCGTAATTATTTTCCCTCCTCCAGCCAGATCCCTCAAGAGTTCGTCGCTCACGCGGCATACTTGCGTCTTCCTCGCAGCTGCCATCCTGGCTCAGGTTCAAGCGAAGCTCTACTGCATCCGCAACAAGAAGCCACAAGCCCTTTCGGCACTGGACCACGCCCTGGCGGAGTGGTATCTCAGCCTGCCAAGAGACTTACAGTACAACCCGTCGGCGGAACATGTCCCGAATCCCCACGTGCTCTTGCTTCAGATGGCCTTCTACTGCTCCCTCATCCTCCTACACCGGCCTTTCATTCCTGGTCCTGACGCTCAGCTTCAAGCGGCCGGCGCACCGAGCCGGACGACCAGTTATCCGTCGCACAACATCTGTACCACCGGTGAGTCTTCACCGAAGCTGACTGAAACCGTAGAGGCGCCCAAGCTTGACTTCTGGCTTGTCTCTCTTCCCGTCGTCCGCTTTTGCGCAGCCGCACATGCGCTCACGAGTATAGCCATGACGTTTCGCAAGACGTATTCGTTCAGGCAGGCGCCTCCGTTCCTGAGCTACTACATTCGTAGTGAGTTCCATGTCCGATTCGAATCGACCCGTCGCGAAGCGGGAGCACGAGGCGTGTCTCATGGCGGACGCTGACTGGTACACGCGCTGCGTCGCCCTCGCTCTTCTTTGAAAGCTGCCGCCATTCACTTTTCATATGACGTCCACGCAGACCCCGAGTGGGCCGGTCCTGCCAAGCGCGGCTTTGTTCAATGCATGTCGGCGTTGAAGGAGCTGGGAGTCATCTGGCCAAGGTAAGGGCGATCATCGTTCCTGTCGCTCCCATTTTAATCGTGAATCATGCCCGCTCATCTCTCGTTGCTCCTCATCAGCGCTGGACGAGCGTGGGACCTTTTGGACGGCGTCGTGGACGTGTCTGAGGTGGTTGGCATGGATATCGATCGTCCGCTCGGCCCTATCTATAATGATGCGCCCATTGCGATTGCCCGGGGCACCAAGCGAGGCCCGGAAGACGGTCCCATCGCCGCTCAGGTCGATGCAAGGATGGGTCGACCTCCGTTCTCGCCGAATGCGACGGCTCAGGATCACCATCAGCACCATCACCACCAGTCTCTCTCTCTCGAACGGACCCGAAGCGTCACGACTATTCACTCCTTCTCTGCGGCCAGGCGTCGCCGCCACACGACCGCCAGTCAGGAGCCGAGTGGCGCGGTCTTTTCGCCATCGACTGCCACTCCGAACGCTGATGTAGCGGGCGGATGGCCGATCGCCCATTCAACTCCTGCCTCGCTTGCGTCGGACAGCTCTGTCATGGCTTATTCTGTCGCATGCTCTCCACCCACGATGACCGGATCCGTCTTTTCGAACGCTCCCGGTATAGGGCCCAACCCGCCGTTCACCAATCACCTCTTCTTCGACGGGCCCTCGAGCACCACCGCCTCCTTCGGGTTCTCCCAACGCGCCTTCTCCGCTCAAAACTCCTTTTCCCAGCTCATCGACATGTTCCTCTCCGCTCAATCCAACGGCGTCGACGGACAGGCTCGCGATATCACCTTTCACGATGCCGCCTTCGACGCCGCCATGTCTCCGCTGTCGGCCATGACGTTTGCCAATTTCGGCGACCAGCCGCTCGATGACGCCGCCGATGCTGCTGCTGCTGCTGCTGCTGCTGCTCCTCCTCCTCCTCCTCCTCCTCCTCAGGGAGCCTTCAAAAGCAACAGCAACAACAATTTGACCTCACCGAGTGCGCGATCTGACGTGACGAGAGGTGCATTGGACTCTCTTTAGATGGCCGCCTTCTTCGTTGAATCCGCGTTTGTGAGACTGATCATATTCCTCCTCCATTCCTTCGCACGCACTCAGACATGCCCGATGCCATGTTCGGCCCCGTCGGAGATTTTGGCATCTGACTTTGCCATCCGATTCGTCCTTGTCGGTGCTTTTTTCTTTTGCTCTCCCTGGTCTGTCACGCCTAGCTTCCACCACTCGCTGCTTCCGCCCTCGGACTTTTTTTTCCCCCGAGATCCTCTTCGCGGTTTCTTTCTCCGCTTTAGCTTGGCCTTGGTTCGTCGTTTCGGGGTATCGCAAAATTAAGCATCGTGTACTACTATCATGCTCCGTTTCGTCTAGCGCGTCCTGATTCGACTCCACCTGAAAACGCAACGTATGTAATAACCGCGAGGAATGTGACGCGGGGAACTTAGGCCATCTGAATGAGCTCGAGAGCGAGGATGAGTGCCAGGTCGCAAGTCATCTCCGGATTTTGGAGCGTGTCGTGCACGCTCGAAAGGGCCTCCAACGTGGCTTGCTTGCCTCCCGGTCCGAGTACGAAAGTCTGCGCCGGTGCGTACGACAGCAGCACTTCTCGAGCCCGCTTCTTTGTTTCAGCCTTCTGCTCAGGTGTGCGCGTCGGGGGCATGGCCGTGGACCATGTTCCGTCCGGCCAGGCGTAGTCCTTGAGGTCCGTGAGCCATCCGGCGATGTTGGATTGGTTGAGCGAGCGCGAGGTCGAGGTAAGCGTCGCAACAATGGTAGCTTGGTATTGCGTTCGGATGATCTGCTCGAGCACTACGTTCGGCGGCCCCAAAGAGGCGGGAGGACAACAAGATTCAGTTAGTGGCAAGAGTTACCCGTCGGGAGAGTGGACGGATCACGCCGAGCGCCAGTCGGTCAGCACTCACCTCTCATCATTCCCTTCCGCAAAGTCCACTGCCCCGTGGTGAGATTGAAAGCCTCGTACGCAACTGCAAACACCGAGGAGAGCAGCCTGTCCACGTCTTCCTTTGTCAGCTCTTCTTCGACCGGAGCTTGCTTCGAAGGAGGCAAAGACCCAGTGGCGGACGTCGTTGTCGACCTTCGGGGCTCTTCTAACGGTGGCTTCTCCTCTCTCGCGCTGTCGCTCGGAGTGAAAGACGGCAACGGTCCGACGATGCGGGCGAACTCGTCCGTAGGTGAAGACGGCACGGAGGGCGAAGTGGAGCGCGACAGGGGCGCCACGCGCGGCTCTTGATCCTTGAGTTGGACATTAGGAGGTGGGGGTGCCTGCGCGAAGACTTCTGCAGCAGGCTGAAGCGGAGAGTAGAATCCCTGCTGATGGTCTGCAGAGGCACCAACGGCCGACGAAGCTCCGCTCGCAGCGGTGGAGGGAGGAACGATAGAGACGGCGTTTCCGGTCTTGTTGAATATGCTCGCCGTCTTTCCCATGTTTTTCATAAACATCCTGCCCGTCTGACTAAGATCGAAGCTGCTCGCGCTCCGAGTGCCGAATGGACTCTTGCCGAAGAGCGGTCGCTTAGGCACCGTCGCGCCAGCGCCAGCGGCGATTTGCTGTATTCCCGCCACCGGACTCGTCTCCGGCTGTCCGGGCGCGGGGCTGGTCGTGCGCGATGGAGGGGCCGTCCCGGGACTGGCGGCAGTGCGTTCCTTGTCGAGAAAATCCCGTAATGGGGCGCTCTGCGCGGTTTGGCGATCGAGCAGGAGCGAGCGAAGGTATACCTCAAGCTCTCGCATGAGCTTTTCGCTCGTCTTGAGCTTGGCCGACGGCAGCTTTGGGGGAGGCATCGCCATTTCACCCGCACAGGCCGCTTGAGACGCCAGGCCCGTGGCGAGCTGCTCCAAGTCAGCCCATCGGCGGAACAGCATGAAGCCGGACGCCGAACTCGGCCCGGGTGCCTCGCCGTTAGCGGTCAGAGTGACGCCTTCGATGGCAATCATGAGCTCCAGGATCTTGGGCGACACCAGTGCGGCGGGGTCTGAAGCGATGGAAACGTCGGTGACGGTGACGCTGACGTCGGAAGGAGAGACGAACAGCGCGGAGGTCGGCTGTACGTCGAGGATCAAGCTTCGCTTCGAGCTGGAGCGGGACATGTGGTTCACGTCTGTTGATGCTCCTCGGGAGTGCATCGACAGACGGGAAGCCGGCCGACTTGGGACGGCAGAAATGGGAGAGGTGGGTCGGGACGGTATGGAGAAAGGACCAGGGCTCGTAGTCGATTTTCGGTCAGGAACGCTGCTGGAAGATGTCATGTCGCGCCTGCCCAGAGGACTCATATACGTCATGGTGGGGCTAGCGCGTGGCTGCTCCGTCTGGATGCTGGATGGCAAGGGAGAGACGAGAGTATAGCTAGTGACGAAGGCATCGTAGAGATTATTTAACCGGCGGCGAATCTCGAGTCTTAGAGGCTGGATCACCTCCAAGCTTGGAGTCTAGAGGTAAGCACATGAAGCAAAGCAAGGCGGTCAGATGACCCATTTTTGCGAACGACACCGGTGAGAGCGCGAACGGCAAACAAGCTCACCTCATAAACCTTCATCAAAGCCTCTCGCAGAACCTCGTCCATCCTTTGCTGATCCTCGCCGGCCTCAGTCGGCAGCTCGCCGTCCACGTCCCTTCCAAGCACATCGACTGCACGACTCAAAATGCCCACAGCGTCTTGCTGAAAAGTGTCACCATCCGGACTGGTGATCTGGACAATCGTGACGAACGTCTCGAGTTGGGTGTATAGGCGGAGTAGTGCCTCTCCTTGTCTGTCCGGCATCGCTTTGTGAAAGGAAGGATGGGGAGACGGAGGGCTAGCGGGAGAGCTTGCAAGCGAGTCGAGGAAGCTCTCGAAGGCGTCGTAGGTATCTTGGTCCTCGCGCGCCATGACAGCGTCGAACGACGGGAAATTCCGTGACGCTTTTATCGAGGAAAGGGACGGGGACGGGGAAAAGGTGCGGATAGGAGAAGGGATGACGCGAGGAGGGGGTGAAATGGGGCGCGAAGAGGACGCAAAGCTCGACACGGAGGGCGGTTGGGGAGAAGGCTCTGCGGAGGCAACCGGAGAAGAGTCCGAGCGTTCCGAGACCGCTGAAGGTTTGGGGTATGTGCTAGTAAGTTTCTCGTCCGATTCTGCCACTTCGGCAACAGGCGGCATGAGGGAAGCAGGTATAGTCATAGCCGCTGTGCGAGGTTGGGTTGATGATGGACTGACTGTCTCTGGCGGGAGCGTCGTCGATTGAGAGGCGGCGGCTGGCGTCAGATGGACAGTGGTGCCGTCGACGCTCCCAGCTTGAGATGTCGGTTTCGAAGACGGCCGCGAACCCCATGGACTGCGCTTCCTCGGCGGTGCCGAGGAAGAAGCTCCAAGAGCCGTCGACGAGATCGAGGGCGCTCCAACGGACGCGTTCGACAAAGCACCTTCTAAATCAGAAGACGACAATTTGCTCAGTGCTCCTATCTCCTGCTCAGACAGTAGATGCTGCGCTGCTGGAGGGGCTGACGGCTTGAGGTTGGATTCGCCTAGGGCTGAACTGGGCGACTGGGATACGGCCGAAGGAGGGATGATGGGTGGAATGACGGCAGTTGAGGCAGAAAGACTCGACCCCACTGTCCGCGGTGTACCTAGTCTCGAAGACTCATAAACGATATCTTCCTGCTTGACTGGCTCCTGCGCGCCCGGCGCGTGTCGCAGTGGTTCGGGGACAGAGTCACCGAGAGGAGGCCGTCTCCCTTCAGCTGTAGCGTTCGGTAGCGGGAACTCGGGACCTCCTTCGACTCCTTCGTCGAGCTTCTCCACCACCGCCTCGGCCGCATTGGCGACAGCCTTGGCAGTCGCAGCCGCTACATCGACGATAGCGCCCTGTAAAGATTCCGTGCCAGCCAGAAGCGAATCATCCGCCCTCATGCCTTCATTTTGCACCATAGCCGAACTTGACGCGCTCGAAGGCAGCCCATCGATTGATGTCCCACCAACAGCTTCCAACCGTTCCTTCTCCTCTTGCACTATCTCCTTCACCTCACCCGCCCACTCAATTATTTTAAGGTTGATGTAATCCGGATCTCCGAATCCCTTGATTTGTTCCCACGCCTGCTTGCTAATTAGCTCCGTCAGGAGCTCCATAACGAGGGGGTTGGCGACGTCTTCGGCTTTTAAGGACCGAGTGAGCAGAGAGCGAATCGAAGCGCGCAAAGTAGCCAATCTTTCCGTGTCAGTGGGAAATGGCGGCGGGGGTGGGAGCGGTGAGTTAGAGGATAGCGAGGGCGTCAATGCATGTCGTCGACGACGAAGGGCGACGAGTAGGAAATACGTAAAGGTGCTAAGCATTTGGGCGGTCTTTCCGAGAAGAAATAATGAATCCGAGAAATGAGCAGAGAAGAACCAAACAACACGAAAGGGAGAGAACTCACGACGTCCACGCTGCGGAGTCTGACCGACCGTTCGTAGATACTGTTCGTAAAAACGTTCAAACTCCTCCGGACCTGCCGCGGAAATGCTTCTGAGGCGTTTTGAAAAGATAAAGGGTCGTACCTATGCAAGCAAAGCAAACGGAGCTGTGTCAGACAACGCTCGGCAAATAAAGAAGAATGCGAAGACGGATGCTCACCAGTACAGAACGAAGTCGCGTACAAAGTGGTCCAGCATCTCTCCCAGCGGGATGGCGAGATCGGCTGGCATGACAAGTTCCAGATGTCTTGTCTGCCCTGTGCCATAGCGTCCGTCCGCTGGGACATCCCCTTCGGCTTTGCCGTCCTCGGACGCATCTAGGATCCGCTTCGTGAAGGAAGTCAGCAATGGCGGGGGGTCCACCGTCTCTTCCTGCTGAACCAAGATGACAGCGTTAGCGCCGAAGTCATACAACCACGGCAGCAGAGGTCTGTGGTCAGTCGAGCCCACCTTTCGAGGATTGGACAGGTCGAGAAAGACGTGGGCGTATGGTGAAGTGACGAGGAGACTGCGCATCGACGAGGAACGAAGGAAAGCAGGCGTCCGTCCAGTCAGTGTTCTTTCAGTAACGTCTCAAGATGGCTCCGGATGCGCTCACCCAGCAGCAACAACGACAAGAACAGTCCCTCCGAAGCCGATCCTCCAAAAACCCATGAGCAGCAGGCCAAGCAAAGTAAGTCGCATGTAGTGATAAGTCATGGTGGTTCGTCACGACGGCTCTTCTCCGCTGCTCCCCGGCAGCGTGCAAACATGAATTTGCGTCGTCAAAGCGGCAAAACGTAAAGAGGCGACAGAGAAGAGCAGAAGGGCGCGAGAGATCAAGAGGAGGGGGAAAGAAGGGTAGAAGCGTCAAGTTGAAACAAGCCCATGGACGCCTTCGCTCCGTTCGGCTCACCACGTCCGATGTTGTCACGTGCTCGACATACTGAGTTGGGCGGAGATGGACGGCTTCAGCGGAATCGGCGATCGGCGCAACCGAACGACCGGCTCGATGATGGAGATTCAGACGTCGAGGTCAACTGACACCAGCTCGCTTTCCCTTCACCCTCCTTGATGATGAGCGCCGCGGTGCCCCGCGGCAGCGGCGAAACGGCAAGCGTGCAGGCGATGGAGGAGGTACCTATTGATCTGCCGCCGTTTGACCTGCGGCCTCTGCTGTACCCTGTCTTCCCGGACTTGCCTTACCCCGGCCAGGGGCCGAGCAAGGCGGTAAGATGTGTCGAAGGTTATGGTGAGTATCCCGAAAGAGTGGGGCCTGAGAAGTGAAGGGTGGAACTATGACTTATAATGTCCCTGCTCATTACTGCTGCGCTATTAGAGGACAATCTGTATATCGGCTCGTCAGATGGCATCATCTGCTGGTACAGGCTCAGAGGCGAGGGCAGCTCTACTGAGGTGGATTATCATGGCTTTGCCGCACATTTCGCTAGCGCAGGCTCATCTCACCCTTCGTATGTCTTTCCTGCGTTTTACATATCAGTCTGACCAGTACGAGCTCATTGAGCAGCGCACATTTGTGTCTGGCAAGGCCATCGAGCGCATTCTGCTCATGCCAGCCATCAACAAGGCGGCCGTCCTTACAGGTAGGTTTAGAAATGGAGTACGAAGCGAATATAACAGAGGCGCCATCTACTTACTTGCCCACGCTCGCGCTATCAATTCATCCTTTTTGCATTGTTCATCTCAATGCTTCAGATCACACGCTTTCGTTCTACGCCCTTCCAGACCTGGCGCCCATATCGGCCCAGGTCATACCTCACCTTAAAGGAATAATGACCGCCACTCTGGATGACGCAGAAATAGCGGGGGGAGGGACTGATACGGCTGGCGCCGTGACCATCGCCGTGGTGAAGCGCAAGGTGGTACAGCTGCTCAAGGTCCGGGAGAGGATGGGACTTGGCAAAGTGAGCTCGACGACGCTCGCTGAGTATCCATTACTTCCTCACGTTTATGACGCTGATGACTGTTTTATCTGAACAGGAAATTCCATTCCCAGGTGGAGCTCCCCTTGCCCGTCTACGAAGACATCACCTTTGCGTCGCTTCGCTCACTAAATACTCCATCATCAACCTGCTCACCGGTGAAATCATCCCGCTTCTTCCCATCACACAAACCGACAACGCCCCTTCCGCTAGTGTTCGGCCCTCCATCGCCTGTATCGGCGAGGAGGAGTTTCTCGTCACCAGTCATACAGCCGATATGACCCTTGGGGTGTTTGTCAAACCCAATGGCGAGCCTACCCCCAAGCTGATCGAATGGCCTAGCCATCCGAGGAGCGTTGGTGTGTTCTTTTTCTGCTTCTTTCCTCCGCTGTCTTGTCCTGTTTTTTGTGTGGACGCTGATTGATTTCGAAATGAAAACTTCCGGTACGGACGGGATCCAGCCTACGACCCGCCTTATCTGACGGCCCTCCTCCGCAACGATACCATCGAGTTTCACGACCTGTCGGACGCGAAGGAAGCCAAATTGGCACAGACGATCCACTTGCCCGACCTTCTCGAGCCTCGGGCTCTGTCCACCCCCCTCCGTGGAGCTCTGCAGATTATGGATGAACACGGCGTCGGCGGCATGGAACAGATGCGCGTCAGAGTTCTTTCTTCGAAAGGCATAAAGGGAGAAGCGAGCCGAGGTCGGAAAGAAGGGGAGCCGATCGGCTCAGACGATGACGACGTCAAGAGCTACTTCTCCACGCCCTCACCCTCCCCTTCCCCACCTCCGCCCACAGACCGGTCGGGTGCGCCCTCCCGACTGATCCAGACGAGGGTTCTCCTTGTGGGCAAGAACGCAGTACAATGCCTCGTCGCAAGCAGCCTACTTGCAAAGGTCGAGGGTGAGGTGCGGAGACGACGGTGGGAAGTGGTAGATAGGATGCTTAAAAAGGGCTGGGCAGATTTCGAGAGAGCTGGGAAAGAGAGATTGGATGCAGAGGACCAAGTGAGCCTGTCCCTCGACCTTGGAACGGACGAACTCCCGTGAACCGTGACACAGGGACCTCTCACACGTCGTACCCTCTTTCCTCGTCAGCGCGAGCCCCTCCTCTACCTCACCGGCCTTCTCGCCGTTCACCACTTACGAAACCTCCGCTTCATCGAGGCCGGCCCTCTACTCCTCCGAGCTCGCACGGATCCTCGGCTTCTCTTGCGTATGTTCCCCAACGTGAGGGGGAGGATGATCGGCCGCGCTGAAAAGACGGCCATTTGTAAGGGGACCGAGGAGGGGTGGGAAGCTGTCAACCACGATGTGGACGAGATGAGTGAGTTCAAATGGTGGTGCACTCAGTTCGGTCGGAGCTTCTTTTCTCCTTGCCTTTCGTCATTGCTTTCGTTATCACTTCTTTATGACATCGTTCCCATATCCCCGCCTCTCGAGCGCCTGCCACTCTATTCGTTCTGTCGTCTTGGTCGTTACTTCGTTGTCTTCTCGCACACCCATATTCACTTTTTTCTCACTAACTTATTTGCGGCGGGGCGCACCATCGCCGTCAAAACTGGACACGACGTAACGCCCAATTCTGACACGCAGTCTTGGCCAATCTAGTCCTCAACTACGCACCCCATATCCAACCCGACGTGGAAAGCGCACCTGCGACGGTTGAACTGAGGACTCGGCTCAACCAGCGAGCGATGGAAATGCTGACTGCGTTTTTGGAGGGGTGGCGGGCGGAGAGAGGCTGGGAGTGGGGAACCCAGAAAGCGGGGACGCGAACGAGCGGAAAGGTTCGCGAAAGGGAGGTGGGCATCTTCCGTGTCTGCTCTTACCATCTACCCCTCGCTCATTGATACGGCCTGCTCAAACCTTGTCGTCCCTTCAGCTCGTTCACACCTCACTCGCCAAGATCTATGCCTCTGCCCCAAATGACGACGTTTCCTCCTCGCGCAAGCTATCCTCGCTGCTTAAATCTGAATCCCGCACCATCCTTCTGAACGAGCTCGAGCCCGTCCTTTCCGCCACGTCACGCTACGTGCTGTTGGCAGAGCTACTCTCCGCTTCAACCGACTCATCCTTTCCTCACCACTTCCCGAAAGGGTCGCGCACGACGAAGGATGGAAAAGCGTCGGATGTGGAGTGGGAAGCGGCGGCACGGGAGCGCGTGTTAGAAATTTGGCGAGGTTTGGTGGAGGGGACGCTCTTGGACCCTCGGGTCGACCTCACGAAGGAGGAGGACAAGGAGAGGGCTTTGGATGAGATAATGAGGTTGTTAGAAGGGGCAGGCCCGGACGTGAGGGGATCTTGGGGGCTGTGGCTCGCGCAAAAGGATCCTGCTCGGGGCATAAAGGTGAAGGGCCAAGTGTTTATCTCAACTCCGTCTGCCGTCGTGATCGATTTATAACATCTGGGATCTTTTTACAGATCTTGACCAGCTCGCCGCCGTCACGGAAGTCGAACGATGGTCCGGACGAGCGGCAGGTTTTGAGCAGTTTGCGAACGGTGGATGAGAGTGCAGCGCAGAAATATCTGGAGCATGTCGTGCTACAGGGTCGAAAAGAGGTAAGCGACCCTAATCCGAAGGGCCGATTATTACCGACCTTTCTTAGTATGACAACAGGAGCTTTGACTGACACGCTTTTTCTTTTTGGCTCCGGCAATCGGTAGTCGGCCGACCTTCACGACGAACTCATTCGTGGTTACCTGGACGACTTAACAACGGCATTAGCTGACCCATCCATTCGAGCAGAATTTGAGGCTATTGGTGAGAGCCATACCTGGTGGCTGCCGCGGCTACGCGAATCTTGATAACACTAACTCGTACGTCGCGACGCTTGGTCGTTTCGCGCGACAGTTCGTCACTTCCCCCTGTCACAGCCTCCGACCTCCTTTCCGACGTTTCTCTCCTCTCGCGTGCTCTCTCTCGCCCCTGAACACCAACCCGATCCTTCATTTACCCCTACGTCGTCTCATCGTCATTTAATCATCCGCCTAAAGTTAATTTTCGTCCTTCAAGGTTCACGTTTGTACGACGTCGAAAAGGTGAAGAGCAGGCTGGAGCAAGTGCCTCTGAAGAATTTGGCATTCGAAAGGGCCATCGTTGATGGAAAGGTGAGTGGACAGTTCTGTCTCGGAGGTTATTCGGCAAACGAAGCCCCGCGATGGCCTTGCTCATTTCTCGATGCCATTCAACAACTACATCAGCTCAACTCACATCAGTCCGCCCTGCGCGTTCTCGCGCTAGAACTCTCCGATTCCTCCTCCGCCGAGGCATACTGCGCCCAAGCCGGCGAAGCCGTCCCGCCCATTGTGGCTTCCTCGGTGGCACGAGACCACCCTGACCTTGAACGCTTCGCGCAGCTCGTCTCACGATCCCACTCCGCAGCCGCGAAGGAGAGAAAGAAGAGGTTGGGAGAAGAAAATGAGCAGGAGGAGAGGAGGGCGCTATTTAGGAGGCTGTTAGGCGTCTACATGGAGGGTGACGAGTGAGTTTTCCGCGCTGCTGCGGGCGGTCGGCATATTGATTGTCAACGAACCTGCTGTCGCCGCCTGTGCTGGCTCCATTGACTGCTCGCTGACCATCGCGCTTGCCGTTCGCCTTCTTCTGTGTCTGTGTTCTTTTTGCGCAATTTCTTTGGCCGTCCCTTTATGGCTATGCGTTCCCGCTCCTCTCCTTTCTAGTCCTAAACTCGCCCCACTAGCTGCCTCGCTTCTACGCTCCCAAGCTCTCTACCTGTCCACCCTCGAAGTGCTCTCCCTAATCCCCTCCTCATGGCCCCTCCACCACCTATCCCCCTTCCTCTCCAGCTCCTTCCGCCGCGGCCTCCATGCCCGCCAAGAGGGCTTGATCCTCAAGGCTCTGAGCTTGGGACAGAACCTGGAGACGCAGGAAAGGTGTTGGTTAGAACAGAGGAGCTTGGGGGGCGTTTTAAGGGAGGAGGGCGACGAGGAAGATGGGCCTGTCGGCGGTGCAGGCGGAGAGGAGATGGAAGTCGACGCGGGTGAGGACAGTCACAGGGACAAGGAGCTCAAGGGGACGGCGACGACGACGAAAGGGGAGGTCGCCGAAACGGACACTAAGACGCCTTTCGTGCCTTTCAGTTTGGACGCGGGGCCGAAGGAGAGAGGAAGTGTGTCTATGCCACCGACGTCTGCGCGGACCTAGAGCCGGCGGAGAACAACGTTCTCTACCTAATGCATAATACCCATGTTTGTACGTTCCTCGCCGCGCTCGCAAGGAGAGATCTGCTTGACATCGTCCTCGCGCATGACGCGACTGAAATACCCGGGATCCTTCTAGCGTACACTCTCTCGGTCGACCGACTTCTCAGCCGTCCCATTTCCCCACTTCCGGATCCGGACCCATTTCAAAGCCGAGATTTTCCTCGATCTCGACCACCTCCTCGCGGTCCATATTGTCCCTGACGGTTCCCCATAATCTGTTCAGAGATGAAGAAAGGGTCGCAATTTGAGCGGGCCGAGTTCAGGGACCTGGCGGCGCGAGGACGAGCAACGGGGAAGAAAGGGTGGGCTCAGCTCTTTGAACGCCTTTCTCCTCGCCTGCCAAGTCTGTGAGGGGGGATTCCAGACCCGATGCGGTGGGGGGAGGGTGGGTGAGCGATGACTATGCGCCATTTTTAAACCGACGCGGGAGAGCCGCGAGGCATCGTCACCTTCGACCAAAAGGCGTGGCTCTTCTCCAGCGCCTTCAACTCGCCGGCGGTGAGCGGCTTGCGTCCCGAACGGAGGAGGGAGAGGCGTCCTTCTAGTGAAGAGATCTGAAACAGGACATATTCAATCACGCGCGTTCACGAGTTCGCAAGCAGTGCCGCGGGGAACCGCGCGTCACCTTGTCTTCTAACTCAGCGTTTTTGAGAGGAAGCTCTTCGGTCGTGGGGATTACGTTTATGTCGGCGAGCTCTGGACAAGAAAAGACACGGAAGACAGCGCCCGGCAAACGCATTTCCGCAATGGCAAATCAGAGCATAAGGAGTGCTGTCATGCACGCCTATGGGCACCGCATACACGCACCCCTTTCCAAGCGCTTCACTTTGTCCTTCACCTCGATGATCCTCTCTTTCCTCTGCTCGTTCTCTTTCTGCAGTTCCTTCAGGGCCTCTGAGGAGAGGGCTGACGAGGGGTCCTATACGAGATGGAGAAGAGGGGGATGAGTTGAGGTGGTGAGAATACCTAAATGGACGTCGAACACGTTGCATCAGAGGGGTTAGTCGTTCAGATATGAGCTGCTGTCTACCTGCTTGGTGGCAAAGACGGTCTGTTTGCCTGACAGAGGCAGAAGAAAGCACATTATCAGGCGAGAGAGATGCGGCACGTTCAGAAAAACTCCGACCGCGCCACCCGGACATCATCGTCCCTCTCCGTCTCGGCCGCCGTGTCGCCGTTGACCGTCCGAGCTCACCGTACGTTTTCTGAAGGAGTAGGCCTTTCTCCGCCAGCGCGGTCAGCACCTTCTGCGCCGTCCCTTTCGAGACCTGGTTCTTGAGGTTGCAGCTGTGGAGGAGCGGAGCCGATGCGTGAATATGGACGCCAGCGCGGGACAGCGTGGGTGGATCAGCGGTCTCTCGACAAGTGGTGTTGACAACATTTGTGCAGTTTGGAAGGCATAAACGAGGATTGGGAGGAAGGAGAGGACGACAAACCTGACGTCGGTCGCGCCGTGAGGACGGTTCTGCCGTTTGAGGTAGTTCAGAATCAGAGCTTCGGCTGATGTGGCAGGTATACGGAGGCCGTTAGGGTTCAGAACCGGTGTTCAGCATGCTTGCTATTCAGCCGTCCTTTTCCAATGACAAAGGGCTCCAACACCTCCTGCTGGCATGCGGGGGGGGAGGGGGGGCAAGGGGGTGTTCGCCTTACCGTCGTCGCCCTTGATGGTGGGAGGGACTTGGGCGTGAGTCGCGGACTTCGTCGCCTTGGGCATATTCAATTGATCTCTTCTGGAAAAGCGACAATGTGCTGTGGAAGTTAGTAAGGGTATTGCAGCTGCGTTTTCCTGGCGAGGCGGCGATGATGGGAGGACGAGAAGGGCGACGTAGGACGTCAGACCGCTTATCCCTGACCGGCGGCGGCCCGTGCGCGCGATCGAGGTAAGCGGGCGAAGGGACGACGGCGACGATAACGTCGAGTAGGATAGCAACCACCGTGCTCCAAGCCAGACCGTCCATCCGGCAGGCAATAAAGGAGGCATAGAAACTGTTAAGCTCAGCGTCGTCCGCCTCACTTGACTGCGTGTCGAGTGGCACTCGGACGACGGCCCGTTGCTATCTCGCTTGCCCCACAGCTGATGAACGATGCGGCGAGGATTGACGACGCCGCCTCTTGTATCTCCTCCTCCCTCGCCCTCTACCAGACCAACTCCACGGCTCTAACCGCCTTCAAGGCGTTACAAGCAAGGGAACATGTCCTACGACACTCGGACATCAAGGTGCATCTCGTTCACACACTGTGCAGCGACGTTCCAGGGAGACTCCTTTTCTTTCTTTCTCCCGACTCGTCGATCTGAACGTCCGCTCTCGTTCGATCATGCGTCGGCCTGTGTGCAGGACCTCGTATGCACACAAGCCTGTTTAAAAGAAGGTGAGTTTGGTAAGAAAGGAGGCTCGTGCGTGTGTTCGCAAAGGGTCCACCTGCCATCTCACCGATAGAGCCAACTCTGGCTGCGACCACGTCTTCTAGCCCTGTACTTGCACCCACCCGTGCCGAAGAACCTCAAAGTGTCCTTGGGAGACGACGTCATCCATCCTTATCCCGCCAGCGGCACCAACGACCCTACCGCCTCCGCCTCTCCTTTCGAAGACCGTTTGCCACCTGTGCCCGTCAAGGTGAGCTTCATCGACGGCGGGTCGAGCGCACACTTCGTATAAGCATATGAGGAGAAAGTCGAAATCGAATTTCCCTCCGATTCTCATCGCCCGCCCTTCTTCTTACAGGCCAGCGAGTACTGGAGCGATTGGGTGATGGCGCGCATGCCTGAGATCTGGGGGGACGATTGCGAGGAGTTCAAGCCTCAGCAATGGATCGAGGAGAACATGGGTCCTGATCGAGGCAAACAGGGGGGGCAAAAAGGGAGAAAGAAGACCTTGCGCAATTTCGGTTCTTGGAAGGCGCACTTCTTCAACGCCAGTGAGTGCTAATTCCTCCATCCCCTCCATTCCCGTGTTGCCGCAAGCTCGAACAAGGCAGCTCGGGTTTGGCGCATCCGCACCGACTGACTGAATCCCTCTCGGCATGGCCGATTCGACCGCCCGCATCGCAGGTCCTCGGATGTGCCTTGGCCAAACGCTGGCGACGTACGTGGCCATGGCCGTGACGTGCGCCTTGCTGAGCCGGTTCGAGATGCGCAAGACAAAAGAACAGGACCAGCTGCGCTTACTCGATTCGATCACTCACCCCATCGCAAACCCCTATTCTGTACGAGTGAAGAGAAAGGAAAGGCGAACGAACGCGGGCAGGAACAAATGTAGGCGATGCGATGCGATTCTCGCGCTGTATATACATTTGGATCGGATGGAGTGTATCTTGGCTTTGTATGGTACAGGGGGCGGGTGTTTAGTGCTTGACTGCGGCGACTTCCATGGCCTTCCGCCGACCTTCGATCACGACGTCGCCGAGCTCGTTCTCTTCAGGCCTACGAACATCGCCCTTCTCTGTTCGCTGCCCACCCCATTCTCTGTCCCATCTCCCGAAACACCGCCTCACAAACTCCCCGCACGAGCGCCGAAAAGCACTTCAAGCCAATTCGCCATGACCACCTCCAACGTCGTCGCGCCAGAGGTTCTCTGGGCCCAGCGCAGCTCTGCGACCGAGCCGGAGAAAAACCTTGTTTACCTCACCATCAACGTGAGTCTCGCTCCCGTCAGTTTCTGTCTCCACGCGTGTTCCTCGCATGGTATGGAGAGGAAGGGAGAGAAAGAAAGAGAGACGGGCGCCTCCCGAGCATGTGGGCGATGCGGAACGGGGGCACACTGTAGTGTCAAGAGACGGCGACGACCGCTCGAGCCCGATTCTGTTTCTCTTCTTGCGAGTCGCTGGCACCGTGGGCTGTATATGGACGGCCATGTTGGACAAAGCCGTTGGCTAAGACTGTTTCTGTGTTTTTGACTGATGCATCTTTACACCCTGCTCTACCGCTCCCTCCTCCGCTGCCCATGGTACCCACCCTCACCAGGTCCCAAACCTTCCCGAAAAGCCAAAGCTTGACATCCAGCCGAACCGCGTCTCCTTTGAGGCAGAGGTGGGCGACCCGAGCAAAGGCATCGAGAAGAGGCACTACGCGTTTTCGTTTGAGCCTTTCAAGGAGATCGATCCGGAGGTGAGTCAGAGATGTGGCTAGGCGCGGATTGAGCTTGTTTGCTCGTCAGGTCGGGAGAAAGCGGCGGAGGCTTTCGGGGTTGGAAGGGAGTTTGAATATTGGGAGAGCAGGAGCGAGAGACGGTTCGAGAGTGACGCGTCAGGTATCCTGGGCGAACGGCGAGGCTGAATATCCTGAATGTCCTTGTTACCTTTGCGTCCCGACACGCTCCTCTCTCCCATCTCAACCTTGCCTTCCCTCAATCACCTTCCCCGCCCGCCTCACAGCACTCTCGCGTCCACCAGACCTCCAAGGCTTTGAGCCTCTTCCTGCGGAAGAAGGATGCTCAGCAGGAGTACTGGCCTCGCCTCACCAAGGAGAAGGCCAGGCTGCACAACGTCAAGACTGACTTCGAGAAGGTGAGTGAGCGCGGTTGTCAAGTTGCACCTGGGCCTTGGTCAGGCCCGTTAGAAGCAAAAAATGCCCATGCTCATCCTTTCTTGACCTCGTCTCTGCGACGCCAGTGGGTCGACGAGGACGAGCAGGAGGGTGAGCTTGACGACGACATGCTCGGCGGCATGGGTGGAATGGACCCCAGCATGAGTGAGTAACTTTGCGTACATCTCGTAGCAGCGGTATACACTTGACTCACCGTTCGCGTTCAATGGTCGAGTGCTCACTGCGTTTCACCGCGCTCGCTTCTTGCAGTGGGCGGTATGGGCGGTGGCATGGGTGGCATGGGTGGCATGGGTGGTATGGGTGGTATGGGTGGTATGGGTGGTATGGGTGGTATGGGTGGTATGGGTGGCATGGGTGACATGGGCGGTATGGACATTCAGCAGGTAAGTTGTTCTGCGGATGTTTTCCAAGCGGACCTTTTCTCCGTCTCTGACTGCTATCTCTCTTCCGTTCCCGTACCCGTCCACAGATGCTCTCCCAGATGGGCCAGGGCGAAGGCGGTCCAGGCTTCGGTGAGGAGGAGGATGAGACCTCCGAGGAAGGCGAAGAGGTTGGCGAGGAGATGCCCAAGCTCGAGGAGGCCGGCGCCGAGAAGAAGGCGGACGAGCCCGCGGTGCCAGTTGCCCCTGCCGAGAAGGGCACCGAGGCGGCCGAGGCTGAGGCGGCCAAGGCGGAGTGAACGAGGTGATGAAAGACACGCCTCGCCATCACTTTCGCTTTCGTACCTGGCTTCCCTTTTATCTTAGCCCTACGTCTACCCTGCGATCTCCGACGTCTTGGTTCCAAAAAACGTTTGGCCTCCGTGTAGTTAGTTCTGTAAGAACGTCGCGGCTCTCAGACAGAGCGTCCTCGGCCGGACTTCCCGAAGAAGAGCCGAATGATCGTCGTCCGTTTATCGCGTATCCTTCAATGGCTGGGCGCCCACCAACGCCGCTCACAGCAACACGAGCGAGACACCCCGAGACGTGTAAGAAGGCGTCGAAGCTTTCCACATCAACTGGGAGCAAGAGAATTCCGAGAGCGGGACGAGTCTGCGCGCACGGGATATTCATTTACGCGCTTCGACGCGTGTCCGGCTTTCTCCCCTTCCACCAACTCACTCATCCCCACCGATCAATGCCTTCCTCCGCGACCGACGAGCCCAACTCCAACTCCAACATCACTGGAGAGGCAAATATGGCCGCTCCGTCCACGCCGACTCGCTCGTCGCTCCCTCTGACGCTCATCGCAGCGGCGACGTTATCCAACGGCATCGGCGCGGCGTCGCGCTTGCCTTGGCGACTGAAGAAGGAGATGGCTTATTTCAAGAGAGTCACGGAGGGAGTGGTCGAAGCTGACGGGGCACCTTTGTCTGGGATGAACGCCGTGGTGATGGGAAGGAAGAGCTGGGAGAGCATCCCTCCTCGCTTCCGACCGTTGAAGGGCCGTGCGAACGTGGTGATCAGCCGTGGGGCGACCGCAGACATGCTCGGGGTGTGAGGCTTCATCCGTCCTTCCTTCGTCCTTCCTTGGTTGCGTACGTGAGGTCCAGCGTGGGTGGTTCTGGTGTGCTCACCGAGGCCGACGGCCACGCCACTTTCCATTGCTCTTCACCTCGTCTCTCCAGGAATGAGTGCCAGGACACGCTCCTCTGCAACTCGTTCGCCTCTGCCGTCCAAGCTCTGTCCGACGCCACCACGTCCGCCCCTTCCATGACGTCTTCGTCCCCAACCTCGCCCTTTTCTGCGCCGGTTCACCGCGTCTTCCTCACTGGCGGCGCCCACCTGTACTCGCAATCCCTCCGTCTGCCCCATCCGTCAGAACGACCTTCCCCGTCGCACGCATCGACGGACCCGGCGTCATCCTCAACCTCAGCGGCGGGGATATCAACATCTACAAAGAAAAAGGACGAGGACGAGGACGACCTGAGCAACGTACGGGCCCACGTCTCCACGCTCCTCATCACCCGCATCCTCTCCCCCGCCTTCCCTCAGTGCGACGTCTTCCTGCCAGAGTTCCGTTCCGATGCGCAGGTCGCCGCGGACGAGGCGTTGGCGCGACGACAAGGAGAGGTCGCCCCCGATGCCATGGCCGGGCCCGACGGAGGCGAACCGCACACTTTCGCCGCCGCCGCCGCCGCCACCGGTGCCGGCGCTGATTCGTTCCGACAAGCACGAGCCGGGAAAGGACTCTGGGAGCGCGCTTCCCACGACGAGCTGGAGCGGTTCGTCGGCTTTGAGGTGCCGCGAGGAGTCGTGGAAGAAGATGAAGTGCGATACGAATTCCAGATGTGGACGCATCGCTAGACGTAGTCTAGATCGGTGACGGCGAGAAATTGCTACACGAGTCATTTGATTGCCAGGTAACCTTGCATTATAAGCCTCTCTCGTTAGGAGAGCGGTGTCTGTGTGCTTCTAACTACACGGAACTATCGACGTGAGTCGTACCGTCCACTCATCGGCCTGCTCGTCCAGCCGGGATGCCATTTCAGATGGCCATTACGCGTCGATACCACCGTGTGCCTCGATGACCTGCGCGAGACGGAAAGAAAAAATGGTACGACCCGAAGCCCGTTAGTTTGAAAAGGCGGCAAAAAGCGCTTCCGAGCGTTGTGGCGCCGGCGCAAGGCAAGAAAGACTCACGTCATCGATTTTGAGGACAGCTCGAACTGAGTGCATGGAATAAACGAACGACGGTGTCCAGGGCAGGATGGAAACCGCGTAAGTTAAGCCCGACTCCGCTCGGCGTCTGCACGGATCGAGACACCAGTAGAGGTCATAAAGAGAAAGGTCGCCAACGCACCGAGCTGGGTGGCGAGCAGGTACTGCTGCCGCTTGGAAATGAGCGGGTCGTAGACATGAGCCTCCTTCATGTCTGTATACAAGTAGAGACAAGCGAGGTGAGTCAGAGATGCTATCGTGCAGGAGAACCCCAGAACTTGGCTTTGAGCCGGAAGGCGACGATACAAACTACGCCGAGCGCCTGATACGACGGCTTACCATTGTTCCCGGAGGACATGCAATCGATGCCCAGCCTCGAGTTCCCCTCGGTTGCCTGCCTACTCTTTACATCGGCGAGCGTCTCAATAGGGCTGAGGCCCGAGTTCTCAGCCAAGGCGAGCGGGATTGCATCAAGCGCGGAGGCAAAGGCGCGCATGGCGTACTGCTCTATAGACGGAATCTCGTCCGCTGCTTTGGACACGGCGAGCGAGCACGAGATCTCGGCCGCGCCACCGCCGTATACGACTCGATTGTCGACGACTAGGTTGCGCACTACGCAGATGGCATCGTGGAGAGCGCGCTTGGCTTCGTCAATGATCTGTTTGCGCAAAGGTGGAGTGTGCGAGAAATGGTGAGAAAAAGCAGCTTGACTTCTCGACCAACAGTATGACCTAGAGCAGCCTACGAAAGCGAATCCGCTCTATCCTGGCCAACTCACCATCTTGTTGCTGCCCCTCACGAACACGGTGACAGCCCTAGTGTTGGCGCACTCTTCGATCACGAGCATCTTGTCCCTCGTGGTGCCGAAGCCGACCTCGCGCACGAGGCCTGCGTGACCGAGTTTTTCGGGCGTCAGGTCCTCAAAGCGAGGTACGATACGACCGTTCGTTGCGATCGCAATCAACTGGAGAAGGGACCGGAGAGCAGAGCCCGTGAAGAAACGTCTTTTGATCAGTGACACGGCCTCTTACGCTTCCGAAAGTAAGCGAACGGAAAGAGTCGAGTGAAACGACGTACTTCGATCTCAGGACCGCCCACCCATCGCACGGCAGGCAAGTCATTCTGCATGAGCAGGTGGTTCGCCTCGTCATCGAAACCCCATTGGCAAATAACGAGGTTCGCGCCGGTGTCCTTGACGCGTTTGATCATCTCCTCGAACTTAGTGCGCTCGTACTCCTGCAGCTTCTTGTACTCCTCTACGTTGGTGATGTCGAGCTTATGCTTCGTCTTGGGACGAGGAGGCTCGAAGGGGCAAGTGAGGATGGCAATCTTGGCGTCTTTGACCACGCGGGGCATCTGCGGGTGAGACATGTCCTTGTCCACCACCACGCCCTTCACCAACGCTGTGTCCTCCAACGAACCGCCAACCTTGCCGTCCACCTTGATAAGCTCGAAGTCGACGTCCCGGCGCTCCAGATCAGCGACAGAAAGAACAGCATCGACGGCAATACGGGCGAATTTCTCATGAGCTTTTGAGACACTGGCAGGAGGGAAAGTGAGAGGGGAGATCAAAATCCGGACCGCCGCTGCACGGACACCGAAAGGGGCTGCAGTTTGCGAAACCGTAGCTGATGCACCATTGTACGGACACTCACATCTTGCTACCCAGACTCGTCATGGCCGTCTTGAGCAGCTCCTCAATGTTCTCCTTGTCGAAATCGATCCTGTCGGAGACGCTGTCCAGCTCTGCCACGGCCACTTGGCAGGCGCGCTCGAAACCGTCGGCGATGCGGATCGGGTGGATTCCTCGGTCGAGGAGGGATTCCGATTGCTCCAGGAGCGCCCCAGCGAGGACTGAGCGCGAGAAAGATAGGATAGAGTTGATATGAGCACACATGGGCTCTGAACCTCCCTGAACAGGGGCATTCGTTACTCACCTACGACGCCGGTAGTCCCATCTCCAATCTCATCATCCTGACTTTTACTGAGCTGAACGAGTAGCTTAGCGACCTGATGCTCCACCTCCATCTGGCCCAAAATGGTGGCTCCATCGTTGGTCACGTTAATGTCACCGTCGGGCGAGATGAGGATCTTGTCCAGACCGCGAGGGCCGAGCGAGGTGCGGATGATCTGGAAGACAGATCAGCGAAAAGACGAGTCAGTCAACAAGGGAAGGAGGATCCTTTCATGATAAAATCCATCTCACATTCGCAACAGTCCGGGCAGCGAGACTGGACGTATGGAGGAAGAAATAGGTGTAATGATAGCGACAAAGGCATATGAGCATGCATGCAACCAGGCAGCACCCAGACCGACGGCCCGACCAACGTCGGTGTCCTTCTTAAAGCGAGGGATAGAAACGCACATGTGGGACTTGATAGCGGCGATACCTTTTGTCCGCGTCTTCTTTCCCTGCTCCCTGACGATGATGAACGGGCGACCGTACTGCGAAAGCGAAAGCATAGAGGCGACATTCAGCTCGGACAGACCCACCGGGCCGTCGATTCTGCAATCGACTACGAGCGCGGCGTGTCGCTTCACTTCGTCCTGCCCTTTGTTCGCTCACCTCGTCCGTGGCGTAGACGGCCTCAGGCTGTTGTTGCGCCATGTTGAGATGGGGAATGAGGGTAGAGGGTTGAGCTGGCGTCCTCCGTCTCCCTGAGAATCATTTCTCGCCGTCCAACTCGTCGTCAGTCGTCGGTCGCCGCAGACGTCCATAACCCTACTCGGTTGATCGGCTGCGGTAAGAAGGTCGAGTGGGCCGGGCTTCGAGTCAAGGCGAGGCAGGCGAAACGAACATAGATACACTATACCTCCAAACTACCTCGGCCAGCAACACACGATGGAAAGCAGAAGGGTGGGCGTGCTGGGTAAGCAATGATGGGCCAACTTACAACTATGGGTTCATTTTCTGACTCCATCTTCACACCTCTTGCGCCCCAGGCGGCGGGCAGTTGGGCCGCATGTTCGTTGAGGCGGCCTCGCGGCTCAACGTAGACGTCCTCTTCCTCGACCAAGGCACCTCCACTCCCGCAAAGCAGATCAAAGCCTCTCCAGACCACGTCGACGGATCTTTTGCCGATCGCGAGAAGATCAAAGAGCTGGCTGCAAAGGTGAACGTGCTGACCGTGGAGATCGAGCACGTCGACGCCGCCGTGCTCGCCGAGATCGAAGCCGAGGGGAAGGTGGCCGTCCATCCTCGCCCCGAGACGATCCGAATCATCCAGGACAAATACGCGCAGAAGCTCCACCTCGCGTCCTCTTGCATCCCGCTGGCGGAGAGTATCGACGTCGAAGCCTCCGAGGCCGGCATCCGGCAAGCTGGAGACAAATTTGGCTATCCCTTCATGCTCAAAAGCAGGACGCTGGCGTACGACGGCCGAGGAAATTTCGTCGTCAAGTCCTCTGGCGACGCTTCCTCTGCTTTGGCTGCGCTTGGGGGTGGACAGAGGGGCCTATACGCGGAGAGGTGGGCCAAGTTTGAGCGCGAGGTTGCCGTCATGGTCGTTCGCAGCGCGGGGGGAGAGGTGAGGAGCTATCCGGCGGTAGAGACCGTGCATAAGGACAGCATCTGCCATCAGGTCATCGCCCCCCTGCGAAGCCGCTTCTTAGGAGTGCAAGAACGGGCAAGGAAGATCGCTGAGGATGCGGTGAGGACATTTGAAGGTGCTGGTGTCTTCGGAGTCGAGATGTTTTTGATGGCCGATGGTGAGTCGTTGTTTCCATGGTGTGGCGTGCCAGTGGCGATTACGTTAAAATATCGACGATCTCTCTCTTCTCCGAACAAATCATCTCGCAGGAACTCTTTTGCTCAACGAGATTGCGCCCCGGCCGCACAACTCCGGCCACTACACCATCGAAGCCTGCTCGACATCTCAATACGAGAACCACCTCCGCGCGATCCTCAACCTGCCCCTGGGCGACACCTCGCTAAAGGTACCCTCGGCGGCGATGCTCAACATACTCGGCCTCTCCCACTCCTTCCGAGACGCATACGCTCCCGCACTCGAGAGCCTTCGGGTGCCCGGTGCGACCGTGCATCTTTACGGAAAGGCGGCGTGCAGGAAGGGCCGGAAGATGGGACACGTCACTGTCGTCGCAGACTGCGATGCCCAGCTTGAGGAGCGAATGAAGCCGCTCCTAGAAGCGCTCGACAAAGCCACACTGTCCGCGGCTGGGGCCGCTTCAGACCTCTCCTCGTCCACTACCTCTGCAACGACCTCCCACGGTGCCTTCAACCACCCCCACCCTCTTGTGGGCATCATCATGGGCTCCGACTCCGACTTGCCAACGATGCTCCCAGCTGCCACTTTCCTCAAAAACTTTTCCGTCCCCTTCGAGCTCACGATCGTTTCCGCCCACCGCACGCCTGACCGGATGGTCGACTATGCTCGCAGCGCCGCCGCTCGAGGCCTTAAGGTAATAATAGCCGGAGCGGGTGGGGCGGCACACCTGCCTGGCATGGTCGCTGCCATGACGCCGTTGCCTGTCGTTGGCGTCCCCGTGAGGGGTAGCTCTTTGGACGGCGTGGACAGCTTGCATTCGATCGTGCAAATGCCGGTGAGTCCCGCGTCCTGCTGTTCCCTTCTGCGCGTGTGTGCGGCTGCGAGATGATCACAGAGATCACGGGCGTGCGATGGAGGGCTCAAACTCTCCTCATCCCATCCGTCTCCGTCGAGCAGCGTGGCGTCCCTGTCGCGACGGTCGCCATCAACAATTCGACCAACGCCGGCCTCCTGGCGATTCGCATCCTCGGCTCAAGCATGCCGCGCTACCTTACAGCCATGGAGAAGTATATGGAAAAGATGGAGCGCGAGGTGTTGGATAAGGCCGAGAGGCTCGAGAAGGAGGCGTGGGATTACGAGGTAAAAAAGTAGAGAGCGAGGTTGTGGATGGATGCCTTGCCTTGCCTCTCTCTCTTCGCTTCGTCGCGCTCGTCCTACACACACGTCCTAAATAGATATGGTTAGACAGACGCTTTGTGTCATTTCCTGGGTGTGTTCCTTTTCCTTCTGTCTGGGTATCAGAATGGAGAGATACACGTGGGAAGAACGAGGCGACCAGCACCGAGTACTTGGTCGTCCCGTCGAGAGAGGGAAGAGACACAGAGACACAGAGAGAGGGAGAGAAAGAGACACAGAGAGAGAGAGAAGTGTTGGCTTCGGAACGAGCGAAAAGTACGGAACAAGAGGGAAGGGGGCTAGGGTAAAACGGGAGACAAGACGCAGAGGAATAGACGGATCGCCGTGAAAGTCGGGCGAGGAGTCGATGCGAACGAGGTAGTAAGGAGCGTTGGGGGGACTAGTATGAAAGCGAGTGGACGGTCCAGGACGGAGAGTCATCGAGCATGGCAGGAGCAAAAGGGCCAAAAAGGAGAAATAGTGGCGAGCAAGAAAAAAAAAAGGGGGGAAACAGGATCTGAATGATCAGAAGACTCGGAGCGCCTGTTCGAGTAGATCGTCCAGCGTCTGCAGGTGAACGAAAAGACGGAGACAAGAAGTACGAATGAGCTGATGAGCAAGCCACATCGAGAGTGACAGGCGTCTCGCGAGCGAACGGACGGCCGACAGGAAGATTAAGAAAGGAGCGAAAGAGGAAAGCGGAGCTCACGTTCTCTAAGCCGTCCAAATCCCTGCTGATCCCCCCGTACGCCTCCCGGATGCCCTTATGCTCGATCTGCGGCATCGACGGCCCGAACAACCGGTACCGCTGACCTTCCTCCTCCTCCGCATCGAGAGGCGGCGTGGCGGGCCGGTGCCTCCTCGCGCCGGCGTCCACGAGCGTCATGAGCCTATCCAAGCCAAAGTCTTCCCGGAACACCGCATGGCCCACACTGGCGCCAGCGCCGGGCGTAGGACTCATGCTCGCCCCTCGGTTCGCGCCCGCGCCGCCACCGACAGTCTGTCCGGCCGCGCCAGCGGCAACAGCGGATGAAGCGGCGACGAGCATGCTCTGAGGCGTCGGGTTGGTCGTCGCGGTGTGCGTGCTCGAATTGAGAGGGCTCGCCGTCTCGGCCGAGCTGTCCGGATCCGGATCGCTGGCCATGCTGGCGAGGCTGGACTGTTTGCGGTGCTTCGACGACGAGCCGATGCGCAGACGCGAGTCGAGCGTTGGCGTGCTCCTCCCCGTCGGGGACCCAATTCCACGTGACGACGCCGTTTGGGAATGCGGACTCGCCACCCGAGCGTTAGCGGGGCTGATAGTGCGACTGCTAGTGTTGGACGACAGTATGCCATCTCCGGACGGACCGCCTTGGACGCGAGAGAGGATCTGATCGATGCGGTCCTCGAGGCTACCGTCCGCAGCCGAGGTGCGCGCCAGGACCTGCTCGAGCAGATCTCCCGTCTGCTGACTTCCGGGCGACGATTGCCCGGCGGCGCCTTGCCGCGAAAAGGCAGCCGTCGGAGAAGGTGATTTATCGATAGTCAGCGGCGCCGTCTTGAGCGCTTGCACGGCCGCCGCGTCCTCGGCGTCTGCGTCTCTACCGCCGAGTTTGAGGTCGAACTGTACGTCCGACAAGCTCAGCGGTGAGGAATCCTTGACCGGCGAGCTCCGAGCGCTTTCGAAGGAGGCGGTAGAGTCGGAGTACTCGGACCGGCTCTGGCCGAGTGCCGGCCGTGCGGTGGAACGGGAACTAGACCGTGAGCGGGGGTCCTCCTTGCGGAGGGTGTCCTCGATGATGTCGCTAATGTCGTACGTGTCACCGGAGGCGGCGATGAACGAGTAGCGTATACGATCGTCCATCAACCTCGAGCTCCGAATCGTTCCGCGTTCCGTCGTGATGTCGACGCCTCGCTGCGTGTTCCTCTGAGCCGTCGTTTTGGCCCTCTGGGCCCGCTGAGCGGCGATGACCTGTTGGCGGGACATGCCGGCGGGCGTCTCGGCGATGGTCTCCAGCTCCTCGCGTCGCCTCTGCTGCTCCTTCTGGCGAAGCGTCTCCTCCGTGGGGGAGAGCGATCTGGCACCGCGGGGCTTGTAAAGCGCCTTGCGAAGGATGAAGACAGGGTCGTCCGATTGAACCTCGTCGGCCGTACCGAGGAAGAAGCTCGTGTCAAGAGATCTTCGCTTGCCGTCCAGCGACCGCCGGTTGGCGGCCTTGAAGGCCGGAGGTCGAGGATAGGCATCCAACACCTTGCTCACCGCCGATAAATTTCGTTCTGAGCGCAGCAGCGTGGAGTGGGGAGGAAGGGGCAGAAAATTTGGATGAGGTGGATGGACGGGCGTCGATTCAACGATAGACACAAGGATCGCTTACCTCGTCCCTCGATCTCGACGGACAAGCCATACTTGACTCTTGCCATGCTCCTCCTCCTCGCCAACTTGTCCTCCACATCGTCACCGCCATCGACGACGCCCTCTACGATACCGAACCGATCGAGAGCGGCCTCGATGACCTCGGCGACGGTGGTGTTGCGGGGGAAGGTGAGGATCTTCTCGCGATAATGGTGCGCGACGCCGGGGCTGGGCACGAGCGCATCCGGGCCCTGCGCGTTGCCGCGCTCACGGAGCGTCTGGGCGGGGATGAGAGCGTTGGTCTTGGGATCGAAGACGGTGCCGTCGGGAAGGTCGCCGGGGAAGATGAGCACGCGCATCGCGAATCGAGCCGTCGGGCTCGCCGCGCTCTCCGCAGAGTTGAGGTCGGCAGGGCCGACAGAGGAAATCGAGGTGAAGGAAGAGTCCTTGCCGCCGCCGGCGGCGCTAGAAGAGGCGTACATGGACGACGACAAGGACGTGTCGGCCGATGCGCTCGTGTCGCCCGGCTCTCCCGGCTCGGTGTCGTACGGCAGCATGCTCGGACTCTCATCTGGCGCCGTGTCCGACCTCTTCTCACCGACGGGTCGGCCGCGGATACGCCGGTTGAGGTAGAATTTGACGATAGAGTCGTCCGAAAAGTCGCTCATGCCGAGTCGGGTGATGGCCGGGTTCAGACTGAGGTTGGAGCTCACCGAGCTCAGCGAGCCTACGGAGGAGCGCTTGACGCTCGGCACCTGCAGCATGTCTCGGTCGGGATGAGCTTCGGTGAGAGCGTCGAAGACGACGAGAGGGCGCTCGTGCGGACCGAGCTCGGTCTCGTCGCCCTCGATCTCGCGCACGGTGAGGTAGTATTCGCCCAGGTCGGCGTCCGAGACTCCAAGGCGGAAGCGCTGCATGGCCTGTCGGATGAGGTCGTGAGACGTGGTGGACTGGTTGAGAAGGACGGTCTTGAACGTGGCCTCGCTGTCGATCGAATCGCCGGCGAAGACGCGCAGCACGTTGAGCATCGAGGTGATGCCCGGCATGGCGACCAAGGAGCCGGGCCTTGGCTTCCTGCGAGGCGATAATGCGTCGGCATCGTTGTCCGCCGAAAGGCGGGCCAGTTGCTGGCCCATGCCGCCGCGTTGTTGCAGCATCCCCTCGACGTGCGGACCGCCAGGAGGATACATGCCGCCCATGCCGCCGGCCATCTGAGCCGGGGACAAAGCCCGCTGAGGCTGCTGGCCATACATACCGCCGCCGGGACTCATGGACATTGACTGACCTGGTCGCATGCCTTGCTGTGGGGTGAGCCGACCTCCTGGTGCGCCGGCGCTGCTGGCGAGCGAGTCGTCGGAAGAGCGCGTCTGCAGAGACTCCTCGTCCTGAAGGAGACTCTTCCTGTCCCTCTTCCCGCCCGCGGCGCCCTCCTTGTCCTTGTCCTTCTTGCGCCCGAACAGGCCGCTGAACACGCCCGAAGACTTCTTCGCCTTCTTCCGCTCTTTCTCCCCTTCCTCCGGGCCATGCCCAGCGTCAAAGTCGGCCGAACCGTTCTTCGACTTGCGGTTGCCGGACTTGCGGTCCTTCTCCGAGCCCTTGGACGCCCGCCTGTCGTCGCCGCTCGGGCTGGGCTGTTGCATCCGGGCCTGGTCAGTGGCCTGCTGCTGCGCCTGCTGCATGATGGCCGAGGGCAAGAAAGGACTGCCCAGCGTCGAGGAGGCGTTGCTCCTCAACGACTCGTTCCGTTGCCGCATACTCGTCCCGCCAAACTCCTGCGTGGCGGTCATGGCACTGAGCGAACCAGCGCTCGAGGAAGGCGAGAGCGCCCGTTGAGGCTCCTGCCCGCTGCCCATCTGCTGGGCTTGATTTTTGCGCAAGCTGTTGCTCTGCGGGCTGCGGTTCTGACCGGGCGCACCCTGTAGAGGGCCGACGGCGCGCTGCTGGATCGGACTGCCGCCGCTTTGCGACATAGCCTGCTGTTGTTGTTGTGCTTGTTGAGCAACGTACTGCTGCTGCTGCTGCTGTTGTTGTTGTTGATACTGCTGCTGGCTTTGCGCCTGGCGCTGTTGTTGTTGTTGTTGCTGTTGTTGTTGCTGCTGCTGCAGCAGCGCCCTCGCATTGGCGGCCTGTGCGTCTGCCTCGGCCTGCGCGGCGGCGTACTTGATTTGAGCGTCCCGCTGAGCCTGCTTGGCCGCGTCGTCGTCCCAGTCCATGCCGTCATCGGGCTCCATATCTCCTGGGCCGGCGCGAACGAGTTGACCGGCGACGGCAGAGCCGGCGGCGGCCTGCTTCCCTCGTCCTCGCACTTCGTCGTTCAACTCCTGCTCTTGCCCTTCGCCGGCCATGTCCTCGTCTACCTCATCGTCGTACTCGCCCTCCTCTTCATCCTCGTCCCACTCGCCCTCCTCCTCGTCCGAGCTGAACTCGTTTCCAGAGTGCTCAAAGTACTGGTTCTGCGAGTTGAAAATGACGCCTCGCTTCGATTGTGCCTTGGCCTGATGCTTGGTGAGCTGCGGCGGCGCCCCGTTCACGCGGCGCGAGAGGATAGACCGCTTGCCGGGGCTGCCAGCAGCCACCTGAGGGTTCGCCGACGAGTTGGACTTGAGAAGGTGCGAGCGATGAATCTTTTGAGACACTTGAATGTGGTCCTCATCCGTTGCGGAGGAGAGCTGAGAGAAGAGAAGGTGAGAAGGGTCAGTACGTGCGTCGGAACGGCCGAAGATCGAAGCAGCGCGTCGAAGGACTCACGTCGACGTTCCGGTGCTTGTTCAACCTCGCGAGTCGCTCGAACGGCGTTTCGATGTTCTCAGCGGGGATGTAACCTACTTCTTGGGTGCGCAAGACTCGCACGAGCCACCTGGAGAAGGGACGGAAGAGGAAGAGAGAACGACGAGCGAGGTATATCAGCCAAACTGGCACACACTCGCCACGAAAAGAACCCACGTGCTCCGAAGAGCGCCAAGCGACGCTCACCAGTACGAGTTGGAATCGTCGAGCAAGGTGAGGCTATTTCCCTTGTTCACCGTCGCCTGCCCCTCGACAGTGGCGATAAAGTTGTGAAGGGCGTACACGAGGTCAAAGTCGATGTTCTCATCGGGGATGGAAGGCGAGCTGGACATCTCGTCCTCGTCGTCCAATAAGTCTTCGTCGTCCTCGTCCTCCTCCTCGTCGTCGTCCAAGCCCTGTCGAAAGTGCCCGGCCGCGCCGTTGAAATCGTCCTCCGAGCCCACGTCCATGTCCACGCCATTGCCTCCCGTGGCGAGGATGCCGGCGTTGCGCGCGGCGTAGTCCTCATCGGAAGAGAGATGGTCTGCGCTACCATGGTACGTAGAGGGCTGAGAGCCGACGCCGGCGTAGGGCGAGCCATTGGCAGCCTGGCGAGGCGAGGCGGACTGCCTGCCGGCGTTGACGTCGATGCGAAGGTTGGTGGGACGGGCGGCCGGCGAGGAGCGACCGGGGCCGGCCTGGGCCTGTTGCTGGGCGTAGGAGAGTTGCGGGCCTTGGAGCATGGCGACGAAACGGTGAGGTCAGAAGGAAGCGGATGGGGCGACGCAAGAAGGACGAATTCGGTGGGACGACGTGTCGAACGACGCTTGCGGTCGGGCGGACGCGGCGCGCGATGCCGTGCGAGACGGACGGGCAAGAAAGACGTGCACTATGCGCGAGAAGCACCAGCACTGTCTTTTCTTTTCTCCGACGCCGCCACGCCTGTAGTTGGGACCAGGGTGCGAGTAGAGGAGCGAACGGGTGGGTCGTCAGGGAGCGTCGGAAGGACAGGAAGGAAGAACGGAGGAGGACGGGTGTTGTCTGTCTGGTCTTGGGTTGCGGTGCGTGCCGGGAGGACGTGTCAAGAGGAAGGGGCTCCGCGACGAGAGCAGGGGGATGGCGGCGGAGAGAAGGGATGGAGAGGGGGAGGGTGGATGGGGAGGAAGGAGGTGAGGATGAGGATTGGGGGTGAAGTGCGAGGTGTTGTGCGACGCGCGACCGAGGAAGGTCGTTCGTTGTTCGCGTGCGGCGGACCGCCGGGTGGGATATGTCGGTCGACGTGGGTCGCTGGAGTGAGTCGGACGGTCGGCCAGCGGTGGTGGTGGTGGTCGTCGTGAGTTGGTCGTCTACGAATGCCACGATCGCACGGCGAAGGGGCGTTGGACGGAGGAGGAGATGGAGATGGAGGTGGTGTTTGTGGATGCGGTCGGACGGGCGCACGCTCTCCTCTCCCACTCCCGGAACGCTGCTCAGGGCGCCGCCGCAGCACCGCGATGGTGTTCTAGTAGCGGAAGGAGGGCCCCTTATTATTATTACACATACATAAGCAGCACTTTATATTGCCGCAGCGTCGTGTTGTATTGTGCTCCAGCTACTTGTCCCGGCACGTGACCCTTCTAAATACCTCGCTCGACGCCGGCAGCAATGCTCTGGCCCTGGCTACTCACGCTTGTGCTCGCGCTCGCTGATCCTATCCTCGGCACCGCCTCCGCTGGCAGCGCCGTTGCTGTGCGCAAAGGGGCAGGGCGGGGGCGGGGGGGACAGACTCGCACGTGACATGGCGCACGTCGTCCACCGTCTCCTCTGCCCGGGACGAGCGTTCGGTCGGCCCTATGTATGTTCCCCCGCATGAGCTTACGAACATCCAAGACTTTGCTCGGTATCGAGACACATGCTCTCCAGTGGAGCCCCGACGTCCAGACGCCTCAGCGCTTTCCGGTTGCACACTTCTGCCTCGCCCGCGCCCAGCTTGGTCGCTGGGTGTCGGCTGTCGTCACGAGTGTGCGAAGCAGCACCAGCCGGCGGCGCTGATAGTAGTGCCGCAGTAGACGATGATCGGCGACCGCAATGCTGCCAAGCTCGCTGATTCCGACCCGCCCAGCTCCACGACAATCAGGCCCAACACCTCCAACTGAGCCGAGCAGAGCAGAGCTGAGGGGCAGCCAGGGACGAACGGACCACCCACCGCCGCACCTCGTCATGGGCAACTCCGTCTCCTCCAGCGCCCGTCTCGCCGGCATCAACAACCTCGTCGGCGAGCTCGGCCAGGACGTCCAATATGAGAAGAGGTGCGCCACGTTCTGCCTTGTTTTGCTTTGCGTCGCTCGGTATCCAATCTGGAGGCTTTGAGCACGTCCGTCTGTACCCAGGCGAGTGGATGGAAGGATGGAAGGGAAAGGCGCATAGACGGACGGTCGGTCGGACGGAGACGGCGAGCTGGGCAGTCATGGTGCGAGAAGGGGCACCTGACGAGTGCATTTATCTCGCCTATCTCCTCTCGCATGTGAACCCAGCATCGGCTCATCACGCTTTCTCAAGGCTATCCGAGCCCGACACTCCAACGGGCCCCTCGTCGTCAAGCTCTTCATCAAGCCTGACCCGGGCATGACGCTCCGAAATCTCGTTCGCAGATTGAGAGGTGCGTGCGTCCAACGCGCTCTCCGGACATGGTGGCTCGATAGGCTGACTCGTGTTCCATCTACCTTCTTTCACACCATCTCCGCCTTCTCAGTCGAACGAGAAGCGCTCTCCGAGGTCCCCAACATCCTCACCCATCACAAGGTCATCGAGACCGATCGAGCGGGCTATCTCATTCGACAATGGCTTTCGAACAACTTGTACGACCGTATCAGGTGAGCCGGCAAACCGTTCGAAGCGTTGCCCGCCGCTCCTCGACCTAACGAGCATCGTCTGTTTCTTTTTTCCCCTACTGCGCCGTGCGACAGCACTCGGCCGTTCTTGACGGTGTACGAGAAGAAATGGATCGCCTTTCAGCTGCTTTGTGCCATGCGCGACGCCCGGGAGCGCAAGGTGGGAAACGACGCCTTCTACCGTCGAGCACCGGTCACTCTGAACGTCTCTTTCATCCATCCTCTCCCTTTTTCGTAGATTGCGCACGGCGACCTCAAGTGCGAGAACGTGCTAGTGACGACGTCCAACTTTGTCTACATCACTGATTTTGCCTCCGCCTTCAAGCCGACCTATCTGCCCCTCGACGATCCCGCCGACTTCTCCTTCTTCTTCGACACCTCTGGACGACGTACGTGCTACATCGCTCCCGAGCGCTTCTACGAGCATGACTCGGAGATCGGAATTCGTAAGGCTCAGGAGAAAGCAGAGGCCGATGCTAGGGCCGCGACAGGGTATTATGCAGCTGCTGGAGGTGGCGCTGGAGTACCGGCCGCCGGCTCCTCTTCCCAAGACGCCGCAGAGGAGTTTCTGGGCCTAGGAAAGAGGGACGGAAAGGTGTCAGAGGCGATGGACGTGTTCTCGCTCGGATGCGTCATCGCTGAACTCTTTAGGGATGGAACCCCCATGTTCACCCTCAGCCAGCTGTACAAGTATCGAGACGGCGAGTATGACCCTGAGGGCGCCTTGGCGGAGATTGAGGACGCCCACGTACGAGTGAGTCCACTGTCCGCGGCCACTTTTGGGTCCTCCTCGCCCTTTCCCTCTCCTTCTCTCGTACCGTGCGTCGTCCGGGATGGAATCCACTCCTCCCATTGGCGCCGGAACTGCCTGCCTGCCTGTCCTGCCCGTCTGACGATCGCCTTCGTTCACAGTCCATGGTCAGATCCATGATCTCCCTCGACCCGACGTCTCGCCTCCCCTTCGAAGGATATCTATCTACCTGCCGCGGCACTGCCTTCCCAGACATCTTCTACACGTTCCTCCACGACTATGTCGTCTCCATCAACCGCACCTGCTCTCCTCTTTCCCTTTCCCCTCCCGTCCACCCTCAACAACAACCTTCCGTATCCTCCCATTACCCTTCCTCCGCTTCGCTCTCTACAGCCGCCGCCGCTCCCTCACAGGCTGGAACTATCTCTACCGCGACGGCAACAGCAGGCGTCGGGACGGGCGTGGGAACGATGGGAACGACGAGCGGCGGATCTACTCTGGGCCCGTCGGCGCCCAGCATGGCTGGCGGGGAGCCGGTGGCGGGGACGGTGCTGAGCACGGATGCGGACGAGAGGATAGAGCGGCTATGGGAGGAGTGGGTTGGCGTCGTCGGCTGGTTGGACAAGGAGCGGGCAGGGGCAGGGGTGGATGAGCGTACCGATCATCGGGAAAGCTCCAAAGCTTCCGTCAAGGGCTGGGAAAAAGGCACAGGCAAGGAGATGGATAAGGTGAGCGCAGCGGTGTCGGATACGGGGCCGCGGCGGCGTCTTTGGGCGGCGGCTGACAATGTCTCTCTTGACCTTGACGGTACAGGACGCCTTCTCAGTGCAATTGTTCATTCCGGGCCTTGAGGACTGCTCTCTTCTGTCGGCCTCCAAGATCGTTTACGAAGGTGAGTCTTGCGAGATTTTTAACCGTCGTTTTTTTGCAGTCCATCTCGTCCCTGAAGGGCCTACATGTCGTCTTGTTTTCCGCTACACAGAAGGCGCCTTTCTTGTCCTCCTCTCCTTGTTGCTCTCCAACCTCCGCAATTGTCTTCGTCCCTCATCCAAACTCCACGCCCTCGATCTTCTCCTCCATCTTTCCGCTACCGGCCTCAGCGATGAGACCAAGCTCGACCGCGTCGTGCCGTACGTCGTGGCGCTGTTCGAGGACGAGAGCGCCAACGTCCGAGCGGCGAGCGTCAAGACGGTGACACAGATCGTGAGTGCATCCCAAACGAGTGGCAGCTCACCCTCGTCATACGCAACGTCGCTAACAACGTGTCCCCCGTCCTCCACCAGCTCCTTCTCGTCAACGCCATCACGCCCTCCAACGCCGCCATCTTTCCGGAATACATCCTTCCCAACGTCCGACACTTTACCAACGATCCCGAGGCGAGCGTTCGGGCCGCGTACGCTAGCTGCATCGTTCCCCTTGCCGAGACGGGGCAGCGGTATCTAGAGATGGGGCAGGCGATGAAGGCAGAGGGCATGTTTAGGACGGACACGTACGGAGACGGACTGTTGGCCGAGTTTATGGAGGGCAGTCCTTACGAGGTGTGTGTTTGTGTTTGACTGCGATATTCCTGGCGCGAGAAGCGATGGGTGCTGGCCGATCGATCTCATTGACCCTCTGCTCTATCTTCTTTCACAGGCCTCGTACGATGCTGGTCTTCAAGACCTCCAAAGCTCGATCCAGGATCAAGTGACCACCCTGCTCACCGACCCGAGCTCGTCCGTGAAACGAGCCCTCCTCCAATCTATCACGCCCCTCTGTATCTTTTTCGGGCGTACAAAAACGAACGATGTTCTTCTTAGCCACATGATCACCTTTCTCAACGACCGCGACTGGCTTTTGCGCGAGGCCTTCTTCGTCAGTATCGTCGGCGTCGCGACGTGCGTCGGTGCCAAGAGTCTTGAGGAGTATATCCTGCCGCTGATGCTGCAAGCCCTTTCAGGTGCGCCGTGCCCCTCAGGCCGATAGAGCCAAGCGAGCGATCGTCGGCTCTGCTTCTGTTCGCTCTCGTCGCTCACCCATGTTTTCTTCTCCGGGGAACGTGACGAGCAGACACGGAAGAGTTCATCGTCGCAAGGGTGATCAACGGCCTGACCTCGCTCACCGAGCTTGGACTGTTCCCGAAAGCGCGCTTGTGGGACTTGCTCGGTAGCATCATCGGCTTTCTTTGTCACCCCAACGTATGGATCCGACAAAGCGCCGCTGGCTTCGTCTCCGCGGCGAGCAAGCAGTTGCCCGAGACGGACGTGTGGTGCGTACTCTATCCCAGCTTGAGGCCCTTGCTCAAGGCCGACGTGAGCACGATCACCGAGCTCAGTTTGGTGGACATGCTACAAAGCCCGGTGAGTTTTCTTTTATCGGCGTATCGGGCGGGGTCCGCTCGCCCGACGTCACGCTCATATCTCTCCCCCTCCCTCCCGTTTCATCGGACGTCGATAGCTGCCTCGTTCCATCTTTGACGCAGCGGTGTCCTGGGCGGCTAGAGCCAACAAGACGCTGTTTTGGAAGACGCCAAAGGACGCTCGCGGTCGTCCTGGCCTGAGCAACGGTCTTTACAAGGAAGGCGTGCATCTTCTCGCGGGCAAGAAGACGGCAGCAACATCGAGAGGCATCTCGCCGAGGAGCGATGAGTGAGTGGAGAAGAGCGTCACCTCGAATGACAGGGCGCGTCCTCACCAACGTTCTGGAAAACCGTGTCGCTTGCAGAGATGACGGCCATCTGGATCGCTTACGCGCGATGGGGATGACGGCCTCGGACGAGATCAAGCTGGCGGCCATGCGAGAATACATCCTCAAGCTGGGGAGGGGAAAGAATGTCACCTCTCGAACCGAGCCTGAAAGCGCGTTGGCTACCACCACACCCGTCGAGCTACAGAATCTCGAGGGCGTCACGCCTCAGACCATCTTTTTCAGCTCGCGCACCGTCCCCGAACCAAACGGGCCGATAATGGATCCTTACTCTCCTGCACGTCCCAGCTCGCTCCGATCGCAGACGACAGAGTCTTTCGTCAGGCGCAGCGGAAGCGCTGCCAACCTACAGCGACTGTCGTTGCAGGACGCGCACGCGCGAGCGCCTAGGAAGTTTAGCGACGCCAGCACGACGGCAAGCGCGAGTCCGTTGGAGGAGCTTAGAAGACGAATGGAATCGCCCAGCGTAGCGTCCGGCGGTACACCGTCCTTGCCTCCCTCCTCCACCATGCCACCCATGTTGGAGAACTTGCCACCCACGCCTCCGGTGGCGTTGTCGTCAGGTGCAGCAACGCCGGATGCCCTGAGCACGTTGCCGTTCATTCCCGCGAGCCCTTCTCGGTGCTCGACCCCGGCGGTCGGCCATTCGAAAGGGCACGCCGGCCGTCAGCTGATCAGCAAAGCGGCACCGGCCGTCGGATCTTCCTTCACGACGGCGACGGGCACGATGGACATTACGGCCAAGTTTGACGATGTCCGCTCCGGACGCTCTACCCCGGCTTCCACGCTCCGTGGGCGACTCGGATTGGGCGCCGAGACAGGAGTGGAGGTCCAAGGTCCGCGGTTTACGAGTACATACGACGGGAACGACCCCAACGTGCGGTCGCACCTCGAGGACGTCTACCTCCGTCTCTTCCGAGAGCCGATACCCGAGTTCGGACCTCGGGTCGCTAACGGACCGCCTAGACGACGAGCCTCGGCTCGCTCGTCGCTGGCGTCGAGGGAGCGCCTGAGTGGAAGCGTGGGCGGCACTGGCAGCGCTCGAAAACCGGAAGGGTCGCTAGTGGCCTATTTCACTGAGCACGCCGGAGGGGTGACGAGCTTGGTGGTGAGCCCGGACCATCTCTTCTTCGTCAGCGGGAGCGAGGACGGGTCAGTGAAAGTGTGGGACACGACGCGGCTGGAGAAGAACGTGACGAGCCGGTCAAGGGCGACGTACGCGGCCCAGCGGGGACCCATCACAGCATTGGCCATGGTCGAGAACAGCCATTGCGTGGCGAGCGCGAGCGAGGACGGTAGCTTGCACGTCTTCAAGGTCGAGGTGACGCCTGGCGGTAACCTGCCTCGGTATGGCAAGCTGCCGCTCGTCAGGAATTTCCAGATCAGCCAGCCGGGCGAGTGGGCGACTTGTATGGCACAATGGAACACGGGTGAGTGAAAACTTTTATACGACATCGTCAGCTTGACGTTTCGGCTGAATCGGACGGACATTTGGGATTGTCATGCCGCCGTCGCCGCCGCCGCAGATACGACGTCAAATCTCTTGTTGGGCACAACGGCTTCTCGAATCATCCGTCTGGACTTGAGGACGATGCAAATCCAAACGTCGTTTCAGAATCCCGTCCACCACGGCCCGATTTCTTGTCTCTGCGTCGACCGCCGGCATGTGTGGTTGTTGGTCGGCACGACGGGCGGCACGGTGAGCTTGTGGGACCTTCGCTTCGGCCTCCGGCTTCGAAGCTGGAAGGTTGGGGCGGGGGAGGAACCGGAGGCGGGAGCAGGGATCGTGCGGGTAAACGCGATCAAGATCCATCCGAGCAAGGGCAGGGGTCGGTGGGTGATGATCGCGTGCGAGCGCCTAGCCGAACCGACGCCGAGGGCCAGGGCCGCCGCCGCCGGCGGCGCCATGGCGGCGCGGGGAGACGAAAAAGAGGCGGCCGAGGATCTCTTCTCGTCGACTGATTCGCCTTCGCCGTTCATCGAAGAGCGAACACATATCAAGCGACGGCAAAGGCGGACGGCCGAAGCGGACGAGGGCCGGCGGAGGGGCGCATCGAACGAGGTCTTGGTGGAGGTATGGGATATCGACAAGGTGGAGCGTGTGGAGGCGTTCGAGGTGGGGGCGTTCCCGCCGTCTGGCTCGCCCGAGGGAGAAGAGGCTTCGACGTCGGCTTCGGCGTCGCCGTCGGGGGATGGGGCGGGAAAGAGCAAGACGGGGACGACAACGGATGCTCCGTCGCGCTCCTCTGCGAGGTCGGAGGAAGAGGAAGAGGAGGACAAGTTGGACGACGCGGCGGGTGCGATCGCACGTCTGGTTCGAGAACGGGAAGCGGCGGGGCGAGCGAATGGGACGAAGACGGGCGCAAAGTGGAGCGCGGCGGACGGGCAAGAGGACGGGGGCGGGCTGACGTCGCAGAGAGGGGACGTGAAGGCGATCGTGGTCGGGCTCGAAGGGTACGGCTCGGTTTATTCCGCGTCGGGGGCGACGTCAGGTGCCGTACCAGGCTCAGGCGGCTGGTTGGACGCGGGCAGGTTAGCGGCCGACGCGGGCAGCGGCGGTGGTGGTGGTGCATCTTCGGGCGCCGGCGCCGGCGCGGCGGGCTTCATGCTGTGCGCGGGAGAGGACCGGTGCGTGCGGTTCTGGGACCTTGGTCGGTGCGAGAGGAGCACCGTCGTCGGTGCTGGCCGGGATTCGGAGAAGGGCGAGTTCAGGTGAGTGAGCGCGGCGGTCTTCGCCAGCCGACGGACGGGACGCGGACGGCGTTGGCTGACGGGGAGGTTCTATCTCTGGCATGCATCCACCATCTCAGGTCATTCCCATCCTCGCCGGCTCGCTCTACCGCCGCTCGACACATCCACCGCCAACCGCGCACATCAGGCTCCTCGACGTGGTCCACGGGCGGCGGCGGCGGCGCTGCGGCCAGCGCTGGAGGGGGACGACCAAGCACGTCTTCTCTGATGGCGACGCAGCAACAACAGCTGCTGAGATGCCCGATCGACGCGGTGACGGCTCTGGCGGTCATCGAACACCCTTTCCGGTGTGTTGTGGCGGGAGAGCGGCGGGGCGGAGTGAGGGTTTGGGAGTGATGGGGGGATGGACATGGAGCGTCGGCAAGCCTGGTTTGATTTTGCCGGCGCCTCGTCGTGTACTGCCCCGTCCGTGCGTCGGGCGTGATATCGTCTCGTCTGATCCGGCATCTCCACCGATACTCTTGGTTCATCTATCTATCTATCTATCTGTACACCTTTATTGATCGAATCGATCGACTTGCTTGCATTTCCACTTTACATATTACGTCGCGCGAGGCGACGCAAATGCGATGCGCACGGTGTTTGCAGCCGTTGCGCGTCGCTAAGCACTAAGCGCTAAGAAACGACGATATGTAGGCGTGGTCGGGATTAGAAGCCATCGAGTGGCTAGCTGCACAGCGGAAATTACTAGTGGCGTTGGGGTTCTATGGCCGACGTCGGGGTCGATTCTGTCGTGTTGTCGCCATCGTCGTCGTCATCATCGACGTCGGCCGCCGGCGTGAGCACAAGCCAAGGCCTTCTTTCATTAACGCACGCACGGTCTTGCAGCGGGCGATGGTTGGGAACGAGTTGACGCACTGATGTCGTCGACAGGACGACGGCGACGACGACGATGGCTGCCGTGACGACGAGGACGACCTCCCCTTCCTTTCCTCCCTTCGACGCCACTCGGCAAGACTGTATCCTCCCACGTATGCGCAGATCGCCGCCGGCGAGCGTCGGCCCGACCTTGACCCGGCCCCAGCACCCGATCGACGGCACAGCAAGCAAGCAAGGGACGGCGGAGGCACTCACGCAACTCGGAGCGGACGGAGAGACTGCCGCCGTCGAATCGATTCGACTCGGCGACGAGGGAAAGGGAAAGGGAAAGGGCAAGCACAAACGAGGCCCGTCCGACGGAGGGCGAAGACGAGGAAGACAAAGGTTTTGGAAACTCCCGTGGCCGTCCGACACGACACATCCATCTTAGCAGCGCATAAACGTAGATCTGCTCTCGGTCAGCTTCATCTGCCGATCTCTGCACCTTCTTGCACGGCCTTGCCTTGCTTGATATTGCCTGATCTTGATCTTGCCTCCCCTCGGTCACCATCCTCTTCTCTGCCCTCGCGTTCCTTCCACCCACCCTCCGCCCACCGTCGCAGGATAAGGGAGAGGCTCGCGCAAGACCGCCTGCTATTCTTGCGCCAGCTGCCCTCCTCGCTCTCGCTCTTAGCCTCGCCCTCGTCCTCGAAGAAGATCAGCAAGACACCTTCTCCCTCCCTCTTACCACCTCTTCTTCCTCTCCTCCCCATCCTCGCCCGCCCTCCCTCTCCTCGCCGCGACGACGACAACGACGACGACAACAACAACAACAACAACAACAACAACGACGTCCGGTTGGACATGAAGAAGCTTACGCGCCGTCGCGACCACCCCTCCCCCTCCCCCTCTTCTTCCACCGGCGGGCCACCTTCCTTGGCCGCGCCCACCTCCACCTCCACGCCGACGACGCCCCTCACCGCCCCGCCGTCCGCCTCGGCAAGCACCGATGCTAACCCCTCGCCCTCCGGAACGTACCATCGCCCCGTCCTGCCTCTGCATCTGCCTTCTTCGTCTCTGCTCTCCGGCGCCCAAGACGCATATCTCCCCTCCGGACCCACCACGTCTCGCTCGGCGGCGGCGGCCACGGGCTTGTCGGCGTACGAGAGGTTCAAGAGGAAGGACTATTGTGAGTCCGAGTCCCATCCCGAGTCCGACTTCCAGTCCCACGCCCACCACCGCCTCCTCCTCCTCCTTGCCCTCCCTCCCCCCCTTCTTCTCTTTCTTCTTCGGCCGCCTCCGTTCCTTCTGCGTCGCTCACCGACCACCGGCCTCGGCGTCTGTCTCGTCTTCCTTTCTCTCCCCCCGTTCCCAAAGCCGACATCTGCGTCCTCCCCGGTCGCACGCCCACGCCCGCTTCGCCTTCTTACTCCCTCCCACAGACGCCCTCCTTTGCTCTGTCTCCGACGTCGCTCAACGGCGACGACGTCCGCACCGCCAAGCAAGCCCAAGCCCAAGCCAGTCCTCCAAGTGACCCCCCCACTCCTTCTCCTTCCACACCCTCTTCGTCTTCCTCTTCGGTCGCCCACCGCCAGCCTGTGCTCACCTTCATCACCCGCACCCAAGCCCCTGCTCACCACGTCGCTGTTATGCCTCCCGATCACCGTCATGCCCCTCCGCCTGTTCCTGTCCTCCCGGCTCCGCCTTCGGCTCCTGTCCCGGCCCGGGCCCCAGCACCAGCACCAGCACCATCTCCAGCTCCATCTCCAGGTCCAGCTACAAACGCAAACGGGTCGCCTGCTTCTCGCACGACGCTGCCTCCTCCGGCATCCACGTCCACGTCCACGCCGCCATCTCATACCTCCTATTCGTCGTCTTATCAGCCTCACGCTCATGCTCATCGCCCTCGCTCCCCCGGCCCTTCTTCGGCCAACGCGTCCACGCCCTCCTCTTCTCCGAGCCCGAACCTTGGCGCCAAAAAGCATCACCACCACCCGACCTTTGGAAAGGGAGATCTCCCTCCTTCCGCCCCGCACAACTCTGCTTCACGTCTAGCATCCCACCCCCACCCCCCCGGCCACGGCGTCGTCCATGGCGAGTCCGCCGGGACGTCTCGGGCAAGCGATGCCAATGCCGCCGCCGCCTTGCCCACGACGCCACTGACACCGAGCGCCATGCCGTCGACGCCGATGAAGCAATACACAAGCGGCCTCCCGCTCATGACGCCCGCCGCCCACAAGTCCATGGCCGCCACCCCGGGCGATCTGCCTGCTACCCCCGTCAGCGAGGCCGGAAGAGGACTCGGCATGAGTATTCCTACCAAGTCGTCACCGCCGTCGTCGGTCCAGACCCAGTCCCAGTCCTCGCCTGCGAGGGAAGACGTCGTCGTCGTCGACGCCGACCACAAGCCTCCTTCGCCGCCAGAGTCGTTCGTCGACTCGCCCTCGTCCCCGCCTTTCGATCGCCCTCCTCCGTCCGCTTCCGCCTCCACTTCCGTTTCCGTTTCCCCCGCCGCCGGTCGTGAACCGCGACCGCGACCGGACCTGGTGAGAGACCTGCCCACGCCGCCGAGCAGCGTCGTTGGCCATTCCCGTGCGAGCGACCACACGCGCTCCTCCGATGGCTCTGCGCTGGGCGAGGAGGAGGAGGCGGAGGCGGAGGTGGAGGTGGAGGTCGTGGAGGAGGCCGTGAAAGGAGAAGAAAAAGAAAACGCAAAACAAAGCCTCGAAGTGCCCAAGGCGGCGGAGACGACCCCCTCCCCTCCGCCCGGCCCTGTCGTCTTCCGCATCCTCTTCCATCCTTCACCTAACGTCCGCCGCTTCTCCCTTGTCGACCTCGTAGAGTCCCTCGACCTTTCCGACGTCAAAAACCTTCGCGAGACCGCCTCCGCCCCTCGTGCCCTGCTCAGCGACGGAGAAGGCAAGGAGCTCGTCCTCGAACGCTTCCTCGGCTCGCTCGGCTACCGATGCTGGCCCAAGCCGTCCCCCGTCTCCAACGCTCCCTCCTCGTCCCCGACCCGAGGGAGGGACGCCGCGCAGGACGAGGAAAAGACAAACCAGTGCGACGATCAAGACCCGCTGCCGCTGAGTATCTCCGACATGGACGCATTCCTCCTCTTCCACGACCTCCTCCCCGAGTACCACCTCGTCGCCCTCCAAATCCTCCAGGCCGCCCATCATCCGCGCGACGTCGACCCGCGCATGGGCCGCATCGCCCGCATCACCACGCGCGCCTACAACCGCTTCTATCACAGGCTCAGGATCCAGCCGCCGGGATTGGGGCCGACGATCTGGCAGCTCATCGAGCGTCGCAGGCAGACCGACAACCTCGGCTTCCGCACACCCGACTCGGCCGCCGCCGCCGCCGCCGCGTCCGTCTACCCCCGACGTAGAGACCCATCGCCGTCCGCAGGGAAGAACGGTCGGTCCAGGAGCGCCGTCAACGTCCATCGGCCCCACCGCGACCCTTCTTCCTCCCACGATCATCCCCATCCCTCCGGTCCGCCGGTCAGCTCGAGCGCCAAGATCGCCGCACAGGCTCGCGCCGCCGCCGCCGCCGCCGCCGCTGCCACTGCCGTCTTCAACGAAGAACGGGGGCGCGGAGACGCCTCTTCGCGGTGGGGTAGCGCTAGCGAGGGCGATGTGCGCGGAGCGTCGGGGCGAATCGACAAGCGTTATCAGACCGCCGATTTGAAGAGGGTCAACAGCTATTACCACCTTCCCAACGCACACCCGTCCCACCACGATCGCACACACCCGCAAGGCCCGCCGAGGAGCGCCTCCAACGTCGACCTGCGCAGCATGGGCGGCGGCGCGGAGCGCAAGCACCACCGGCGGCACTCTTCTCAGGACCTCCCGCCGCCCTTGCCCACCGGTCCTTCCCCTTCTTCTTCTTCGTTTTCCTCTACCGCCATCCACCCCGGCATTACCAGCCCTTACCGACCGGGCCGAGCGGCGCTTCTGCGCGTGTGGGTGCCCGCGACGCGAGGAAACTGGATGACGGACGAGGAGATCGTGTCGTGCGAGCAAGAGCTCTTCCGCTCCGGCGTCTGGCCCTTCCTCCGTCGCGGTGACGTCGTGTCCAACCTAGCGATGAACGACGAGCGCAACAACGGAAAGCTCGTCTTCGACGGTCGCTTCCTCAGAGACCTCGACTTTGCCTTTGACCCCATCGGCCATCTCCCCGATTGGTTGAACTTGCTCGCTTTCCCGCCTAGGTGAGCGTACGGCGCGCGCGTTTCGACGCCACCTTTCGTTCCTCTTTTTCTTTTTTCTAATACTTTCTTTCCTTCCCTTCTTCAGCTATTTCCACAACATCGTTCGCAGCAGCAAGCCCACCCCGGTCGTCTACCTCAACGTCGAACCCTGGCGCGATAGCATCGTGAGCAACCTCCGCCTCGTGCAGGATTACGTCGAGACGACGAGCCCTCAGGGCCGGTACCGCATCGCCAAGTGGGTCTACCGCTCCCAGATGACCCTCCGCGAGGGCGCGCTCATCTCCAACGAGGGCGGCAAGGGCGGAAAGGGACCTGGCGGGATCGAGGTCCTCGACGACGCTTGGGTCGGCAAGCTCGTCATCGAGACCGACGGTCAGTTCCCGCGCCCGCCCGAGTTCCCGCTCGCTCGTGATTTTCGCCGTGTTCCGATTTCCGTCGACCCATCCTCTTCCCTCCTTTTCTTCTTCTTCTTTTCCTTCCGTTTAGGCACCTCTGAACACGCCAAAGAGCTCCTCACGCGCTGCATGGCCGCCGAGCCCTCGCCGCACCTCGCCAGCCTGCTCGGCCCGACCTCCACCTCCCCCTCCGGCGCGCCGCTCCCGCCTCTCAACCACCTCTCGGCGGCCAACGGCCTCGGCGGCGGCGGCGGCGGCGGTAAGGGGCGCAAGGATGCCGGAGGGCAGCTCACGCCTTGGTGGATCCTCAGGGACCGCAGTCGGCCTGGGGAGATCTGGCTCAGGCCGGTTGAGCAGAAGGAGAGGTGTGGTTGAGCGCTAACACCTCTCTGCTTATTTATCCCTTCATGCCTTCTCAGGCCCACTCTTCTGCGCCGCATGGACAACGGATCCCTCCTTGTTCGCTTCCCGACCTTCCTCTTGGGTGGTACGGACTCATTTTCTCTCCTTTCTGGGCCGCCTGGCGCCTTTCATCGCTAGCATCGACTTCTCTCTCTCCCATCCTCCATCCCGCCTGTGTCCCCACTCCCCCCTCCCCCCTCCCCGTCCCGCCTCACTCCACCTCCTATCATCACTCCACCTGTATCCCGACCGTCAGACCCGATATAGCTTCTCACACGCGTATATCCATAGTTGTAGCAGCACCTGGCGTACAAGCCCGCCGGGGCCCCCCCCCCCCTCTTTCACGGCGTCGCCTCTCAAGTCCTCTCTCGTCGCACGCGGCCCCCCTTGTCGTCCTTTTTCATCCAATATTGTCACTCCCCGCCGTCCCATCCTACCCTGTTCCTCGTCCTCGTCAGACGCCTCGTGGCACCACCCCGTCCGCCCCGTCTCCCCTCCCAGCCGCTGCAGCGATGTGCGCGAAACTACCCCTCCTTCGTTTCGACCGTCTCCTGCTCGTATCGTGTGTGTCTCGTTCGGTCGGTCGTGCGAGCGCCGTGCGTGGGAAAATGATTCTGCGTTGCCGCAGTCTTTGAAGTGATCGAGCGCATCGACGGGCTTTCCTTCTCGTGCGTCCTCACATACAGATAGACGACCGCACCATTCGTAGATACCCGTTCTTTCCTTCCCCTTTCTCTCTTCCTTCCCTTCTCAACGGCCTCTGCATGGGCCCTCAGCTAGCGGCGCTGCGCCGCTCCGTGCGCTCCATATTCGCCGCACCCTCCTCGCACTCCTTCGCCGCGGCGGTCGTCCGGCCTAGGTCGGCGACGCGGCACGGCCCGTCGACGAACGACGACGACGCTCGCACCGGACGAGCGTCGTCCTCCCGCGCCGCTCTCCCTCCTTCCCCTTCTCTGCTTAGGACACGGGACGGGCGCGCCTCCGCATCCTCTCCTCTTCCTCCTCCCTCCCGCCGCCTTTCCCTTCACCGCCCTCTTCGCCAGCTCGCCACCGTCGCACCACAACCCGCCCTCTTTCTATCCCGCGCCTCCATCGACGGCAAGGCGAAAGGGAAGGCGAAGAAGAAGAAGAAGAAGAAGAAGAAGAAAAGAAGGAGAGCAACGAGAGCGGAGAAGATGGACGCGGAGATGAGAGAGTTGCAGAGAGAGATCAAGGACCTGGAGGCTAAGTTTGAGAGGTCGGAAAAGGTGGCGTCCAGCGAGGTGAGTTTTTTTTTTTTTTTTTTTTTTTTTTTCGAAAATTTCATCGCGTCATCGAGGGCGAGGTATCCCCCTCACAGGAAGGAAGCTCGAGACTGGAAATTTGACCAGTCTCTCTCTTTCGTTGGTTGCCTCCTCTGCTTGCTTTCTTTCGCAGGCGGCTGCTGCCCACCTCCCCGAGCTCTCCGAGGCCGACCTGACCGAGATCTACGAAGCCCTGAGCGCGCCGCCAGACCCGACCGACGCGGACCGAAGGCTCGCCAGGCTGTCTCCCGTCGCCAAGAAATGGTTGGGATCGATTTCCGACGGGCGCCAGGACACATCCCGGCGGATTTCTGCCGCATCCGACGTCAGTATGGTGCAAAATGGGGGTGGAGGAGCCTCTGAGGAGGGCAAAAAGGAAGCGGTGTCGGTGTCTGGAGATCAAGCACGCATCGGCTCGACCAATCAGCCTGCTCGTGCCGTCGGCGGGGCACCACTACCTTCGCCGGTGGGCGCAGCCAGCGAGATGCGACCCGGAGAACGGCCGGAACTGGACTCTGCCATTCATCACCACATCGTCCTTCACCATCTCAACTCCGCCGGCGGCGCTTCTGCTGCCATCGCTCACCTACAAGCGCTCGAGTCCACGTCGACCCCCGCATCTCTGGCGACGTACACTGTAGTGTTGTCCCATCTCCTCCGACCGGAGAGGTCCAGCGAGGAACACGCGCTGGCATGGGACTTGTTCGCCCACATGCGTCTCGCCGCCCACCCAGTGCCCGATGAACCCGCATACGCGGCCATGATCTTGGCCTGCGCCAAAGGCTTCTCTCCCGCTTCCGGCCCCTCCCTCCCGGCCATGCCATTCTACCGACCCTTCACGGCCTCCAATGCCGATTGGCGTCGAAGTCGCACCGAGGCGGACGCCGAACGAGCTCTGGATTTGTTCCATGAGATGACCACACACTACTCCATCAGACCCACCTCGGCCTCCTTCAACGCCGTCATCCTCGCCTGCGCGAAGCGACGGTCTCACTACTACGCCGCCTTTCAACTGCTGAGGGAGATGCTCGAGCTCGATAAACGAGGCAGGGAGGCAGCTCAACGATTCGTCTTTCAAGCCGACGCTCGGTCTGAGACGCTCGACGACGACGCGCTGGCGAGGAGATTCGAGGCGTACCGCTTCAGGCCCGATCGGTACACCTTCAACGCTCTCCTCCAGGGGTGTGCGAAAATGGGCGACCTGCCCAGAGCGCGGTGGATCCTCGCAGAGATGATCCGCGTCTCGCCGTCCATCTTGGCATCCAAAGGAGACGGCGGAGATAGCGGCGCGGGCAACTCGGGGGCGCACTTGCATGCGGACCAGACCGTCAAGCCGAACGAGGAGACGATGGTAGAGGTGTTTTTCGCCTATGGTAGTTATCGACCGCCGCTGGTCGGGCGCGGCGCCGTGGCTCGGAACGACGGTGTAAGCGGGAACGTCAAGGTTGACGCCCAAGAGGGTGAAACGAACCTTCAGAGGAGCGAGGACCCGGTAGCGCAGGACAACGGCGTGCATACGGAGGATCGAACCTCCGCCACGGAAGGCGACGCGCTCGGAGTCTCCGAGATAAACCGCCGCCAGTTCACGCCGCGGACGCCTCAGACGCCGTTCGAGGTGGTCCAAGAGGCGCGCGCTCTCTTCTATCGCATATTGCATGACCGTCCGGTCGAGAACTCGACCGCCTCGGAGGCGCCCTTCTCGGATGTAGCCCTCACACCCCGCTTGCTCAACGCCTTCCTCTCCGTCCTCGCTTCCCATGGACGCTTCGACGAGTTTCTCGATGCCTCTGACTCGCTCTTCGCAAAACTAGGCGTAGAGAAGGACGGGTACACTTACGGGCTCGTCTTGAAGACCTGCTCTCAGCGGGGAGCGGCGGACAACGAGCGGGCGCGGGAGGTCGGGGAGAGGCATTGGGCCGACTGGAGGGCTTTCGCTGCCCATCGGGGATGCGTGGGGTTCCATGGAGAGCCTGGTCGGGCGGGGCACGAGCGCAGAGCTTGGGAAGAGGTGGGCCTGGGAGATCGACAGGTCGAGAGGTGTTGGGCTGATATGATTTCCTTGAGAGCCAAGTGAGGATTCCCTTCTCCTTTCACTTGGCCCTTCGGAGCCTTTCCTCTTAGTCCTAACGGGCCGACGCTCGAGATTCTCTTGGCTGACGGACTTGGTTTCTGTCATTTTCCTTTCCTTTTCAGACACCACGACCTCGCAGGCGCTCTCGACCTTGTCCGCGAATTCGTTTCCCTCTATCCCCCATCCTCGCTCACTTCGTCCTTCCCGACCACCTACCCCGATCCGTCTTCTTCAGCGAAAGTGGCCCCAAACGTCTATCCCTCGCCCTCGAAGTCGCCCAAGACGAAGATGGTCCGTCTCACCCCTTCCTCCGCACTGGCGGATCTGAGCATTCCTCCTCACCTCACTTTCCCGATGGTCGAGCTCCTCTTCCACCGCTGCAACGCAGCGGAAGACGACGTCGGTATTCGGTACCTGACGTGGGTCACCAACGCCTACGAGGGCTGGCTGAGAAAGCGCGAGCGGTTGAAGCGCGGTATCAGGCTGGAAATGGACATGAAGGGCACGGGGCAAGGTCGAAGGAGAGAGGCGGGGGATGATCGGAAGCAGGAATTGTCGTCAAGATGAAATAGATAGTATAGAATGGCGAGACGACCTCGCTCATCTGACCACCGCTCCTCCACTTCCTCTTCTTGTGTTACGCTTTGCGTGAATGCGGCAAGGGGCCGACCCACTTCATCTTGACGGTCGCAAGATGCCAAACGACGTTATGTGCCCAGCGTCGCCGGCGTGAAACAAAACTGTCCTCCCGCCTATCCCACGCCATAAAAAAGCCTCAACGCCCCCGTGGAGAAAAAAAAAAAAAAGGCACAGACAGGTACAGACAGGCATTGATTAACTCGTTGCACGCCAGTTTACTGTCGCCTCGAGCACGCTCGTCGCCATCCACTTTCTTCTAACGCGCTGCTTCGTTTCCATACCCTCATTCGAGGTCGGGAATTGGATACATTTGTATGTGGCCAGGGATAAGAAATGGGCGGAAGGGAGCGAAGGTGATGCTGACGAACTGCAGATAGAGTCGCTAATGCTGGGGGGTGGGGGGTTGGGGAGGACGTTGGGAGAAACCAAGCGAAGCGGAACGGCAAAGAAAGCGAAGCGATTCTGAGGCAAGTGCGAATGAGCGGGGGCCGTCTCCAAAGCGGGCCTGCAAACGAGAAGTCCAGGAAGCATATGCCAGAATAAACACGTCAAGGCCGGCGTGGGGAACACACATAAGACGAGCTTACCTGCACTTCCAAGGCGTACACCTCTGCATAATGCTTCTTGAGAACCTACCGAGATAAAAAGTCATCGAGGCAAGAGAGACATCTGGCAGAGCCAGGGACGCCAAAGTGGTAGCCATTTCGCCGGTCGAAGCGTCTTGGCAACGACGTCGAGTTGCGCTCGGTGGGCTGTTCGGCTGTTCGGCTACTTGGCGGCGGTCAGCTGTTTTCCTCTTGCCCACGTCATCACCAACGTCGGCTGCCAGACCGCAACAACGCCTCGAGCTCTCGCAACAAATACATCGATCGTCCATTCCATTCCCCGTCCAGTAGCCGTCGTCGTTGGCAGAAATGACGACACCCAGCGAATCATCTTCAACCGGCCCCGAGGTCAAAACTCCTGCGACTCCCGCTGAGCAGATATGCAAGAGTGAAGATTGCGGGAAGCCGGCGACGAGGCTGGAGTGTCCCAAGTGCAAAGAGTGAGCGGGTTCCAGTGGCCGCGAAGGGTAACGCTTCATCGAGCGCTTCGGACCTCATCCTCTTGACGTGCAGACCTGCTCATCAGGTCTGCCCTTCCCTGCCACGCTACTCGTCGCTGCAGGCTCGACCTGAAGGACTCGTTCTTCTGCTCTCAGGAGTGCTTCAAGCAAAACTGTGAGTGCGACCAGCTGGCCTTTCAAGGCAAGGGCTCCACTCTGACTTGCTCTGGTTTGTCTTTTTTTTTTTTTTTTCTTTCACGCCGGTCGCAGACGTAAGCGTCTGGTCGCCTTGTCTCTTCTCATATGGCGTCGAGATGCAGCACGTTTCATCGCGCTGACATCTTCAACAGAAATTGCACGCAGAAAACGTCCATAAGGTCGCTCTAAGGAACAAGCAGGCACGAGAAGCGCTTCTCTCCAGTGAGTGGGCTTTCCATCTCTTCGAGCTCATGTAAGCACAACGATCAGAGTCGGGTAACCCCTTTGTTCAATATATTGCTTCTTCTCCAATGTCCAGACAAAGGTTTTGACCCTTGGGCGAATCGCTCCCGATCACCGTACACCGGAACTCTTCGCGCCGCTTACCCCTTGTCGCCGCGAAGAACGGTGCCAGAACACATCCAGAGGCCGGACTACGCACAGAATGGTATGACGAACACGCTCCGTTTCAATTGGCAAGTGAGTGCCGCCTTGGAGGCGATTCCCCCCGGTTTTCTAACTCTGCCACGTTCCTCGCCTCGCTTTTGTCTTGCGGCTCCGCGCTTTCGCGCTCCCTCTTCCTGTCCTTTCATATTACGCTCTTGCGCTTCCTTTCTGGCTCACGTACCCCTAGCTGCGGGTCGTTCGAGATCGGAGGAGTTTGAACAAATGCGCCATGC
>JAMDHS010000170.1:0-13288 GCA_029717555.1 Peribolospora baueri
TTTTTTTTCATTTTTCCCCGTGTCCCATCCACCCCTTTCGGCACGTGTACGGTATCTTCAAGTGGCGGCGATTGTAGTACGGGTTCGCATGTAACATCAGCGTAGCGCCGTCAACATGATGATGATGGTGTCGGAAGGAACGCCGGCGGCGGTGCTTCCGTTCGTCTTCTTGATGTCGATCGACGACGACCCACGATGACCCTCTTCCAACCGAGCGGAGCGGAGTCTAGTCTAAGGAACCCATGCGGGCATAGGGTCAGGTACGGGGTCACGTGCCTGCGGTGCATCGTGGCCGCGCAAGAGGTTCCTCTCACTACCGTAAACGCAGGCACGACGAGGGCATGTGTGTTGGAGAAAGGCGTCTTCGGGCGCGTGCTGTCGGCAGAAGATGGGTGCCAGAACGATCGAGAAGGGCGTCGGACGCGGGGGAAGGGGAAGGAGAGGGGAGGGTTGTCGACGTCGGCGTCGCGAACCGAGCCGAGAAGGCTCGCAAAGGGTTGTCGCAGGTTCGCACGGGTGCGTGCGCGTGAGGGAGAAATTATTAACTATCTTTCACCTCTTCCTTCTTCACGGGGAAAGAAGGAAGCCTTTGGAAACGCGGTGTCGCGTCCGAGAACGGTCGCGGAAAATCGCAACGGCCGTAGGAATGACTTCTTCATTCGCTTCTCTTCCTTCTCCATGGCCCATGCCAAGGCGAGGCTGTTTGAGATAGGTGAGCAACGAGATGGGATATTAAGGGTCAACCGGCTCCCCGCCGCGAACCCACATTCCGCCCGATCGGCTGCCTCCCTCGGCGTAAAGCTGTGCTTCCCCGACAGCGTCCCCGACATCGTCCTCTCCTCCCTGTTCTCCTCCTGGGATTACTCTCCTTACCGCTCGCACGACCTCTCCACGAACGACGACGACCACTTAGGCCGACCACCACTGCGCTTCCAAAGGACAGTCAGAGGGCCAGGCCATCTAGACGACGTCCGATCCGACTCGCTTACTTAACTCACGCGCGCCCTGTCCGGCGAATCTAGACGGACTCGACGGACGACGTGTCGCGTGTGTCTGGGCCCGCGGGCTTGCTTGAGCTCGGGCCCCGGTGTTCGGCGGTCGGTGCGGTGTCGGAGAAAGGAGGGGAGGGGGAAGAAAGGCAGTAGCAGTGGCGGTCAAGAACGAGCTCGCATGACTTGCCTGTCTGTCCGTTCGTCCTTCTGGTCGTTCCGTCCTTTCTTCGTGCGTTCGTTCGTCCGTGCGTTCGTTCGTTCGATCGTTTGCTCCGTCTCGCTCGGTTGGGCGGACGTGACGGGCGGACTGGGCCTGCGCAAAGTCGGGTCGAGCGGTCGACGTCAAGCATGCCAAAGCAGAACGGTGCGGACCGCCAGGCATGGCTAGACGGCGGAGAGGGCGGCGACGTCGGGCTCGGGGAGAAGGGGGGAATGGAGTGGCGGCACTCTGTTTCTGTTCTGTTCTGTTCTGTTCTGTTCTGTTCGCTCCGCTCGCTTCTGCGCTCCGCGCTCCTCTCCTCGGCGCTCAGGGACGGGGCGGCTGCCGCAGCGGCGGTTGATTCGGTTGATTTCCTTTGCCGCCGGCGCAGGCGCTTTACAAAAGTGTTACCGTCGATCGGGGGCTGACTAACGCGTGACTAATTGCCTTGTCTTGCCTTGTCTGTCTTGTCTTGATCAATTCTTTCTTTCCCCCTTCCTGATCTGCTCTACTCTGCTGTCCGCCCCGCGGCGGCTTGTGCATGGGTCGAACGTGTGTTCGCTGTCCTGATCTGTCCTGACCTTTGTCCTCTCCTTTTGGGCCTCGTCGCGTTCGCGTTCGCCGTCGCCGTCTTGTCGTCATCGCGTTCGCCGCCACCGTCGTCGCATTATTTTCTTCTTCCTCCTCCCCGTCCTCCTCCGCCTTCTCCTCTTCCGTCTCCTCTCCCTCTTTCCCTCCCCCTCCTCTTCTCCTTTTCCCCCGCCCGCTTTCCTCCCCCCTCCTTCTTTCCTCTTCCTCGCCCCTTCTTCCTCGCCGCCACCGTCGCCACCCACGCCACCCTGCCCCGCAGCGAGCACCATCTCCCTTTCCCCTCCTAGCCTCGTCCACGCTCGCCTTCCGGCCTCTTTTCTTTTCTTCTTGTCCATCTTCCTCTTTTCCTTCTCGTCCTCCTTCTTCTTGCCAGCACCCTTCCATCCGCTCGCTCCGGCCCCGCCCGCCTCCGTCGTCGTCCCCGCGAGCTACCTCCGTCCTCCTCGCCATCGTATCCCACAATCTGGAGAACGCCGCGCCTCCGCCAGACCTTGCGAGCTGGTCCGTAGAGGACGCCCAGGTCCGTGGCTTTGCAGCAGCTGAGCCTCTTCTTGCCGGCGGCCCGACCGAATTCCCATTTTCTCCATCCCCCTTCAACCCCCCTCGTCCGAGCCAGCCTCTCCCACCACGTCCGCCCTACGCTCGCCAGAGGAGTCGGAGCGCTGTCGGCACCGCCGACGCCCCCGCGAGGGCCCAGCGGGACCGCACCAAAGAGCGCGTGTCGGCCCCCGCCCATACGTACAACTCGATGGTGTCGCCTTCTGTCTTCGATCAAGCAGAAGCAGAAGCGGACGCAGAAGCAGAAGCAGAAGCAGAAGCGGACGCAGAAGCAGCAGCAGAAGCAGAAGCAGAAGCGGACGCAGAAGCAGCAGCAGAAGCAGAAGCAGAAGCAGACGACGCCCACGGCCACGCACGCTCGCCTTCCCTCGCTTCCGGGCGGCCCGTCGCCGGCCCCACCCGCGCCCGCGCCATGCCATCTTCTCTGGCGCCATCCGCTGGAGCAGCTTCAGCTGCCCGTCGTGCTCACGCCGACCCAGTCGTTGTCTCGCCCGACCCCGGCGGTTCCTCCAGCCGCATCCCGGCACCAAGCGGCCCTCAGGCGACGACGCCCCTTGCCTGTGAGTCCGTTCACAGCTCTTTTTCGTCGCGCCGTCGAGACGCGATCGCATCCGTTCGATCGCGCCCCGCTCTCGTCTCGTTGGGCCTTCCTCGCCCCTTCTCCGCTCACCCCCGCCCTCGCCCCCGCCTCGTCCGTGCGCCCGTCTCTCCTCTGGCAGCCGCCCCGGTGTCCTCGCAAGGCCATAGCGGCCTCCATCCGGGACCTCCAGCACCAGCCGGGCCCGTGCCATCTGCCTCTCCGATGGAGAGCATGGCTTCCGTCGCCGCCGGCTTGGAGGTGGCGGGCGTTAGTGGCGAAGGCGACGGCAGGCCGCCTCCTCGACCCCCGCCCGGCGTGACCACCGTCATCGCCCATCGTCGCCAGGGCTCCATCAACTGCCCTCCCCCTCGAGGGCAGACGAGCTTCACACCTCCCCATCAGCGCCTTTCCTACGCTTTCCCGGCGCCCATCGCCGGCGCTGCCTTTGCGCGCCCCTCGCAGTATCCGGTCTATACCCCCTCTTCGTCCGGACCAAGGTACTACGCTACCGCGCCCGGCCGTTCACCTACGGCCCCCGGCTACTATCAACACCCGGCCCAGCCGACGCCCCCGCAGCAGCCGCCGCTCTCGCCCACCACGTCCACCAACACCTCCGCCCTGCCTCACCCCCAGTTCGCTTCGCAGCAGACCGTGGCCTACGCTCAAGGCTACTTGGATGCTTACACCCACCAACAGGCTCCACCTTCGTCCTCTTTCATGGTCACTGCCGCACCGAACTACTACAGCCCTTTCCCCTTCTACGGCTACCCACCACTGCAGCCGCCGCCGCCGCCGGGCTCGGCCGTGCCGTACACCGCCATGGCTGGTATGCATCCCCACTCCGCCCACAGCCCGTCGACGCCGACTGGTTACCCTAGCCAGCAGCCACCGCCATTGCTCTATTACAGTCAACCTCCGTCCGCAGGTTCGACCAACCACATCCAACAACACTCTCTCGGCGCGTACACGTATAGCGTCCAGCAGCTTCCCGGTGGCGTCTACGCCCACGCCCCCGCCCCCGCCTACCAGCACCAGTTCGCTGCACCAGCCACGACATACACGGAAGCTGGTCTCGCGGCGACCACCGCTGACTCCCTCAATCCCACCCTCTACGCCGGCGGTCCACAAATACGATACGGACCGCCGGCTCATCCTTCCCCGTCCACACTCACCATCGTCCGTCCCCCCGGCCAGTCGTCCGACGTCGATGGTTCCTGGAGACCAACGAGCGCCACCGTAGAGAGCAGCCCCTCCGGCCTAGGCCTCGAAGCCGACAGCCCCAGCGGCTTCACCCCACCGAGCCCCCGACCGAGATCGCCGCCCGCTTCCGCCGTCTTCCGCCCCCACGCCACCTTTGCCGCTCCGCCCCCGTTCCCTGACCGCGCTGCGCTCGCTCAGCAAGTCCGACCGTCGGCCGTCCCGTCCCACTCTGCTGCTGCGCTCGCCGCCCGGCCTTCCTTATCACAGAGACACGTCGTCGCCTCCCCCCGCTTACCGTCCGACGTTGGCAGCGGCAGCTCTGCCTCGAGCGCCGAAGTACGACCGACGAATGGGGCACCACTCACGAGCCCTGGTCGCCGAATACCGACTCAGGCTCAACAAGGCCGACCAGCCTGTCGCGACGCCAGCCGGTCTCGGCCACCTAACACCCAGCAAGGGCCGAGATCGGATTGGGTGATGTGGTGGTGAGTCTCCGAAGAGAGAATATTTTTATGCTTTTTCTTTTTTCAACTTTTGCATCTCCCGCCATCATGGGATGAATCGCTGACGCGGACGGGACCTCGCTTTTCCTGGTAGCGGCAACGTTCCGAGTGACGCTTCTCTGGAGGAGCTTTGGGAGCTTTTCACCTCTCCTGCCACCGTCGTCGGCTCGGGAGCGAAGGATTCCAAGGCAGAAGCCTATCGTCAAGAGGCCGGGGAGGAAGACCCTAGCTCACATGGAGTCGTCTCCATCTTTCCCATCCATCGGTCCAATTGCGCGTTCGTCAATTACGCCAGCGCTGAGCATCTCGAAAGGGCGATGGCCTACTTTCACAGTAGGCCCCTTCGTCCCGACGACCCGCGGTGTCCGCGGCTCGTCTGTCGCGTGCGCAAGAAGGAGGACGAAGTGCAGGCGGGCGTCGGCGGTCAGCGTGGCAAGGGGATCCATCGCGAGTGGCTTAAGGAGAAGAGGCGACAGCTGGGAAAGGAAGGTGGCGAAGGCGCGTCGCCGGCGTCGGCGACGCCGACGAAGGACGCCACCGAGGGGCAGGGCGTCAGGGCGCGAAGGGCCGCTCGACCAACCGGTCCGATCCCGATGCCGCCTCCTCCTGTTTATTTTGCCGCCGGCTCGCCAGGCGAATTCTCTTCCAGTGGCTCGCTAGTCTCTCCACCGTCTCGCCACTCGTCTGCCTCGTTTGGTTCGGCGTCGCTCGGCTCAGCCTCCTACGCCTCCACCAACTCCTCTCTTCTCCGCCATCCCTACTTCCGCAGGCGATTCTTCATCCTCAAGTCGCTCACTCAGGCCGACCTTGACCTGAGCGCCGAGCGCGGCGTCTGGGCGACGCAGTCGCACAACGAGCCCATTCTCGATCAGGCTTACAGGAACAGCGAAGAGGTTTTCCTTATCTTTGGCGCAAACAGGACTGGTGAATTTTATGGATACGCCAAGTGAGGATCACCGCGTGCCGCGCGCGTGTGACGCCGTCGGCTTGTATTTTTCCGTGACGCTTTCTGGGCCCGCTGGGATGCTGACATCGACGGCGTCCCTTGCTTTTTTTCCACAGAATGACGGGCCCCATTTCGAAGGACGAAAAGCGCGTCTCGTGGTCAGCCCGTGAGGATTCAAGCTCGTCGGTTAAGAGCCGGCCGGCTCCGATACCCGAGATCGAGGAGACTGGCGAGGGTGAAGCGCCTTCATCCCCCCCGAGGCACCAGTCCGAAAAGCCTCAGCTTCTCCTGTCTCCTTCGGAGCACCGGTTGGTGGACGAGTCGCCGTCGGCGTCGGCGTACGATCTGCGGACCGAGAGCGCGTCGGAAGGCATACTGGTCGCGTCGGACGCGAGAAAGCCGTCGACCTGGCCGACGGCGATGCCGGTCAGCAAGGCTAATGAGAACAGCAACCAGCCCACTCCGCGACAGGATCCTCAGCGCCTCACGCTCTCACCACACGACCTTCCGTCCGGTCGCGTGCAGCCGCACGAGCTTCTGCGGTCGTATCCCGGCGCCGCGACCGCCACGGCCGCCGTCAATCACTTTGAGCTGCCTCCTTCCGCCGTTGAACCCGAGAATTCACCGTCTCTCGTTCCAGTACAACAGGTGGACGAAGACCAAGACGGCGGCGTCCTCCGACGCGACACCCACCTTGCACCTTCCGAGGCGCCCGACGAGGCGGCCCAGGCGCAGCACGCGAGCGCCGTGCAGAGGCGCAACTTGTTGCTCGAGCGTAAGAACGCCGTGCATGAGCTCCGCTCCGGCGAGTCGGGCGCAGGCACGGCGATCAAGCGCGACGGTTCCCCCGACGGCGGTTGGGGCACCCCTTTCAAGGTGGAATGGATGCAATTGTGAATAGTCACAGCTGGCCGTCCATTCCGCTCGTTCCCGATGCGTTTGACTGACGTTTTTGTTCTCCTTTGATAGACGCAAGCTCCCGTTCCACCGCATCCGTCACCTTCGCAACCCGTGGCGCGACAACCGCCAGATCAAAGTCTCCCGTGACGGCACCGAGCTCGAGCCGTCAGTGGGCCAGGCGCTTATCGACGAGTGGGAGGCGTTTGCGCGACAGACGCCCGTCGGTGGCGAGGGCGAGGGAGAGGATGTCGAAGCGTCTTTCCCCAGTCCACCGTCGCCCACTGCTGGTGGCGAGGGCCCATGGGGAGATGTTTGAGGGCCAAGGCTCGCAATGGCTCGACTCTGCGTGAGCTCGCGCCAAGGGCTACGAAGGAAGGAAGGAAGGAAGGAGTGAGGCGCGATTCGGCATCCGACATATTCCCATCTATCTATTGCCCTCTGGCCGCCGCCGGCGGTTCATCTTCTCTGTTTGGGCTTTTTGTGTCTGCAAGGGCGCTCTGGGACCGCTATCTTTTACTTGGCCGGCCCCTCTTGGCTGGATCGCTTCGTCGACTCGACTCGACGCGACGCGACGCGACTGCGCTTGAACACCAATTCTTCGACCTGCTCTACCGTCGGCGAACGGCCTCCATTTTCTCTATCTACCTCTCTTTCTCTTTCTCTATCTCTTTCTCTCTCTCTTCCTCTCTCTCGCTCCCTCTCACACACACATACACAAGCAGGAGGACCTCGCATACTTTTTGCATTCAGCATCCTCAACATACACGCAACCGAGCCAATCTGATTGTAAACTTATGTACTTCCGACATGTCTTCATATATTTTTCTCCCCGATCCATTCGTTCGCTCGCTCTCCCCGTCTCGTCTCGCTCGCCCTTTTGATCTTGCGTAAAACTCCCCCCTCCCGTTTTTCATATCGTTCTTGTCTTCTCTCGGGATGGTCCGCCGGACCACCACATCCCGAACCCCTCTCCCCCCCTTCCGCTTTTTGCCACCCCTTTTGGAAGCTGCACCTATCCTATCTCCTCTTCCAACATCCCTCCCCTCTTGCCCTCTTGACCCCGTCCGCGCACAAGAATACACGTTCCTCTTTTGTCTTCCTTACTTAACTTCCGTTGCTTCGCCGGTTCGGTTTGGTTCGTCCCAGTCGCGTCCGTCCGTTCGTCGCGTCGCGTCGGTCGGTCGGTCGGTCTGCGGGTCGGTCGTCGGGTTCGGTACGGTGCAGTCGTTCGTCGGTTCCAGGATCATTACGGGGAACACATACGCCCAACACTTCATACAAACACGTACATACCGCACATATACGCGCCGCCTGCCTGCCTGCCTGCGTGCGTGCGTTGTTCGCGCTCGCTAGCGAGCCAGAACCCGAGTGAGACTGGCGCCACATCGAAAGTGAATGTTCTGGTTCCTTCAAAGGTCGGAAACCGGCCCCATATCCGGGTATGTATGTATGTATGTCTCACTCACGCACGCACACACGCCCGCGCAGGCTCGCCGGCCAGTCGGTCGGTCGGTCGGCCGCAGTCAGCGAGGGAAGATGGATAGATAGATAGGGTGACGTATGACGAACAAACGAATGCACGTCCGTGCGTGGATAGACGTTGTCCCTCGTTCGCTTCCTCACTCACGGCTCTCAAGGGACGGGCCGGGACGGGACGGGAGGGGCGGTCAACAAACAGAACGAACAAACAAACAAACAAATGTCCCATCCATCCATCCATCCATCTCTTGGTTTTACAAAAGTTCGCTTGCTTGCCGGAAAGGGGTACTCGAGCGGTCGAGCGAGCGAGGGATCGTCTGGTGTCCCAGACGGTCATCGTCCCACCGGGGAAGGGGGAGGAAGGGCCGAGGTGAGAATACAAGAAGAGGAAGAAGGGCGTATGGGCGAGTATGGACAGGTGGAGCGCCGGGCCGGTGCACGGAAGGAAGGAAGGAAGGAAGGCGGTGAAGGGGATTTAACCATGGACAAGAAGAACGAACGTGGGGACTGGGCTGGGACACAGACGGCGGGAAGGAAAGAGACGCGGGAAGGGAAAACGCAGGACAGAGACCAAGACGCGGACGGCGGACGAGAATAAACGAAGGTTAAAAGACGACCGTCGAGCCCCGCTCGGAAACAAGACACGGCCGCCCTAATCTGCACCGGGACAAACGAGGGCGGTGACGGGCACGGAGAAGAACGAAGGAAAAGCCGAAGAATAAAAAAAGCGAACAGAACAAGGAAAAAGGGAAAAAAGCAAGGTGTTCCTCTAACCGTCGTGCAGATCGTACCGGACCACGTTGGCCGGCACTTGGCCTTGCGGCTGAGGGAACGGCGAGCTGTACACACCCGTCGCCGGATGCCCTTGTGGTGGTCCGGGACTGAAACCGGGGCCGGGGATGGCGATCTCCTCCGGCTGCAACACGTGGCTGCCTGCCGTCTGGAGCGGGTGGAGGGGGAACGGGCCGCCCAGCGGGACCAAGGGTCGGCCAGTCTGTGCGCCGTCATACGGGGGTACGTCGGCGGCGTGAGTGTGGTAGGAAGGCGCGGGGGAGAAGACGCGATCGGACGACTGAACGGCGCGGATCGTCGTCGTCGCCGGCGGCTGATCGACGCCGAGCGAGAGAGGGTGGTGATCGGTCGAGGAAGGGGCAGGGTCGTCGTACGGGTTCGGCAACGGCGCTTGGCGGTGCGGGTCGGGCAAGTGGAATTGAGGAGACGCTTGTCTCCGCACGGGGGACAACCGGTCCGGTCCGACGGGTGAACCGTGTTGGGCCGCGCGCGGGGCGTTGGGGATGTCGATGGACAGCTCGGAGCGCATGGGCCCCGCGTGCTCCAATCTTGCCGTCGTCGTCAGAGGGCCTTGTCCGAGCCCGCTGCCGCCACCATCGACGTAGCCTAGACTCTCCGAGCTCGCCATGTACGACGCCGGCGGCTGCCGAGCCGCTTTCGCGGCCATCGTGCCGGACGGGCTGAGTCTCGGCATGCGCCCCTCATGATCCTGGGGGCTCGCGCTTTGGTATTCGTACACGCTCCCGAGGTCCGTGTTGTGCTCGTAGTGGAAGCCGGACGGATTGAGGGAGCCATCTTCGGGTCCTCGGTCCGGATAGAGCGCGCTCTCGGACGAGTTGACGCGGTGCATCGGCGTGGCACCCGTGAGGATCACCGTGTCTTCTTCGTCCGGTCGACCGCCGGCTTTCGACTGGAACCAGCGACCGCCGGACCACCTCGCAGAGTGAGTGGGCGGAGGGGTATGGTCTTGGTCGTCGACGATGACGGCCGACATGTTGCTGTTCGCCAGCTCGGTCAACATTGTCGCTCGACGCTGCCTGATCGACCATCGCGGGGGTGGTTTAGAAGAAGAGAAAATCGAGGGGGGCGGTTTAGGAGAAGAGCAACGCGATGGATCAGTTCCGCGTCGACAGTCCGCGTCCGCCCACTCGACCGACTTCTAGCTCACTTTAGCCGCGCTTGCACGATCGGCCTAGCCTGGCGCATCTTCTTGTTAATATAAATCAAGACGCCGAAAGACATGATACCAGTGAGAGCGAGGACGGCGTACTCGACAATCTTGCTCTGCTTTGTCGCCGTACCGGAGCCGGACTCTTCAAAGGCGACGCCGAGGTAGACGATGACGAGCTGTTTGGGCAGGGTGAGAATAGCGGCGATACAAAAGACCCAGAAGCTGACGCCGACCGTGGAGAAAACGGCGGTGGTGAAGTGACCGGGGAGGACGGAGAGGCGGACGAGGAAAACGATCTGAGCCGAGCGAGAGGGAGAGCAGTCGTGAGCGTGGCACTAGCGAGCGCCGCCCCATCGTTCCCGCGGCACCTCCACTATTCGCCTTGAGAGCACTGACCTTGAAGCCCATTTCGCGCACAATGTGCGCCAAACAACCGTATTCCATGTTTCTCCGCTCGTACTTCTCGGCCATCCTTTGGAGACAATATTTGAATGCACTGAAAAGCATGAAAGCCAGCGAGTTAATAGAGCGTTGACAAGGAGAACGTGCGACCATGCGATCCTGGATGGAGATCGCTCACATAAAGTTGCCTACTTCGCCGACAAAGGTGCCAGCGGCGGCGACGCCAAAGCCTATCCAGAGGCCGTAGACGACGCCGCAGAGGATGATGATAATTTCTTGACCGAAGAGCGGGGGAAATGAAAGGACGAACATGATGCCGATGGGGATCACGAAGCCCCAAGACCAACTGGAGGAGGAGAGAGGAGAGAGGAGACAGGGTGCATGAGGTTGGACGCGCGGTGTGAATGCGGCGACGCGGCAGAGCGACTGGACGCACCTTCGAATCTTCTTGCTGATCGGTGTGAGCTTGGTGACGATCTGGTCCTTATAGACGACCAGGAGGGCGACGGCGACGGCGAGGAGTATAAAGATAATGTACCAGTCTGTGTCGCCGGGAGGCGAACGGAGAGAGGTCAGTCTGTCGGAAGCGCTCCTCGACGCCCACCGAGTCGCATATAAAAAAGAAGGAAAAGAGAAAGAACGGCAAGGGAACTCACGGGTATACTTCCAAGAGATATACTGTTTGTAATCCATGTTCTTGATCGTCTTCCACATCCCTCCTTCCTCGTCGTCCAAATCCTTGGGGAACATTTCAGCGACCTGCTTCTGCTCGGGCGTGAGCGAATCCGGATCGATCTTCTCGTCCGGATGGAAGTAGGTGCGCCGCTTTGCGCCGCTTCGAGAGCGCGACCCGCGCGTTGTCTCGTCGTCATCGTCGTCGTCATCGCGCCCTTCCGCCGGCGGCATGCGCGGCGCTCCTCCGTCTTGAAAGCGCGCCGTCGGCCGATAGCCGAGGTCGCCGCCGGGCCCGCCATCGCCGGCACGGGTCATGCCGGCGGCGTCCAGATCTCCAGCGTATCCCCGCCCACCATCGCCGTAGGATGCCATCTGTGGCGGAGGTCCGGGGTGGCCGGTGCCGGGAGGGCGGTGAGCGTACGGACCGGGGCCGGTTGGGGGATAAGGTCGGGATGGAGGAGCGGCTTGACCGTACGGGCCGGCGAAAGGGTTAGCTTGAGGCGGAGGAGGGTAGGTGTCCGATGGAGGCCCGTCTTGCCGGGAGGAGGGGGACGTCGGGGAGCGCTGCTGGGGGCCGTAGGAAGACGAGGGCTGGGCGCCGGGCTGGATCTGGAGACGCGGGGTTGACTGGGAGGGGGCGAGGGCGGGCGGCGCGGGCTCGGCGTAGCGGTAAGGGCGGGCGAAGTTGGGTATGGGTACGGATGATGGGGAGGTGGAGTTGGAGTTGGCTTGGTCGTGGGAGGCGGCGGGGGCGGGAGGATGAATTGGGTGGAGGGGGTTAGAGTAGGAGCCGTCGGCGGCGGGGTCGATGCCCCTGGGGTAATATGGGTTGTTGGACATGGCCGGCCGGATCTGGATCCAAGTTGGGTCGCACGCGGCAGCGAGAGACGCTGCTCAAGAGAAAGGAGCGGGTCGGTTCGGCGTGGCGACGTCGGGGAGAGAGAGAGAGCGAACCAAGTCCGAGGCAGGGCGGGGCGGTGAAGGTGAACGCGCGGGCCGATCGACCGATCACTTGCGCCGCCGACGACGGCCCGAGGACGGAGAGAAGGGTTGGGGTTGGGAAGGAGGGAGAGCGGAAAGGAGTGAAGGAGGGAGGATGGAGGATGGAGAGGGGACGAAGGGTTACGTGGATGGGTGGATGGATGGATGTCGGGTCGGAGCCGGAGGTGACTGACGGTGGCGGAGGACGAGGACGAGGAGGCGGCGCGTATGGTGGGCGTGTGTGGGGGAGGTGTCCGAGGCGAGAGAGAGAAGAAAGGATACCGTATACGGTACGCTGGTGCGAGTGCGAGTGAGGCCTGTCTCAGACAGTTAAGTATACTATGCACCGCTCTCCACGTCGACGCCGAGCGGGGCGGTGCTGTGTGCTGCGACGCGCGACGGCGGAAGCACAAGGCACCAGGCGGTCGGGGAGAGAAGATAGGGGAGGGAGGGAAAGGCGATGATGGAGAGACGGGGAGATGGAGAGGGGGGAGGTGGAGAGAAGAGAGCGGAGCGGTGTGGTGGACGCGAGGACGACGACAACGATGAGGAACGACGACGACGACGACGGACTCGGACAATGACGGCGACGGCGGAGGCGGCGGTTCTCTCCAGCGGACTAGTTCGAGGATGTAATAATGTATGACGGTATGAGCGACGACGGAGGGACTAGAAAAGAAGCGCCGCCGAGGAACACTCCGTCGTCCCTCTTTCTCAGAGCAGAGCAGAGCAGAACAGAGCAGAACAGAGCAGAACAGAACAAAGTAGAACAGAACAAAGCTGACGAGCTGATTCTACGAGTACGAGCGAATGCGTCCAAGCCGTCTCCGTCTCCTCTGTCTCTACCTTCACCCTTTTCGCCTTGCTTGCTTGCTTTCAGCAGCTTGCCTTGCTCACCGCCCTCGTCGGGTCGACTGCCCAACCGACCAGCCGGGCGGAAGGAGGCGCCGACGCCGGCCGGCTGAATTTGAGGGGACCGTCGCCGACGCCATGCATGCGACGAAGCCAAGCGATGTAATTCTTCTTCTCGCCTCCCTGGTAACCAACCCGGACTGGCCGTGCCAAACGAACCGTCGCACGCCCGTCCTCCTCCCTCCCCTCCTCCTTCTCCACTTTTCGACGCACGCACCAGCCAGCTGCCGTCCAGCCGGAAAATAACATCGGTGTACATGATCCCAAGTTCCGTCTTCAAGGGCTCGAGGCCCGCAGCCGAATGCGGCGGAAAATAAACGGTCGTCACCCACGGTCGTCGTCCCCCAATGCCACCCTTCGCCCACCATCGTCACCCCTCCGTAGCACTTCTGTTAAATGAAAAAAAA
>JAMDHS010000171.1:0-12995 GCA_029717555.1 Peribolospora baueri
CAGTAAAGCCTTCCTGCGCCGCGGCCCCCCGGCAGCGCATGTGGAAAAGGTGTCCATATTGAAAGAGGAGGAGGTCGTCGTCGACGACGACGATGGAGATGCGGACTGGAAGACGTTTCGCGTGCTACGCACCGTGCGATGACATGGGTGTTGCATCGACCACTGGAGTCCCTTTTTTTTTTTTGCCTCTCATGACGTGCTACGACTCGAGCTCGGTGCTCTTCTTGACTCGATCGATTGATGCCGGTCCGGAAAGTATCACATAGGACAAAGCCCGTCTCCTCTCCGTCTGGTACGAAGCTTGGCTTTTGGTTGGGGCCGTCGTGCGCCGACCGAGTCGAAACGGCGGAGGAGCCCCACTAAGAATGAGTTTTGGCGTGCGTCGAACCAGACCAGTTTGACAGAGATGCGAAGCGAAGACTAGCTTTGACCTCTTTTTATCTCCACGGCAACGGGATAAGCCTCATTACCGACGGGCAAAGCACAAGAGTAGACTCATTTCCGCCACGTCCGTACCCACGATGCGCTCTCGAGGTGGTGGAAAAGTTCGAATGAAATTCTGGCAAAGCGGAGAATGCAGCAGCGGCGCACGAACGGCCAGCCAGGGTGGGAACGCCGAGAAAGGGCGACGGAGAAGCCGAACCGAAGGGTCACCCGCCCGATCCAAAAGAATGGAAAGAAAGAAAAGAGTCGAGGAGGGAGTACGCTGGGAGCAGTGTGATCCGAACTAGGCGACTTTGAGGACTTTGTCTGTACGTGCGAGGAAAGCGGGCAGGCGGCGAGTTAGCATCCTGCCTGTATCTTCGTCCTCATCATCCTCCTCCGCTCACGCCAAATCAACAATCCCCGGAAATGAACTCACCCTTCGTCCTTATCCTGTACAAGAACCCGACGACCATATCTGTCTCCCTCACGCTCTGCTGAGCAAAGTGCTTAGCGGCGACGGCAGCGAGGTACCTTTCTCCGTGATCGCGGTTGTAAAAAAAGTTCGGCATCGGCGACTCTTCCTTCTCGCCCTCCTTCCCGCCGCCTTTGTTCGCCTTGTCCTTGTCTCTCGTCGCCCCGGACGTACCCGCGTGGCCTGCCGTCGCTCCTGCAACCATCTGACCTGACCGCTTGCCCACGCCGTTCGCCTCGCTGAAACCCGCGTCGCCGTCTCTGGCCCTGAGACGTGAAGTGGTGGTGTTCGAGGGATCGATGTCGCTCCCTCCAATCCCACGCCCGCGCCCAGCCCTGCGCGGCGCATGCTCGTCGTCTTCGTGGTCTTCGTGGTCTTCGTCCTCTCCGTCGTCCGACGGGGTGGGGGAGAGGGGGATTGGGGGAGGATAGGAAGGCGCGAGACCGTGATAAGAGACGTAGCGCTGGATGGCAGAAGGCGAGAGGAGAGTGAAATCGACCTGCGACGAAGAACAAACGGGGGCCGTAAGGGAGATGTATAAGCAGAAGTGACGAGGGGACGATCGCCCTGAGTGGGGGTGGGGGAGACGCCGTCTGGCCATCCATGCGAGCCAGCGGCGTGCACTCCGTCCACCATATCCACGCCAAGTCGGCCAACTCACCGAAGCGCTCCCAGGCCCATCTTCCCTATTCGCCCCCCCGTGCGCCGCGGCCGTCGCAGCCGCCGCACCGGCCTTGCCGTCCCTCCCAGCCGTCGTCCCTGTCGTGGGGCCCCCCCCTCGCTCGTCCGCAACTCTTCGCCGTTTCGTCTCTCTGCCGCCGGCGTTCGCGGAGGCGGAGGAAGCTTCCCCCGGGGCTGAGGAGGGCGCGGGGCGCCGTGACGAGCGCGAGGTGTTCATCTTGTGCGGAATCCTAGACGGTGGAGGTCGATGCGAATGCGGGCGGGTCGCTCGCTTCGTTCGTGCTTCCCTCCGGGAGGCTGCCTCGCGACTGCGGCATCGGTACGTGCACCGGTGATCGGACCATTGTTCGCCCGATAGTCACGTGACAGGGACGGAAACAAAGAGCGGTCGGCGAGGGTAGAGTCGTGTCTCTTTTTTTCTTCCATCCCGTTTCTGTACTTTTGTCCACTTGAGCCGCTCTTTGCCGCATAGCCGTTCCTAAAATGCCAACCAACTGATATGCCTGCGAATCTGACCGTCCTCGTCCGGAGACCGCGGGATGTGCATGGCCAAAACAGCGGATTGACCAAGTGCATGCATGGAATAGACGTCGACAGCTGACCCAGTCAGAGGGGGGCACGGAGGAATACATGAGAGCGAAGAATGCATGAGAATAAAGAGGGAAACGGGCCGAGCCGAGCGCGCGGTGGGCGGGCGGGCTCAGATTGAAGTCAGGAGGGGAGGACGGTCCCACCGCAAAAGGGGGACCTTTCGCCAAAGACTGTCGTGCCGTGCCGTGTCGTGTCGGTGGCATCACCCATTCTCGGCTTATCGCGACCGGCTGCTGCTGGACGGAGCTGGCGCAAGAGGGACGAAGGAATGAAGACAGCGTCCGTGAGGCATGCTTGAAACGCGGGCAGGGAGTAAATTCCGAGTCGGACCGTCCATATGCGCTCGGGGAGCGTGCTAGCGGAAACTGCGACGTGGAGGCCGTGCGACAAGGAGGACCCACGGTGGCACGTCGCCCTCGCTGACGTATAACGTTCGTCCCTTCACAGAAGAGCTTGGGACCGGGGCCGTCAAATACGTCCGAGGGCGCTACACGAAGAAGGGCGCCGACGCGGGCGTTGAACTCCGAGACGCGACGCCGATCTCGACGAACTTGATTGGCGCGAATCAAAAGTCGACGCTGGCTTTGGCGTCAAGTGGGCAAGGAGATGAAGACCTCGCCTCGTTCAATTGAGGAGGGGCTTGGGACTCGGTCCGATCGGCTCAAGTGTCGGAGAGCACGAGCGCCAGGTCCCTCTCGTCGAGCGCAGCGATGCCCTGCGCGGTCGCTTTCAACCGGAGGTTGCGGTCGAAGGAGACGAGCGCGGCGGGCACGGCGGCGTCGAAAGCCGCACCGTCGCCGCCGCCGCCGCCGCGAGTATGGACGACCTGCTGGGCCTGCTGCCCAGCGACGCGCAAGATGACTTGGTCCATAGACCGCTCATTCTCGCCAAAGTCAATGTTCTCGTTTCGGATGCCCAAGTCGCGCAAGCGGTTGCCTTCGCTCGTGACGACCTTGAGGAACCGACAGCCGCGGATCTTTGACTCGAGATAGGCCACGGCGCGAGCGGCTTCCTCGCCCAACGTCCCGCCACTGCGCTTGAGTCCATCCAGCTCGGTAATGACCGCCAACGGCACGACGACCGTCCACTTCTCAGAGTCGAGGAGACGCCCAAGGTATTCGCCCGGGGTGAGAAGGATATTGGTGTCGACGACCAGCGTCGTGTACCCGGCCGTGCACGTGACCGGCATTCGGCGCGGACGTCGCTGCTGCGGCTGCTGCTGCCGGCCGGGATGGAACTGCTGGCGCGACGACGACTGCTTCGAGGCGGCGGCCGACTTGTCCGTCCTCGAACGCCGTCGGCCCTGAGCGATGGAGAGAGTGCGAGCCGTCTTGGCCTCCTTCAGGAGCGCTTTCAAGTGTCTTCGCCGCGCCTTGAGCTCGCGAATCATCTCTGACTCGGTCGCATCGTCGTCGTCGTCGTCGTCGTCCTCCTCCTCGCCTTCGCTGGACGACCCGTTGTTCGAGTCTCCTCCCTCGCTGTCCTCTTCCTCCTCCTCTTCGCCGATGGCAAGCCTGCCCATCCGTTGGCTCAACCGCTCCGCCCCTAGGCGAGCCACTTTCTTCTCCTCCTCCTCTTCCGCCTTCCACCGCTCCAGCTTGGAGGCCATCTCGCCTCCGATGGAGATGCGCTTGGAGCCCTGTTCGAGCTTCAAGCCGGGCACGATCCGAGCGAGGGCGGAGAGCGTCAAGCCGAGCCTCTTCCAACGCAAGTCCGGCAGGCGATCGCGCTCGTGATCAATCTCCTCGTCCTCGACGATCCCATCCACTTCCTCGCCGGTCAACAAGCCGTCCTGCCTGTCGTCGAACGTCAGCACGTCCATCTCCGACTCGTACGCCTGCGACGCAGGACGAATGGACGCCCCTTCCCTGCCGCCTATGTGAACGCCGCTGGTCCTCCAAAAGCCGCGCTCGAACACTTTGCGGCCCACCCATTCCATGCCGCGGAGACACCAGTCTTCGGGCAACGGACGGGCGCTGACGATCTTGCTCGGAGCGTCGGTGCGGAGGCCGACGTTGGAAGGCAGGGCGCCACTGATCTGCGCCACGCGTTCCCAAGGCACTTGACGCTCGAGCAGCTGGACGGCGGAAGGATGGCGTAGAACGGTAGAAAGAAAGGTGAAGAAGGTGGTGATGTACGGATTGATGAGCCTGGTCAGGCCGTAAGGCCGAGTGGGGTGGGAGAGCGCGAAATCGAGCATTGCGAACGCCAGCTGACAGGCGTGGCGGAACGTCGACGGAGCCTCGTCCGCACCGTTGCGCTCCTTGTTAAAAGCGAGGGACTGATCGAGGGGTAGGACGTCCGCTCCGGCCTTGCCTCCGGGCGGCGGAGAAGAGATGTCGCCGGGTCCGACGACGCCTTCGCCCGAGCCGCCGCTGTCTCCGACATCCGACCCTTGGCCTTGTTCGCCATCCTCCTCGCCCGCGCCGAAAACGCCCTGGTTGTCCTCGTCCGCCTTGACAGACCGAGAAGAAGCGGAGGAGGGACCGGTGTGGACCAACAGCGCCTGTGGCGTGACGGTGCTCGCTTTGTCCGTTTGAGAGGCTCCGCCAGAATCCTTGCTCCGTCGCTGCGTCTCTCCCTCGGCGAGACACTTGCGCAGCGCCCCGTCCTCGGCACCGTACTGCAGGAGCGCGGTGATGTTCACGACGGCCATCATGATCCACGTGGCCTGCGGGAGGGGCTGCGCCTGGGAGACCGACGCGCCGGCGTCCAGGGCGAGGGCGGGTTCGCGCAGCTTGGCTATGAAGCGAGAGAAGACGGCGTGGAAGTCGTCCAGTTGGACGCGGGTGAAGAGCATGCAGTGCAGGTGTACGAAGAGCTCCACAGTCGAGGCGTCCGGACGGGTGCGACGGATCTGCTGCTCGGTGTCGAAGAGGGGCAGGATGGACTCGCGCGCGCTGAGGAAAGGATGAGTGGTCGTGAGACTGCGGGACGACGGGGAAGAGAGGGAGTGTGCAAAAAATTCCATGTCAGCGAGGGAAGCCCTTACGGGACGCCCTATCATCCTCCGCCGCCGACACGAAAGCGGAGGCGAAGAGAAGGGTGAAGCGAAGCGAAACGAACGTACCTCTTACAGAAATGATACAGCGAGCGGAGATCATCCTGCCTGCACAAGATGCCCAAATGGTGGTGCAGCCTGCCCGTGCCAGGCATCTCGGCGAGGCCCTTGGCGTACCAATCCCGAGCCACGTTCCTCCACGTCTCTCTCTCCTCCACCTCCCACTCCACCCACGCGCCCTCGCCGATGCTTGGCGCCTCAACCGACGGCTCCCGTTCGTTCTCGTCGTCGTCGATCCGAGGGAAGCGCGTCGGTTGAGACGGAGAAAGCCGGTCGTCGCCGCCGCCACCGTTGGCGGAAGGAGGGTTCGCGCGGCGAGACGAGCCATTGCGGGATTGGCTTTGAGTCACAGAGGCGGCCAGACCGGCGATCGCCATGCGGTACCGGGCGAGGTCTCCAAGGCTCTCTATCCAGGCGCTTCGAAAACTTGCGAACGCCGGTTCCTCAAGGAGGTTGGTGTAGAAGGAGTAGGCGTAGTATATGAAATCTGTCAGATGGTCCAGCACGGCCAGTTGCGAGGGCGTGGCTTGAGCCATCTGCGGCGCTTGTGGGAGATGATGTCGCATTCGCTCGAGCAGCTGGTGGAAGGCGTTTTGCCACAGCCTTGTGGGCACGTTGTATTTTTGCGGCAGCGAATGCAGCGACGCCGGGAGGCGCGGGTTCAGGGCCATCTGGAGGAAGGTGTAGTGCGCTTCAGCCAGGCTGAACGCGAAGAAGAAAAGAAAAGAAAAGAAAAGAAGAGGAGGGATGAGAGACATCGGCGAATGATCAGCAAGACGATTCAATTCGTGCACAGCCTGCGATTGCAGCTCGCACAAGGCCGAGCGATCCGTCGCCGCAACTCCCGCTCGCTCGCTCACTCACTTCTTATGGCCTTGCGCCAACCTGATCCAATACTCGTTATCGGCACTCATCACGTCCGAGCTCGCGCCTGCGCCTGCGCCCGCGCGGACGTCGAGACCTTCCGACAAGCCGTCTCCGCCGAGCACGACTCTGGGCTTATTGTGATCTCCACCGTGGCCGGCGGCGGCGGCGGCGGCGGCGGCGGCGACGCGATGCTCCTCCTGCAGTTTGCTCTCCAGCGCCATGATCTCTCTATAGGCGCGTTTGAGCTCTCGCACAAAGCTGTTGGCCGCCGAGCTCGTCTCCGCGTCACCTCCATTCGGCGCGCCCGCTTGGTCGTCCGCCTGGCCTTCGCCGTCGGTCGTCGACGTCGCGCCTCCTCTGCCCGCCGCGCCGCTCCCCTCGCCCTTGGCCCTACGCCGCCTCTTCTCCCGACTGGCGTCGCTGGACGTCTTGGAGACGACGGAAGGCGCGGAGGGAGCCGAGGTGCTGGCGAAAGTGAGGGCGGAGGAGCCGATGGAGCGCGTGTCGGACACGCTCGTTGCCGACGCCGTCACGTAACCGCCCGCACTTGTTGCCGCCCCTTGTTGTTGACCGGCCGGCTGACCTCCGACGGTGCTCGAGGCACCTCCCGAGTTGCGCTTCTGGATCGAGAAGCGCACGGGGTCGTGCCGGCGGGGGTCGAAAAGTTGACGGGAGGGACCTGCACCTCCGCCTCCGCCGGGAACACTCGAACCGACGGCGGGCCCTGTGGCGGGCCCATGGTGCGGGCCGGTTCCATGCGCATGAGGGTGAGGGTAGCCCTGATACGCCTCCCTGGAATCCCTCGCGCTCGATCGCTTTTTCCTCCCTCTCGCGGCGCCCGACCTGTCTCTATCCCTATCTCTGTCTCGTTCCCAGTCACCTCCATCGATCTCCCGCGGCTCCTCCTCCTCCTCCATGCCACCCGCCCGCTCCGTCCCGTACCTTCCTCTCGTCCCTCCCTCCTGCTCCTCGGCGTGATCCAAGAACGTGGGGGCCGCGCCTGGGCCGGTTCCATTGCGCACCGTCGGGATGGGATCGTAGTCGGGGTCGTAAAGTCGCATGGAAGGGCCGGCGGGCGTCCTCGAACTACGCCCTCCCGCTCTGCCGGCGTATCTAGATGAAGAGGAAGGGGCGTGCGCGCCGGGACGAGCGGATCCGCCGTCGGCGCCCGGTGTCCCTCGTCCACTTGAGCGGCCGTCTTCGTTGCGAGGTTCGGCCTGACGGGATACGCCGCTATCATCCGCTTTGCGTGGGGGACGCTCGGATTTGGACGCCCTGAGCAGAGGGACGGGCGAGAGAGGGAAGGGAGACGATCAGCGACGCGAGCCTCGCAGCCGGCCTGGCTAGCCAGCCTCCTCCTGCGCTCCGCGCACCCCTCGCTAGCGTTTCCTGGGACGCACCTAGCGTTCTTCCTCTGGTAAGCGATCATAGCAGAAGCGATGTCTCCTCCGCGCACGCCGCTCTCCCTGGCTGCGGGCACGGAGAGAGACTGGGTAGCTGCGCCGCCGACATCTCGCGCTCCTCTGGGCGACATGCCCGGGCGGCAAGAGTGGGGGTCGGCCGTGTGCGGCTCTGGTCGGTGATCCGGCGTGACGATGTTGAAACTGGACGTGGATCTGGCGCGGGAAGGCGGGGCAGAGACATGAACCGAGGCCGGATGGGGTGGCGAACGATGCGGGGTGAGCGGGAGAGGGGAGGTGGATGAGGGGAAGGAAGGGAGCGGGGCGAAGATCGGGGAGGATGGGGAAATGGAGGGAGGAGCGAGACAAGCAGACGACGGCGGGGTTGGCTGGAAGGGGGGATGAGAAATCGGTATTGGGTATGGTGGTGGTGGTGGTGGTAGCCGACAGAGGGCTACGGAGTGAGTGGATGGAATGGGGGAGCGATGTGATGCGATTGTCGCCTTGCAATCGTCGGCCGTTGGCCCTCGTTCGTTCGTCGTTCGTCGTTCGTCGTTCGTCGTCGTTGGCTGCGATGACACTTTGCTGCGTGGGTGACTTGAGCCTGAGCCGGCCCATCGGGCGACCGGCGGGCCAGTCAGTCAGTCACCGCGACCGCGACTGCGACTGCGACTGCGCAGCGGCGAAACGTTGCTTGAGCGTAGACGACGGGCGGGTTAGTTAGGGTTAGCGCATGTGCGTAAACGACTGTGCACGTGAGGTAGCCGACGAGGCGAGGCGGCGTCCTCGTGGCGGTCCGCGTGGCTCGTCTCGGAACGACGGCTGGCGTCGGTGGTGATGATGGATGGGGCCGGCGGACGGACGGACGGACGGACGGCGTCGGCGTGGCGCGGTGTTCCTGGCGGACGTCGAGTCGGGCATCTATCAAATGGGCCGTCAAGGTGGTCGTCTGGCGCCGCTGTCTCCGTCGGCCGTGACTTCCATCGCCGTCGCCGCCATCGCCCTCATCGCTGCCGCCGGCCTCTCATCCACACCCTCCTCGCCGCACCCAGCACAAGCGCAAGCACACGCACACGCACACGCACAACCACAACCACAGCCACAACCACAACCACAACCACACATATACGCCTCCCGCTCGCGTTTATGCCCGCGCCCCCCGCACATCGGCTCTGATCATCTATCTCCAGTCGCGCCCGCTGACCGCCACGGGCGAAGCGAACGGCACCCATTTCCACCCGACGCTGACGCCGGGCCGAGACAGACAGGACGGGCAGACAGCCAAGACAATCAACGACGGTATCGCAAACCTCGATCGTCTGTCCGACCGTGTCCCCGTCCAGTTACACCACCACCACCACCACCACCACCCCATCCCTCCACCGCCATGGCCGCCCAAGCGCCGTACCAAGGCCGCACCGACGCCGATGGGCAGGGCATCGACGTCGACGTCGACTGGTCTGCCGTCCTTAAACACAGCCGCCCCTCCGACTCGCCTGCCGTTCAGCAACATTCCATGCCCGGCTCGCCCTTCCTCTCCACCTCCTACAGCCAACCCATCCACTCCGCCGCCGTCTTCCCCGCTTCGCACCTCTCCGTCGCCGGCTCGCCGTTCGAGAACCAATTCGCCTTCGGCACCGCTCTCAGCGCCGGCCAGTACGACACCTCGTTCGATGACCAACTGTCAAGGCCCTACACGCCTTCGTACGCCGCGAGCGCCCACTCCTTCGACGACGCCGCCTCTTTTGCCGACTCTTTCCACGACGGTGCAGGCAGCGCCATCTTCCAGGGCCCCGACGACGACTGGGACGGGCAGGCCGCGCTCTACGACCCGCGCACTTCCGACCAGTACTCCCTCCTTACCTCGCCTCCGGACAACACCGAGGCGGGACAGGCGATGGAACAAGGTCAGACCCTTTTCATCGACCAATACGACGCCATGCGCGCCCGCTCGCCCGCCGCCTTCCCTTCGCCCACTCCGAGCCCCTTCCTCGGCCACACCCGAGCGCCGTCGTTTGGCTCCGAGTCCGGCATGAGCTCCCTTGGCGACGGTGGTGGTGAAGCCCATCAAACGCCCTCCGGCGGCTACGCTTCCCTCGATCTCAGCGCGATCGACCTCGACAACCACGGCCAACACCTGCCGCCCGCTTTCGAGTCTTCCCCGCCCAGCCAGGTGTCTTTCCAGAACACCACTTCCTTCACCATCGAACACCACCCGCCCTCCGCACCCGCCACGTTCACCTCTTTCTCTCAACACTCTCCACCCGCCCTCTCTGTCGCCGCTCCCTCACCACCGCAGCATCAGCAACAGCAGCAGCAGCAGCCATCCCTCTCGCTCGGCATCCCCGCCACGCCCGGCTCAACGCTCCAAGCATCCACGCCTCAACCCACGCTGCAGATCCCTTCCGGACCGGACATTAACATCGTCCCCTGCACGCCCTCCACGCCCACCCAGGCATCTACGACCGGCAAAGGCTTTGACGGCGTGCTCCAGTCCCTCGTCCAACATTCCAACCCGTCCAACTCTGGTGAGCCTCGTCTCGTCCGCTCTCTCACTCCGCTTCCGTGCGTGCTTAGAGCCACTCGTGTCGAGCTCACCTAAGACGTTTCATGATGGCTATGTCCAGCAGCTCCCGAAGCGGCTCCCTCCATGAACGCTCCCTCAGGCCCGTCTCAACAGCGCTCCCCGATTCAGAACACAAGCCGAGCAGCGTCCGTGGGCCCCTCGGTGAACGGCGGCGGCCAATCACGCGGCCATCTGTCCTCCTTTTCCGGCCACAGCAGCAGCAGCAGCAGCAACAGCGGCGCCGTGACGTTCGCGCCCCTCAACACCAAAGATATGGACGCAGCCCTCCTCCGAAAATACCTTTCCCTTGACGTCGAGATGCCTTCGATTCCCACCCCCGACCGCAAGAACAGCGGAGACTCGCCGATCACGCCAGGAGGCACCCGCAAGCGAGCCAACTCGGACATCGGACCCAGGTCTCCCGTCGACTTTGGCGCTCTCTTCTTCGGAGAGCCAGGTAGGACGGGGTCGGACGGCCGGTGGGAGAAGTGGCTCAAGGCTGGTACGGAGCTGGGCATGGAAGGGTCCGCTATCAATGCGCCGTCGACGGTGGCCGGCGCCGCGGCGGCAGGATTGGAATCGACGTTAGGCATGGGCGCGGGCATGGCCATAGGCATGGGCGCGGGCATGGCCATGGCCATGGGCATGAACATAGGTCTCACCCAAGCTGGGGTCGCTTTCCAGACGGGCGCATATACCTTAGCCGCCACCGGCGCCGCCGCTGGCCCGTCCACAATGTCCCTCGACCCGGCGTTGCTCGACGGTTCCCGTCCGTCTTCCAGCTCCGGTCTCATACCCGACCACCGCCCGTCGTCCTCCGGCGAACTCGTCGACAGCTCCACCGGACCCGACCGGCGGCGCACTTTCGGACAGGGCAGCCTCAGCCCGCGCATGACCGGCGCCGGATCCCCGGGGTACGGCATGGGCATGTTCAGAGGCCTCGATGCCCTACCGCCTCCTGTTGTGCCGTCCAACTTGGCCGACCCGCCTCTTACCTTTGGCGCCTTGCGTAGGGCGGCCAGCACGGGCCACCGTCGGGCAGCTAGGTCGGAAGACTTGAGTGCCGCTGCCAGGAGAGCGGCCGCGGCCGGTGCCGCAGGGTCGGAGGGTTCGTTTGACTTTTTGGCGCAGATCAAGGCCGCCGATGGAAGCCTTGCACCACCCAACACGGCTCCTCTCTATCGCGGCGAGGGCCGAGGTCGAGGAGGCGCGTCGTCCGCCGTCGGACAAGCGCCGAGCACGCCCGGCGGGGGACCCGTGTACAGCTCTGCGGCGGCGCAAGCGGCGGCCATCTCGTACCACGCTCGCAACGCTTCTACGTCAAGCAGTATCGGCTCTTCCTCCCGCTCGCCCTCTATCCACTCCTCCTCTGCCCAGCTCTCGCCGGGCCTCTCGCCGTCCTTGTCGCCCAACCAGAGCCCGAGCATGTCCCCCTTACCCGCCACGCCCGGTCTACCTCATGCCGGGCACGTCTTGGAGCAAGCCAGAACACCGTCGGCCTCCTCTGGCGGGAGGACGATGGAGGCGGGGATGAGCAGCATACCAGGAATCCCGGCCAGTCACATCGTCAGCCCGAACCCGACCACGCCCGCCACGCAGCTGGCCAGCTCGGCGAGGAGAAAGACGGAGCCGACGCATGTGTGTCCCGTCGAAGGGTGCGGGAGCACGTTTACGAGGCTGTACAACTTGTACGTTCGTCTCCTCCATTCCATGCCCTTCGTTTCGAGCCCAAACTGACCACATCGCCGCCCCTTCTGCCTCGAACAGAAAAGGACACTTGAGATCTCACCTGGATGAGAGGCCGTTCAAGTGCGATTGGCCCGGTTGCGGAAAGTCGGTGAGTCGCTCGCCCCCGATTTCGGTCCCCTGCCAAAGCTCTTTTCCCCCTTGGCCATTGGTCGCTTACCCACCTCGCTTCTTCTCCTTTTCGGGTTTTTTTCTAGTTCGCACGTGCACGTGAGTGTGCGATCTGCTCGTCTTGCCCTCACCTCAGCTTTGGTGTCTCTCAGGCTCATCTCTTTCCCCTCATCTATGCGTCTTTGGCCGTGGAAAGACGACGCGAAGCGCCATCAGAACCTCCACTTGAACATCAAGCCGCACCAGTGCGATACGTGCAAGAAGACGTTTGCACGCCTCGAGTGAGTGCCCTTCTATTCTCTCTTCTCTCTTCGCTCGTCCGTTCGCTTGCTTGTCCCCATGTTCAATGTTCTCGCTGCTCTTCCTTCCATCTTTCCGCCTCCGCGGTCCATCCGATCCACCTGGACAGCGCCCTCAATCGCCACCTCAAGTCGGCAGAAGGCCAAGGGTGCACCGCAGGCGCACGCTCGGGTTCGAACAGTCGAGAGCGTTCCAATATCGACCTCGTAGCTGGAGCAGGTGACGACGCCGCCGACGACGATGTCGCTAATGGGGGACCAGGGGTGAAAAGGGAGGACACCGTCGGGTCCGTTGTGAAGCAGGAAATGGGTTTCGCCTTCCAGGCAGAGGGACCGATGGGCCCTGCCCGGTTCGGCGGCTTCGTGATGTGAGCGGTTGCCGTGTGGCGTGGCGGGCGAGCGTGGCCCACGCATGGGCAGGCTGTGGGGTGCGGCGTCAGGAGGCATCGACCACCCACCCACCCACCCACCCATCCATCCGTCCATCCGTCCAGCCGCCGTTACCCCCTTTTCCTTCCTTCCTTCCTTCCTTCCTCACCGTCCATCCGTCCCCTTGCAGACCGCTCTCGCCTTCTCCCTTCCAATTTTTTTGTTTTGTTTTTGGCTGAACGTCAAAACGAACGTCGAACGTGTTTTACCCGTCTCTCTCCCCCAGATTTCCCGTCCCTGTCCCCCTCTGTACGGTACTTTTTTTTTCTTCTTTTCTTTTTTCGCCCGCCCTCCGTCTCCTCGAATACCCTCTCTTCTCCCCGCCCCACGCGCCTCCTTCTTTCTC
>JAMDHS010000172.1:0-12950 GCA_029717555.1 Peribolospora baueri
TTTTTTTTTTTTTCGTTTTCGGCATCCGGCTCCCTCGGTCGCTGTGTGCGGCCAGCGTCGGCCACCTAGCGCTGCTGCTTGCTCATCTTCATCTGCGCCGACGTCGGTTGTTCGGCGCGACTCGGGATGGGGCAGGGGTGGCCTTGGGGTTGGGCTTAGCCCAAGGCGGACTGGAAAGGGATAGGCGGGCGTAAGGGCACCTGCCGGGGCGTGGAAGGTTCCTCCGAAGGCGAGCTGCGACGGACGTCCCACGTTTCTTTAAAAACAGAGTTAAAAGTGACGAGCATAGCGTACGTGGCCAAGGGGGGCCGCCTTGGGCCTGTTGTGGACGAGCCGCAGACGTGGATCGGTAACCCTAACGGGCCGACCGCGACGCCGCGCTTGCGACTGATGGTCTTCGCCCTTTTCCTTTCCCCTTTCTTCCTTCTTCGCCCTCGCCCTTGCCTTCGCCCGCCCTTTGGCTTTTGCTCGGCCCGGAGTTAGTGCTTTAAATTGCGGCGGCCAGGAGGCGCGTCGCTCGCTCGCTCGGCTTTCCGGTTGGCCGTCCGTCGTCCGTGCTTGGTCTTGCTCCTTGGTCTTGGTCGTCGTCTGCCACGCCTTTTTCCTTGTTCCTTGCTTGCCTCGATCCGCTCCTTCGTCCACCCATCCGTCCATCCGTCCATCCGCCTTCGCTCGTCCATTCGTCCCTCCATCTATTTCTCCCGCCTCTTTTCCTGCCGGTCGGTTGAGGTGCGCGACGGACTTGGATCGTATCGCCGTCTCCGTCTCGTCGCTATCTCGTCGCCATCGCCGTCGCGCACGGGGCACCCACCACCTCGCCCGTCGTTGCGGACTCGGGTCACCAACGCAACTCTAGGTTACGTTGTCGCTGCACCTCCTTAGACCCCTTCCAGCTTGGCTTCGCCCTCGTCATCCGCCCCTCCTTCCATCCAGCCATCCTTCCATCCGTCTCGTCCACGTGCGCCAGCCGAACTCCGTCTCGACCTTCTTTTCTTCTCTTCTCTTCTCTTCTCTTCTCTTCTCTTCGCCTCGCCTTCTCCCTCTCCTCCCCCCTCCCACTCTTGGTCACCTGCACCCCCGCCATGGCCTCCGACGACGAGCGCTTCGGCAGCGCTGCCGCCGTCGACGACGACCTCTCCCTCCCCAAGGCCACCGTCCAAAAGCTCATCCACGGTGCGACCTCCCATCCCATCCACGCCGCGTCACCGACGCGTTGGCTCACCGCTCACATGATTTCCTTCCTTCCGCCCAGAGATGTTGCCATCCGACATCGTCTGCTCCAAGGAAACCCGCGACCTGCTCATCGAGTGCTGCGTCGGTGAGCATCCCGTGCCCTTGCCCCTGCGCCTCACCCTTGCATCCCGTCCCACGTCGCTGACCCGACCCATGCGATGCCCCCTAGAATTCATCCACCTCGTCTCGTCCGAAGCCAACGACGTGTGCGAGAAGGATACCAAGAAGACGATCGCCCCCGAACACGTCGTCACCGCCCTCCAGGTGCGTGCCTCGCTCTCGTCCCTCCTCGACGACGTCCCGCGCTCACCCTCCTCTTCCACCTGCTCTCCGCCCCCAAAGGACCTCGGTTTCGAGAACTACGTCTCCGAAGTGGCAGAGGTACTCCAGGACCACAAGCGCGCCCAAAAAGACCGCGAGCGCAAGACGACCCGGCTCGAGCAATCCGGCCTAACGCAGGAGGAGCTCGAGAAGCAGCAGCAGATGCTCTTTGCCGCCAGTCGGGCCAGGTATGAGGCCAATCAGTGATCAGTGATCTTGGATGGCCCCCGGTGAGACTTTGTCGGTCGGTCGGAATGGCTCGTTGGATTCGGTCAGATCTTTGTGGGCGGCGGTGTGGTGCGGTGGGCACGCACGCTCGGACGACGATGCGGTGCCCTCTCAGCCTTACTTCGTCCATCCCATCCGAGGACGATCACGCTCAACCGGGCCATCTGGGCGACGCCGGACTCGCGCACGGACAGGTCGCCGCCGCTACCAGCCGGTCGGTTCCCCGGCCCAAGGTCGTCAGGGATCGGTCTCGTCGACGACACTACCACTCATGCCCACGGACGTGAGATACCAGTGCAGCTAGCCAGCCGTCGTCGTCGGGACGAGATCGGCCCTCGGTGGTACGGTTTTTTGCGGGCCGCGGCCGGGAGACGAGGTCGTATCTGACTCTTCAGCAGGAACGACATCGACTTGACCTGTCTGGCGAGGCCGCCTACCGCCTACGTTTGAGAAGGACAGACGGCACGGCTTATCTCGTCGACGCACCTTGGCCTACCACCGCCACCGCTCTCCCTCTGTCCATCTGTCTATCTCTTTGGCAGCCCTCTTCCGCCCCGCCCACGGTCATGCACATAGCACACATGCACACACCTCGACAGCGCTCAGCTCACCCATCCCTCGGCCCTTCCCATCCATCGAACCATCCAACGTATCCATGCGCTCTCGTTTCCGCCCGCCCGCCCCGTTCGCATGCAGCAGAGACGGTGGGGCGATGGTGTGGCGAGGCGGGGGCGGGGAAGGGGGGGCAGGGCGGATCGTCGAAGCGGCAGCCGGGTCCGTCGGGTCGGGTGGCGTGGAGCTAGTTTAGGGGAGCGACTGCAGGTACGAGCATGGACAGTGTATTTTAGTTCTCTGCTTGTTCGTCCATTCTGTCTCGTCATTCTCCCGTCTTGTCCCGTCCGTCCTGTCTGTCCACCCGTCCGTCCGTCCGTCCTCGCCTCGCCTCAGCCCACCATCTTGAAAGCCCTTTCCTCGTCTGGTCAGTCTCCTTTCACCGATCGCCGTCCGTCCGAGTCGGCGGGTCATTCTAGAATGGGTCGCTGTATCGCCACGCCACGCCCAAGTCCATTGGCTCGCATCCCTTTCGTCCCCCGCTCTCGTTCTTCTCCCGAAGACTTTATGCCGTTACGTGCACCCCCTGGCCCAACCGACCGACCATCTCTCGCCACGGCCTCCTCTCTCCTCTCTCCGTCCAACTCTCCCTCCCCTCCCTCCCTCCCTCCGTCTGCGCTAGACAGAATCGGAAATCGGACCGGATCACGTCACGTCGCGTCGCGTCACATCACAGCACCGTCGCCGGATTAGATAGGATAGGATAGGATAGGATTTATCCATGCGCTTCCCATAGATTAAACCGTCCCACGTAGTCTACGTCTACGTCTACGTCATTGACGCCGAGCCGACGCAGAGTCGAAATCTCTTGCCTCACTGCTAAGGGAAAAGAAAAAGGAAAAGGAAAAGGAAAGAGAGCGTTGGTGTGGTGGTCGTTCGTGTCCCGTCACGTCGTCGTGCTTTCAGCCCGTCGTCCCCTGTTTCCCGATCTGTGGGCGAGGGAAAGTGCGACGGCGGAAGGAGGATGGGGTTTGAATGGTGGCGAACGATGCGGACGATGAGGGCGAGGACGAGGGCCGTGGCTGGCTGGTTTGGACTGGTTGGCTCTTTCGGAGCGACCTCAGGACGTCTTGTCGAAGAAAGGACCGTCGGCGTGGGCGGTGATGTAGCTATGGATAGAAGCCATTCACGGACGAGCACGGCGAAAAGGCCGGGTCGAGAGTCAGTCGTGACCGTCGCATCCCATCCCAGCGGGACCGTTCATTAGGTGCAGGCCCGGTGGGCCCCTGCTCTGCGTAAAGGGTTAGGGAACGATGGGGAAAGTGCGCGCACGCACCCGTCGGGATCGTACTTGGCCTTGACCGACTTGAGCCGGTCGTAACTGCCGTAGGACTCGAACACGGGTTGGTCCGCCGCTGCGTCGTTGAGGAACAGCGGGAGGTCTCGGTCCGAAGGGATGCTGAGGGCAAGAGAAAGAGAAGGCGAGGTGTGGGCTCGGGAGCGTGATGACAATAAAAGCGACCGTCTGTCCCCTTCCGTCTGTTCTCGTCGCCTTCTCCGACCGGGTCGATGACGAAAGGCGGGCCAAGCAAAGCGCTCAAAGACTCACGAGCCTATCCAAGTTTTTGCCGCCTTCTGCAGGTCTTCCGTCAACAGGTCCCCGGTCCATTGAATGACAACGTTGAACCAAGCGTAGGGTCCTATGTGCGGGACGACGGGCGGGACGACATGTCATGAGCGGATCATACAACAGACGGACATAGATGAAGACGAGGCCTCTGTGACCGACCGACCCACCGTCAGGGCTCTCCTGGGCGTTGCCCCCCTTGGCGCGGCTCTGCTCGATCAGACTCTGCATCACGGGCTCGATGTCGAACGAGGTGAGCGTCCACTTGCCGTACTGCTCGTCGGAGAACTTCTTGAAGGCGGCGTAGGCGGTGAAGAGCGTGCCGTTCTTGATGCGGAAGGAGCCTGTGCGGAAATACTGGTTGGAGCCGTAACCTGCGCGAGAAGCAATAGAAGGGGCCGAAAAGAATCAAGGACTACGATCCAATTTAGGTGGCCGCCCTTGAAGAGTCTTACCGGCGCCCTGAGGGAGGTGCAAAGTTTGGGTCAACCGAGGGCTGAGCCATCCGGTCCACATTGGAGACGAGAAGAGCGACCCACAGCGTCATTCATCGTAGTCGTCGACAAGTAGGTTCGCTTCTGTACGGTGCTGGAGATGTGCGGGATGGCGAGAAACTCGTCGAACACGCCCGCGGGAACGGTCGGCCCGTCATAGATGAGAAAGACCAGGGGCAATTCTCCGACGCCGACAACCTCGGAGAGGCTGATGATGATGGCTGGAAGGGAAAAAGGGCATTGTCGAGAATCAAAGCGCGCGTGAGTCGAGGGGAGGGGCAACGCCTTACGCTCCAACTACGCACCGGCCTTGGGATCCGTGTTCTTGTTGATAAAGTTCTCGGTGGCGCGCTGGGACGAATGAAATTCCATGCCGGCCGTCAGCAGAGGCCAGCCAGGGCTCAGGCGAACACAGAAAAACGGCGAACGAGATTACCAGTATATCTGGGATACTCGAAGGCGGGTACTGAGAGACGCGGTACGACCGATGGCAGAAGAGGGTCAGTGTGACGGAATCACTCGACTTGCGGACGTGCTGATCGTAGGCCTACGGCTTCATCTCACTCACCGTTACGTCGCCGGAGGTGAAGATGCCGGTGGGGTATGTCATTAGGGTGTAGGAAGTGACGATTCCAAATTGGTTCCCACCACCTGTGAAAGAGACAGCCGAGAGACCAAGGGTTCAGGCCTGCGCGTCGTCCGGATCAAAGCATCCTGATCAAAGCAGAAGTAAGATAGACGTCCACACGAACCCTTAAGAGCCCAGAAGAGATCCGAGTACTTGTTGTCCTTGGTCGCAGTGACCAGCTCGCCGGAGATGAGGACGACGTCGAGCGAGACAAAGTTGTCGCATGCCAGGCCGTACTGGCCCGAGAGGTAGGAGAGTCCGCCTGTTCCGTGCAAGGAGGAGTGAGTGTACCGTCTAAAGACGCGCATGGAGGCGGTCCATGTCCGCCGTTCCATGTTACTCACCGCCGAGCATGAGTCCCGAGCCGACATCGCTGAGTGACAAAGATTTAAACCGATCGAGGTCAGCTGGGGATGGTGTTGCTTATCGACACGCTCCGTCGCAGACTGCCAATCACCTCAACCTGCCGCCGACAACAGTAACGTTGAACTGGGCCAGGTAAGAGTAGGTATCGAGCCACCTGTTGCCCGGCTGGATGGTGGCCGTGTTGGAAGCGGCGTCATAGGACTTGTCCTTGGCATTGGCAAAGTCGATGAGAATGCCCTTTGTACTGGGTCGTTCGGCGGGGGACGGAGCGGGAGTTGAGTCGGCCGGTGGAGCGACGACGACGCGGAACGGAAGAGCGGTTGAGCAAAACTGTTCGGCTCACCTGCTCCACCCCGTATTGGTGGTGTGTCCGCCGGCCTTGACGGCATAGGAAGCGTTGGAGGCGCGGATGGCTTTGACAGCGGCGACGACCTCGTCATTCGAGACGGGCAGAACGATGCATGCCGCTCCTGGAAGCTCGTTGAAGAGGGTAGCGAGAACGGCTGGGTTATGACACGCTCCGACGGTGCTTTTATCGCCTTGTTTTGCCTCTCTCCTTCCTTCCTGTCTTTCTCCAATCAGACGAGGTTGAATCGGGACCACGAGATGACTCACGATTCTCAGCCTGAGCGGCGTTGTAGTAGTGCTGGGTCTCGTATTCGTACGTGGGTTCATACGCGAACTGCACCTTGTCGCTGCCCAGACTGGCTTTCAGATCGGCGCATGCCTGGGCAACAGTGATGGTGGCCGTCGAGTTGACGGCCGAAGTGCCGTTGCCTTTCCCACTCTGATTAGGTACCACGAGGGAAGCGGTGGGGGAGACGGCCGAGGAGAAAGGGAGGGAAAGGAGGAGCGAGGTGAGGACGGTGTTGAAAAGCATTTCCAAAGGGCCGCTTCACGCTGCGGGGGCGCGAGAGAGATTGAGAAAGGCCGAAAGGGAGTTCAGAGTATACTGGGCACTATCAACGAGCCGGACAGCGAGAACGGCGACCAGAGCGGTAACGAAGGTGCTCTTTATGGGGACGCGGCTGGACGCTCGAGAGGACCGCCAGCAGAAAGACGACACGCTGCGCCATTGGTTTAGCACGCTGCAGCTTGCCCGTCGTTCACAACCTAGGGTACGATATGGCATGGCTGGTGGTACGCAGAGTAAAGTTCATTGCGTCTCACATCGGCTCAGCGGGCCGCGGCGTTCGGGTTCCACGGCTTGTGCAAGATGTACGCGTACGATTTTGCGATAGACGCGCGCTCTGCCGTGCACCCAGGGTTTGCCGTAAATCCAGCGGATGCGCTCGCTTCTGCGCAACGTCGGGCAGGAGACGGGTGAGGAATTTGGAGATCAGCGTGGTGCAGCTCCAAAGCACAGACGGCTAAGCGCCTCTTGAGGACACGGAAAAGCATTCCGAGGCGCTAAAGTAGAGCAAGAGCACAGGCACTCGTGGGATCATCTGCGCGCTGTTCCCGGAGCCCCTCAGAAGAAAGGAAGAAAATAGCATGAAGGCAGAAATCTGATACGATCATCCACGCGCGACAGTTAGGGTTACTCATCGTGGGAATCTCGGCGTTTCGGAGGAAAGCGCACTTGGCTCGGCGCTGTTTCGCCGGGGCGGCCAGGACGGCTGCTCGTCGCCACTTCCATCTCCTCCTCGCCGCAGACCCATTCGCGTCCGCAGAACCGTCGACCGCAGTGTATCCCGCAGTCATTTGGTAGGGCGCGACGGTCGTGCCTACCCCAGAACACCCACGCACAGCACCACACCCGCTCCGGAGGCCCTCTGCGCCACGCCTCGGTGCCGTCTCAGGCCCGCAAGGCCCCCAGTCACAGCGCGCTGTTGACCGCCACGTCGATAGGTGAGTAATCGTCGCTACGAGGTGCAAACGGCGAGCACGCGTCGAGGGTGAAGTCGCAAGCCGGCTCGCTGTCGCGACCGCGATGGATGGCATGTGGATGCTGAGAGAAAGCGCGTTTTTTTCTTCTTTTCTCGCTTCACTCGCCATCTCGGTGGGCCCCTATCGTGGTCTTGCTCGGTGGCGCGCATGGACGGCAACGCGATCTTTTGTTGTGCGGGCGCGTCGCGTCTCCAGACCACTTGACACTTCATCCGCGAATCGCCAAGCTTGACCCTGCTCCTGCTCTAGCAGGCATGTCTGCTCCCACCTCCACCGCCATCATGACGTCCTCGGCGCGTTCCACCTCCGGCTCGCCCCACTCTTCGCCTCGCTCCGATCGCTCTGGTTCGCCCGGACCCACCCCTTATCCTCAGCCCACGTCGTCGGCCCCGACCTCCTCGTCGGCCGCTCCGGCCGCGGCCCAGGCTCCCTTCTTCGGCCATTCCGTTCTAGAGCAGGCCGCCGCCGCTGCCGCCGCCACGTATTCTTCCAACAGTGGTATACCGCCGACGGGCAGCTACTATCCTGGCGCGGGCTTTGGCCACGAGTACTCCAACGAACGCGGCGGTGGGGCGGACGGCGAAGGAGCAATGGAGGGTGCGCCCGGTGAAGCCCAGGAATTGCCTCCTTCCGACGCGCCGGACCCGACGGAGAACGCCGAAGCCGGCACATCAGTTGCGTCGCCTCTCAAGTCGGAGTCGACCTCGGGGAAGGGGTCCAAGGGCAAGAGGAAGACACGTTCGCCCGCGCATGAGGCATTGATCGGCCTCGCGAGTCTCATCAAGGACGCGCACCCACATCTGCAACACCACATCACGCATACTCTCGCGCACTCAACTCACCACTACGGCCACCATGGCTACCCCGGGTCGTCCTATGGCGTCAACCCGTACCCGTATCCACTCCCGCCAAACGGAGCTAGAGGGCAGGGTGAGTAAAAGGAGACGATTGACTTCAATTCGGTCGTTGGTGGAGTGCTCGTATGCAGTCGGTCGCAGACGGCTGCAGGTCGGCCTCCGTGCGACTACGCGTCGGATCGTCGATCCAGTCACTTTGTTCCTTTCGCTATGCTGCATGATGCTGATCTCTCCCGCGTTCTACTCGCTTAGATACCAACGGCACCCCCTATCAAGGCGACCAGGGCAGTCCAGATGCAGCTGCGGCGGCTGCAGCCATTCAAGCCAGCTTGGCCGCTCAACAAGTACAACAGTCCCATTCCACCGGCTCGCAGCCCAAGCCGAACGCGCCTGTGAAGCGTTTCCAGTGCCCCAAGTGCACGCGAGCTTTTGCCAGAGCGTACAACCTCAACACCCACTTGAATACCCACGAAACCGACCCAAATCGCTCTAAGCCGTTCACCTGCCCGTATCCTACTTGCAAGAGCGACGGCGGACGGAGCTTCAGTCGCAAGCACGACCTTCAGCGCCACATCGCAAGCGTGCACGAGTTTGAGGCCGAGCCGGGTATCTACGGAGATGGGACAGGTCCGCTGTTCGCCGGAGGTGCTCCTGGATCCATCGGACCTGATGGGCAGATTGTTCCTAGTATTGGTGTCGATGGTCAGCCCATACATGCCGGGCCCACCGGTGTCGCTCCCACTGGTGGTCTCCAAAGTCTCGGCCTCGGCAGCCCTGGCAAGAAGTTCAGGTGCGAGAAGTGCGGACGCGCGTTCGTCAGGAGAGACGCTCTGCGAAGGCACGCGGATTGCAGTGGAGGCAGGGGCCACGGTCAGCATCAGCAGCCCCACCCGCTTCAGCAGGCTGAGGCGGTTCTGCCCGAGCACCACCAGTCGCAAGAGAGCATGGACGCAGCGCAAATGGGCGGGGTCGCCTACGAGCAACCTTCCCCTCTCCCGGCTGACGGCGAGCACCACGCGCAAGAGGATCAGCAGCATCTCCAGCACCAGCACCATGCCCCACATGACGAGCACCAGCAAGTACAGCCGAAGCCGCCCCAGTAGGATGAGGTTTCGCTGCTCCGTTGGCTTGTCGATCGTTGGGCCGATAGCGCCGGAGAGCAGCGAACCGATCCTCTCAGCTCGGCTACGGGGGATGGGCCGGGGCCGGCGCCTCCTAAGTCGGCACGGGCACTTGCGAAGAACTCGTCAGTGTCACTCGCCCCCTAGCTAAACTGATCGAAAGCTTGCTTGATAGCTGTCCTCTCTGCCGTTTCGGTGACATCCGTCGTTATTTCTTTGATGGGCTCTTGGAGCTGGTTGTTTTGTTAGGTCGTAGTGTAGTGTCGGCGTCCGTTCTCGCTCTCGCTGACTGGGCGCGGTTTCGTCAGCTTGGCGATCCGCCCGTGCGAGCGATGTGTTAGGCGCATCTTTTTTTTCTTCTTTACGTCGTGTCTCTCGCCCTTCATCGTTAACCGCGATGTATGTACTTAAGAATTGTCTATCGAAAACTGTCGGATCTGCTCTCGATCATCGCGTTGGCCGTCTCCCTATCCGTACATACGGGGACATCGGGGACGTTCTGTCAAAGCAATCTCATGTTCTGTCGTCCGTTCGTGAGGATCTCATCTGTCGATGCTCTCCAGCGACGACCGAGAAGAGTCCGGCGACGGCAGCGGCGCAGACGCCGACTCTCTGTCTGGAGTGGCTGATGATGACCATCCTTGCGTATGTATATCGCGACGTGCGCGCATGCACGCATGTGGGGTGGGCATGACAAGATGATAGTACGCATGAAAGGACGCGTGCGGTTACCTCCTCAGCCTCAGTCGAAGACGACCTCGACCCATCTTCTCCGTATCCCAAGGTCATCTCTGCCCATCACCAGATCTTCCACCTCCCTCCTCATCCCCTGCTTCTCCCTCCGCGTCTCGTCCACGACGCCCGTCCCACCCGTACCGCCACTCCCACCGCCCTGTTCTCCCCCCATCGTCTCCGACGGGCAAATCCCTCTCAGGCCCAACACCTCCAGCCTCTTCCACCGGCTGCCCCACTCCACGCCCTTGCGCAGCGCCTCGACGTCCAGCCAGGGGGCGTTATAGGAGAGATCCAGGAAGATGAGATTCGGAAGGTGGCGGGAGAGCTTGGAGAGCGCCACGGCGGCCGAGGCATGGAACGGGTCCCGGGTGCGAACGTGCGAAGGGAAGGGGGAGGAGGTGGCGGCGGAGGACACGTTGCCGGCGAGGCTGAGACGCGTGAGGCTGGAGAGTTTGCAGAGGAAGTTGAGCGTGGGGAGCGAAAACAAGGGGAAGTCTGGCGTGGCGGCGAGGGAGAGGGCTCGGAGATGGAAGTGCCAAGGCGTGAGCGTAGAAGAATCCCATTCTCCATCCCGATCCCGACCTCGATCTCGATCCTTCGTGCTGGGTCGGGGAAAGAGGACGTCTTTAAGTGTGCGGAGGGTGACTCCTGAGCCGGCGAGGTTGAGCGTCTCTAGGTGTTGATCAGAGGCGTCGTCGACGGACGGTAGGGCCGACGTCCGGTCCCCGTCGTCTGAATCTTGTGCGTCCCAGTCGTCCGACGTCTCGTCGGCCTCCATCTCCGTTCCCTCCCGCCCCCGCTCCCTATCCGTGCTCGTCCCGACGTCGCTCCCGCCTCCGAGAGCCGCTGCCCGACGGTCCAGCGCTTGCTCCGACCCGCAACTCCCAGTGTCATCGGCGGTCCCATTGTCCAATAATAAAGCCTTCACGCCGGCATCGCTCAGCGGTCGAAGACTCGCCGCGACGTCCAACAAGCGCGACTTGAGATGGGACGGCAGAAGAAAGACGAGGTGGTCGAGTTGTGGGGATGCGGAATTGAGGTCAGAAATGATGGAGAGGAGGACTTGGGTGACGAGGGAGCGACAATGGTGGGAAGGGGTGGTATCGTGTGAAGGTGGCGAATGCAAGCTGTCGACAAAGACTCGATTAAGGTGCAGCCGCCGCCTCCGTTGTCGTTCTCCGTCAGACGTGTCACTGCCTTGGTCAGCGAGAGCATCGTCTCGGCCATGGCCCTCGCTTCTTCTCTTGCCCTTGCTTCGCTCGACCGACCCGGCCGAGCACCTCATCGACGAGGTTGACGACGATGGCGTGAGCGCCCTAGCCAAGAAATCCTCCCTCCAAGAGCCTGGTGGCACTGGCCCCGCCACCGTCCTCCTCAGGCTCCTCAGCTGTGCCGCCTCACATTTAGCCGCCTCGGACAAGGCGGTGGTGTGATAGTAGAACAGACCAGGCTGCCTCGAGCCTGAGCCGGAGCCTAATGGCGAAGCTAAGGCGAAGGGGGGACGGTCACCAAAGACATGACCGTGAGCGTCCCCGTTCGGACGCTGCTGAGCGAGCGCAGAGAGAGGAAGATCGAGGTGCCTCGGTCGTTGCCTGCGAGACTCGGCGAGGAGGTCGTTGACGGAGCGCGTGGACGGCTGTGGCGAAGCTCGTTGGCGGGCGAGGGTGGAGATGTAAGCCGTGAGGTCGTTCTCCTGAGCTTGCGGGCGCGGAGAAGACGACATCAGCCGAGGTCGACCGTCGCCAGCGACCATTGTGGATGTTGTGGATGGTGTGGTGAGCGTCAGCCGGTCGGCATCGGCTCTTCTTCGTCCTCGTCCCCGACGTCGGGCGCCACTCGCGCGCGCACTGTCCACGTCGATCGGGCCGGGTTAGGGCCGGCGACGCGACAGGCGAGCGAACGCGTAAATGAAGCTCGTCCACCGCGTGTGTGAACGAAGACGGTAGGGAGAGGCTCGGCAACGAGCTGGACGATTGGGACAACGAGGCGATCCAGAGTGTGAAGGGAGGAAAAAAGGCAAAGACAGCCCTTCGCCCATCTGCAGCTTCACGCCCTTCGTCAGTGCCCCTGGTAGCAACCTCCCTTGACTCGACCGGTCTGCTCATCATTTGCGCCTCTCTCTCGCCCCCACTCTCCCCCAGTCTCCCATATGCTTCCACTGTCGGAGCATTCCAATACCCCACGCTCTCACAATATGATACGCCTCGGCGAGATCTATTCTCCAAGGAAGAAACGAAAAAGAGACGTAGGGGGTTCGAAGACCACAAAAGAAGAGTATGAAGGAGCTCCGTCCAAGGGTGAACCCCTCATCATATCCCCAGCCCGACTTCCCTCCTCCCGAGCGACCCTTCCCTCCCGATGAAACCCGTTTCGTACGCCTTCCCGTCCGTCTTCAAAAATTTCAAAGCTTGGGCCTGGAAGCGTTGGGGGGATGCTGAGGGTCGGGCTTAATTCTCACGACGGCTTTGCCCCACGTCTCTCTGTTCGCCAGTGCCGCTAGGCCTTTGGGGACTTCTTCGAGGCCGCTGTGTGGTGGGAGCGGGGGTGGGAAGGGAAAGAGGAGGGAAGACGAAAAGCGGGAATTGGGAAAGAGATGGGAGTGAGAGATCGAGATCAAGACGAATCAGGATGGAGCCGGAAGACAAGACGCTTGCAGACTCACGCGAACACCCTCTCGTAAATGACTGGCTTAATCTCTCCCTTAGCGAACATTTCCAGAAGGGCCTGCCAGACGGCAAAGGTGGTGGGCACCTCGTTCTTGGAGTAGGCGCCCCAGTGGACGCCCACGAGGGATATATTTTTGAGTAGAACGAGGTTCATTGGGATCTGTTTTGGGGGCATTTCGTTCAGTGGAGCAGGGAGATTGGGTTGGGGGATCAGCGAAAAAAAAAAAAAGAT
>JAMDHS010000173.1:0-12553 GCA_029717555.1 Peribolospora baueri
AAAAAAAAAAAAAAAAAAAAAAAAAAAAAAAAGGGGGGGACGGGGGATCGGGAACGAATCAAAGGAAAAGAACGGACGACGGGTCTGATCGTAGCAAAGGATTGGTCGCTACGCTTGCCGCCGTTCGGCCCGTCCGGAGAAAATGCGAGTAAAACAATATGGGGAACCGGGGAAAGCCCCACTCAGACGTTCCCGGCTCACCTCATCCCCGCTCCGCCATAGCCCAGCTGCGCGCCCTGCTCAGCGAGCTTGCGCGCCCTGAACTGCCTCCGGTACTTTCGCCTCTCCCAGGTGACGACGCCGACGACGATGAGCGCGATCACTGACACGCCCGCGAACACGCCCAAGCCAATCGGCAGTACGCTCAGCGACCTCCCGGGCACCTGGAACGCCGTCGCCGACGCGCTCGCCGCCGCGGCCACCACCGTTGCAGCAGACTGTGCGCTCGCCGCGCTCCTCACCGCAGAAGTGGCGCTGGCGAGAGGCAGGGAGGAGAAGCCCAGCGCAGATGCACCCACGCCTGTGACCTTGGAGCCGCCAGCGGCCGCCGAAGAAGACGAAGACGCAGGGAAAGCAGATGAGGAGGACGCAGTGGCGGTCGCCGTCGCCGTCGCCGTGACAGAGGAGACCGACGCGCTCGTCGTGGCCGTTGCCAGGCCGGCGGCAGACTCTGAGGCGATGATGCTGGACGCGAGCGAGCTTTGGGCCGGCCGGCCGATCGTGCTCGACGTTTCGATCGAGACGCCCACGCCCGTCACGGCGGCGCCCTGAGCCACGGTGGTGGAACTGCCAGAAACGGTATTAGAGCTGGTTGTGCTACTGCTAATCGTGGAGCTAGTCGTAGTCGCGGAGCTGGTCGTCGTCGCCGTGCCGGTGCTGACCGTCTGCACCTTGCAACTCGTGTCGACAATGATAATTTCCTCCTTAGTCGTGCTCACGGCCGTCGCTCCGTTGTCAAACAATCCGAAACGAGACGATGGGACCGCATTAAGGCTCGTGCTGTCGGTCAGGATGGCCAGCTTGGGAGATCCTGACATTCCGCACATGGCCGATGCTCTTCCCTGACTGCTCTGGCCCTTGCCAAAATTAGTGCCCAGCATCATCGCAGAAGAAGGGAGAAGTGCGTCCAATCCAAAAGCAGATTGGCCAGAGCTGGTGGTCCCATTGGCGGCAGTGGAGGAGCCAGAGGAAACAGCACCGGACATGTCGGCCATCATGTTGAAGTGATAGCTGCCCATGAGCGTCATGCGCGTCTGGCCATCCGAAAAGAGCATGTCGAACTGGGGGTTGGCCATGTCGCTGAAGTCCTGCGCCGCTTCTCCGGGGATGGTGGCGCGGACGTTGCACGAAGTGCTCGGCTTAAGAGCCGCCGCCGCCGTCTTGGTGCCTTGCTGAGAGAATGCGATTTGAGGGGTGAATGACAACAACGAGCTCGACGATGAAGACGCGGGTGAGACTTCAAAGACGCTCAATTCTCCACCGAATTCGCCGGTCTGATTGTCGAGGAAGCCGACGCGATAGCACAAGAAGACATTTGACAGTGAAGATTTGCCCTGGCTCATCTTCGACGAGCTACCGCTTTGAAGGGCGACGCCTTTCGACAAGGAGTCCTTGGCCTTGTTCGACCCCTTGGTATCCTGTGACTTCGAACCGCCCTGCGATTTCGAGCTTCCCTTCGACCTCAAACTGCCCTGCGGCTTCACACCCAGAGCACTTTCTGCAGCGCCTGCACACTGCGTGAAGCCCTGGGCTAGGAAGACGGCCCACTGGGCGGTGGCAGCGTTGGACGCTTGGACATTGCAAGTCTGCCCCTGTTGAGGGGCCGAGCCTGAGTCGGAGGACATGCCGGGGGATGATACGTTGGAGGACATGCCCGAGGACGACACGTTGGAGGACATGCCCGAGGACGACACGTTGGAGGACATGCCCGAGGACGATACATTGGAGGACCCTTGCGGAGTGGCAAAGACGCCTCCGGTACCACCGAGTCCCGTCGATGTTTCCCTGCCGCTTGAGCCACGCGGCTGGCTGAGATGCTCGCGCTATTCATAGAGATGAGAAGATGGTGTAGATGTAAGCGATCAGGGTCGAGCATCAACACATCAAGCAGGTCGCGCCGCAGGCGGAAGACGAGCGTCTCTCACCTTGACCTTGATATCCATTTCCTGCGGAATATCGGGCTCGACGACGATGGCTACAATCTCCCTCCTAAGCAAACCCACGTCCTCCCCATCACCCGACAGATAGCGCTTGTGGCGTCTCCTCTTCTCCATCGCCCTATTCCTGTGGCCTTGCGACGCGCCGCGTGCGTTCAGCACACCACCATTGCGAACTTGGAGAACCGTGCGCATTTCCTCCTCGGACACCAATGCGCGATCCCTGCTCCTCGGGTTTCCATGTCGTCGTGTCGGCAAGCCGCGGTGCACGGAAGCGTCCCCGGGACGGGCCGAAATCAGCGCAAGGGCGAAGGAGATAAGAAGAGCGGCGAGGAGGGTAGGAAAAGGTCGCATCGTCTCTCTGCAATAGGGGAGACGGTCAAAATGAATCAAGTCGTATCTACCGCTCGGCTACTAAAGTGGCATGCACCGGCCCGGGGTCGCGGGCGAAGCGAGCGTCGACGAGACGAGGTCCTGCCTCGAACACCTCGACAGGGAGAAGAAAAGGCAAAGTGTAGGTGAACAGAGAGCGTGGCGCTGTATGAACCAGCACAGGCGGGGTTACGAATAGTATAACTGTCAGCGAAGAGGAGAAGACGACCTCGCGCGGCGAGACGTTAAGGAAGAGCAAGCGAAAGACGGAGACGGGAAGGAGGGAGGAGGGGGTAGTGGAAACGAGGGGAAAAGAGAATGGAAAGGGAATGGTGGTTGGAGAGAGAAAGGGAAGGGGGGGTAAGTGGAAAAGGTCGAGGGGAGACGGCCAGCGAGAATCGCTAGTAAGTCGCCCATACCTACGTCGGCCCTCACTGAGACTTGAGTGCCCTGCATGGAGACGAAGCGCGCCAACCAACCAAGTGACTGTGCACTTAGATTGTTATGAGATGTCCCCCCTCCATTCCGCCTTTTCCGCCACAAGGAGCAACACCTACCACCCCTCCCCTCCTGTTTGAACTCAAGAAAGCCGAAAAGCCCTACGGAGACGATGCGCGTACGGGCCGTCGATACGGTGGCACCTGTATGCGACGAAGTCGAAACGAACAAAGAGCTCTCTACGCTCTCGTCCGCTCTGACCTTCCATTATGCCTCTCCCTGCGCACTGAACAATCAATAAAGGAGGACGAGCAAAGGGAGGGCGGCTCAATGTTGATTGTGTCGTCGTCGTACAGCGTCAACCGCCGGCTGCCATCACGTCGTCACGGTAACCCCACAGCGCAACAAACGTGCTGCGGCGCTTTTGTTCACCAGCGTAGAAACGAAGCAAACGTTTTGTCGGCCTACTGAGGACACACAAGTCGGTCCAGCTACAAGGGCAAATCAAACCCCCACCCCACACCCTGTTGGCCGGACGAACGAATTGGCGAATGTAGCAAAGAGGCGATGATCGTTTGAGCGCATCCTTCTCCTTACAGCGTGTTTGTTGACTCGAGAAGACCGAATCCACCGCTCCTACAGCCATGCGTGTCCAGTGAGACGGTCTACATGTTCTCGCGTGGCGAAGCCAAGAAAAGATATCACACATATCTATTGTGACTCCTCATAACTCGACGGGAGGCAACCCAAGCTGGGCATGGCCTGGCTTCTCGACTACAGCTGTTGCTGTAATGGTCGCTGAGAGTGCGAACACGTCTGGGGCTTCCCTCCGTTCATCGGATCGTTTGCCCCTTTCAGAACGAAATTACCTTAGCTGCTCCTCCTCCCGTCTGTCCCGGCCACCCTCCAAGATTGTTCTCGACGACGGGGCTGGCAGCGACCGTCGCAGCCGCGCCCTTGCCCAATGCGGCCTTCAAACCTTTCCTTCGCTTCGCCTCGGCCTTCTCCCTCTCCCGCTCTTCGCGCTCTACCTCCGCCTGCGCTCGGCCAAAGGCGTGGAAATCGTCCTCGTCCGCACCAATGAGCCTGGAAGAGGGGTCACTGTCGTCCAACATCGTTGAGCCGAGGAGAGTGGTTCCGACCTTGTCTGCTCGGGCGAAGAGGGCAGAGAGCGTGCAGGCAGTCGTTCGGTCAATCAGCTGGCTAATTGTCTCCCTCACCGGCTCGGCAAAGCAAAATCGCCACTCACTCTCCCTCCTCAGCTCGCAGTCCTTCGCGAGATGCGTCTTTTCGCCGCACAACTTGCACGCTCCGCCTTTGGGGTAAACGCCTTGCCCTTGTGGACACTGACCAGAAAGGTGACCCTTTGCGTGACAGACGAAGCACGTCGCAAACGGCAGCTTCCCGTCGGCGAGCGCGGGCTTGCGGCATTTGGACAGCGTGTGTGAAGTGGAACCGCAGCGAAAACAGATGCCGACGAGAGAAGAGTTGGTGGGCACTCTTGCCCCGTTTCCATCCTTCGAAAGGGGATCTTCGGCCTCTGCAACGCGTACGGGGCAGTCTCTAGCGGCGTGGCCTCTTTCTCTGCGGTCAAGGAGCAGAATAGGCGAGGGAGACGGTGAGCTAGCACTCCTTGTTGGCCTGGTCCCACCCTCCCCGCCGGGGGGGGGGTCGCTTACCGGCACGCGAAACAGGTCGTCTCCGAGTTACGCTGGGCGATACGCTTTAGTCGGCGCTGTTCAGACACTAAAAAGTCAGGGTACAGCAAAAGGGAGCATACAAAGCAAAAAGGAAGACAACTTCGTTTCAGCACAAGCCGACCTGGCCATGTAAGCGGTCGACGTGAGAAAAGAAATGAACGTCTAGGCACTCACCGTCCTTCAATTCCTGCATCTCTTTCTTCTTTTTTTCTCTGAATGCCTTCGCCTTCGCGGCCGACTTCTCTTTTCTCCTGCTCTTTTCCTTCTTGGGAGCCGTTTCTGCTCCTCCAGCTTCCTCCTTCTCGTCTCCTTCCGAATCTCCCGCCTTCGCACTCACGGGTTCGGTCTCGGTCGGGGTGGCCACCGCTCGGCCGACAGCCTCCGTCTTGGATTTTTTGAGTTTCCTACCAGCCCTGTGTGTCTTCTTCTTCTTCTTCACTTCGCCTCCACTCCCCGTGATCGAGTTGTCATGGACGACGGCTGCAGACGTAGAAGCAGCAGCCGTCGTGGCTCCTTGTGCCCCAACCTTTTCCTCCTTCTTCTCCTCCTCCTCCTCCTCCGTGCGCTTCCGCTTTGCCGACGGCACAGATTGAAATCCGGAAGCCGCGAGGTACGTCTTCCGCCTCCCTTCCAGTTTTGCGTAGCGAGTCATGATCGTGTGCTGGCTTGCAGGCTTGAAGGGGCTCTCTCTCGTCAGAGGGTGTGCATTGGCATCGCAAAGACTGCGGCATAACATACCACGTGATCGATCACGACGAAGACCCGTCCTGGTGTCAGTCCTTCTCCCTTTTCCACATCCCTCAGCAGTGGATTGATCTCATGAGCTGAGGACGACTTCCGACGTCGGCCCGCTTTGGGGCTACCTTCACTGATCAGTGGGCGAATTTATGTTGCTGACACAAAGCGCGGCAAATGCATTTGCCCAGTCCGCCACCGCATTCATTACGTTCCGCCTTCGGTCTCACGTCTCGACGTGTGAGCAAGGCGGTGACCGGCTCAAAGACTCGTCGATTCACCGCATGGCCATGACACCATTTTTTCTTTTCCCCAAACCAGCTCCATCCACAACGTCGTAAAATCATCAGACCCTGCCCATCGGTCGATGGCTTGACGGCAAAAGCGCGAAGCGGGCGGGCGGACACGGTCGTCGCGTGCGCAGAACGAAACGGCCCAGCGAGGGAGTTCCTGGGAGGCTCAGTCATTCATTCCTCATCGAGAATCTGATGTACCCACACGTCCCTACAGAACTGAGGCCAATCCCTTCCCAAGTGGACGCCCTGGAGGAGGAGCAGCAGAAGGAAGACCGGAGGAGACGGACACCGTCAGCGCAAAGCCAGACGACCTACTACGCGAGTTTAGCGAGCACCCCTCGCTCACCTCGTACTCCGGAGGTGGCACTCTGAGTTCGGCGGTGCTGTCCGAGGTCAGAGGCGCAAGTCTTTTTAAAGCGGCGAGTTGACATCCGGCCCCATGGGAGGGAACATAAGAGGTGGGGGGGAAGCGCGGAGCCCGACAGGCTGATCAGATGATGGTCATGCTGAAGGGACAGGGAGAGCGGGCGGGACAACGGGCGGCCGTGCTGACCCCGGACGGCCGAGAAACGGCGGGGCTCACTCACCTCCACACTGCTAGCAAATGCTCGCTTCCAGCCTCCTCTCCGGCGCGCTCGTAGATGACTCGTCTTCGCTTGCCTCCCCTCTCCTTCATGGCGCCGCTCTCGTCGTCCGCCTTATTGATCTCCTCCTCGAGGACGTCCAGTATCTTGCCCCATTTGAGCTTCGACATCACGCTCTCCACAGCCACCCAAGGGTTCTCCGGATCGTCGGGGCGAGGAGAGGGGTAGGTCCGAGTGTGGCCCGGAACGGAGCGGATGGTGGGCAAGCTTGAGGGAGAGAAATGGGTGTTAAAGCTGGCCAGGATGGCCGAGTCCCAGCCGTCGCGAAGGTCAGTGGTCGGTACTGTGGATGAGGACGAGCGTCGGTTGAAGACGTGGACACACACACAGAGAGAGAGGGACGCCGGCGATGAAGACGACCGTTAGGACTTGGCATCGAACAGCGTGACGGATGTGATCGAACGATGCCAGCCCGGATCGGCTCACCCCAAGTGTCCCGCGTGAGCGAGGGAACGGTGACGACGACGTCTCACCTCGTTTTTGAGCGTTGCCATACCGGCGACGCTGAACACCTCCATGAAAATACCAGGGGACACGATCATGCCGCGCAGGCCGAGACACAGGATATGATCATTGACCTCTGCAAGCGGAGAAAGAGAGGGCTGAAGAAGCGAACTGGATTGATTATGCGCGGGGAAGGACGGTAGGGTAGCTCACGTTGGGAGACAAGACTGCCGAGCTGCTCGAGTCGGGATTCGCAAAGACGGTCTTGAGGGCGTCCTCGTTCAAGGAGGTATTGCAGACCACCCACTCCACGCCCTCCTCTTTGCAAACGTCCGCCACCAGCTGGCCCGCGCCCCGGAACGCCAGCGCGTCGGGCTCGTACACGGTCGCGCGCATGTAGAGGCCTTGCACGCCTCACGCGGCTGCGGCGACGGAGTGCTTGCAGGTGTAGTCGACGGCGACGAGGGTGACGTCGGGGAGGGAGGCGATGTGCTTTGCGGTGCCGCGCTGGTTCTTGAACGTTGAGTTGGACACGAGAGCGCGCATGGCGTAGATGCCTGAAGCGGACAGGGCCTCGACGACGCTGAGACCTGGGGAGAGAGCGTGAGCGAGGGAGAGAACGATGTAGGAAGGAAGTGCAAGGCAGACAACGGGTTGATCCGGGTCCGATTGTCAGCTCGCTGACAGTCTCGGTTCGAGATACCCCTTGGTTGGGCGGCGTCGTTCGACTCTGAGAAACGGGATGTGGCGCTCATCACCGCGATCTCGTGTTTTGTGGGAGCGTCCATGTCGACTCGTCGGGTTCGACGGTCGGAGGCAGGGCGGTAGGGGGCGCTGGGGCAAGAGAAAGGAGGCTGCGAGAAGGGAAGGGTGAGTGCCGGTGCTGGAGCGAGTATCGCTGTGGGAACGTCGAGAAGAGGCGGAGGATTATTTGCATGTACAAAAAGTCGTCGTGACCCATGTCCACACGTCTTTCTTTGAGTTTGGCCCGGCCCGGGTCATTCTTCTGTTTGGCCCACGCCCGGGTCATTCTTTTGTACCTCTTCTTTCTTTCGCGGCGCGTTCTTCTGCAGGACGGGGGTTCGCGGAAAGGCAAGTTGGTGGAGGAACACGGAACAAGGACGCCGCTCCCTAGGGAATCCACCTTGGCAGCGTGCCTGGTTTATATAACGGCTAAGGTTAACTGACTTTGATAAAAGCAAGGCAGCTTGAGTGTTGCCGACCCGTCGGTCGGTCTGTGCCAACGGCGCCCTGCGTCGAGCAGCCGTCGCCATCGCCATCGAAGGCCGGTGGTCGGTCAGTGGCCTGGATGGACGTACACACGGACGTTGGCCATGGACGGCGCCGGCGGCGTACCATGCGATCGCCAGTCGTCCGGGTCCGAGTCCGAGGATCTGAGGACCTGGCCGTCCAATAAGAATATAAGAATCGGCAGAGACCGGTCTGCTGTAAGTTGCCCCCGCCGGCGGTAGTGGCTACGATGCGGACTTTGAGCGCACAGCCGTCGTAGATCCGCGGTGTAAATATAGACGTTACGTGGGAGTACCATTGAGTGCCCACGTGCCGCGTACGGGAGGAAGACCTTTTCCATCGTCGGAGCTCGGCCAGCGACTCCTCTTATTAGTATCAGACATTACTCACATGTGGAGAAGTAGAGAAGGGCTGGGTCTCACCCATCAGACCGTCGCTCGCCCCCGTTAGGGAGTTGGGACGGTGAGCAATAGGAAAAATAGAAACGGACATACGCGGGGATGGCCGGACCAGTAGACCAGTCCGACGCCATGGGCGCGCTCCATCGGCCTGTCGTTCCATTCCATGTGGCACTGGCAAGACCGACGTCTTCGTCCTCCGATCCGCGCTCGCCCGCTCGCTCCTCTTCGTACTGCCTCCTGTCATTCCGCCCCCACGATGGCCGAGATAAATGTGAAACGTCCCATCTCGGAAACCGGGGTCATATCCAGAGTAAGTTTTGATCTCCAGTGCCGCACTGCCGAGGCGAAGCCGGGAACGGCGGCCGCTCCCCGGCGCCAGCGGCCGTTTGAATGCTGTTTTCGTCTCTTTGTCCCCCGTCTGTCTGGTCATCGTCGGCCGGCCATGTCTTGTCTCGATGGGTCCGACGGACAGACACCTCCGTCGTCGTCCAGGAAAGAGCACATATCGTCCGAGCCTGCCTGATGGAAGAAGGACTGAATGGCCTGCTTCACTTACGTACCGTCGCTGCCGCACCTTTGCCATCTGCCTCTCCCACTCCCATTGGAGCCCCTCGGAGCTTATGTGCATATGGACGAGGCTGTGCGCGGCAGAGTTAACCAGCACTTCCATCCTCGTGTGCGGCCGCTGACGTCTGTGTTCTTCTTCTCGGCGTTCGGCGTTCGGCGTGCAAAAGCGTCTGCCGGCCGCATCGGCAACGACGACGTCCATCGAGACTTATTCTAAGCCACTTCTTTTGCGTACGAGTGTCATTCCTGTTCGTCCTCAGCGGCAAGACCATCCCTTTCCGGCGCAGACCCCTCGCTCAAAAGGCAGGCCAGGCCTACTCAATCCGCCGCCTCGTGTGCACACTATCTCGTCCCTCTCATCCCTACGCTCGTTTTTCGTCAGATACCACGCCCCCACTTTCCTTCTTTCTATTTGAACAACGCCGAGTCGTCCTCGGAGTTGCACACCTGCTCGCTCACCTCCTTCTCAGCCCCCCGTCAGGCGCGCTCAGTCGGTCATCCGAAGCACGGCCGTCTCCCCAAGATGCACGCATCTCCCTTCCTCTCTCTCCTTTTCTTCACTCTTTCCTCCGCTTTCTTCGCCGGAGCCAATGCCCACGCATGCGGCCCCCCCGGCCAAGTTCAGCGCCAACTCGAGCGGCGTGTATTCGCCACTCCTACCGACGAGGCGAGCGCCGCTCAGATCACTGGTGGGTGCCATAGTCTCCTTGTCCTACCGAGGGACGACAGGGGCCGCGTCGCGAAAAGGACTGAACCTTGCGTGGGACATGGCGACTCGCTGGGTCGAACGGGGGGCTCTTCATCGGCTGCTCACCCGCCTTTTGCTCGATCTCTTTTCCGTCCAGACCCGGCGGACGTCGCCCACGTCTGCCAAGTGGGCTATGTGTACCAGCCTATGACGGCGCTCAAGGATCAATTTCCGGCTACATGGGACAGTGAGTCCGACATTGCTGGCGAGGTCAGCCCGGTTAGTGTGCCGCGCTTATCATCCGCCCCGTCACCGGCGGCCGCCCTTCTTCTCTCCAGTCGCTGCCATCGTACCTGGCGACACGGTGGCCGAGGAGATTTTCAACAAGATCAACGCTACCGTTCCCAACATTCCCCCCAAGCAGGGTACGCCATCCGGCGCGTGGACCCCTGAGCAGCGGCAGGATTACCCTCACTCGGACCCTGACTGCTGGTGGTCGTACAGTGTGAGTATATGCGGCGGGTAGGGACCCGTTTTGCCCGTCGTTCGTCGTCATCCGGACTCTGTCCTTCATGCTGACGCGGTCACTTGGTTTCCCCACTCCATCAAGACTTGCACCACCCCCAAGGCCCCGGACTTGGCGCCTGACATCGTCTCCTGCGCGGAGCCTGACACTTGGGGCCTCTCGTTCGACGACGGTCCGAACTGCTCGCACAATGCTTTCTAGTGAGCGTTCCGACAGTCGTCTACGCTTGACTGTCTGCCTCCCATCTGACTCGGTCGTTCATGTGCGTAAACGCGCTGCCGCCACAGCGACTTCCTCCTCGCCAACCAGCAAAAGGCGACACTATACTACATCGGCAGCAACGTCTTCAACCACCCCTTGGAAGCTCAGCGCGGCCTCCAGGACGGTCACGAGATCAATGTTCACACCTGGAGCCACCACTATATGACCGCACTCACCAACGAACAGGTCTTTGCCGAACTCTACTACACCGCCAAGGTGACTAGGTCGTCCCGATTCGATTCAGCGTACGATGAGCGAGGTGCGCTCCGTCGACGACGACGACGACGGCTGACCGGACGCTTTCGATCTCAACGCTTGACCAGATCATTCACGACGTTATCGGCGTCACCCCTCGCGCCTGGAGGCCTCCGTACGGTGACGTCGACGGTCAGTGGGGTTTCCCACCCTCGCCGCCGAAACGACAGAGCTAACGTTGCCCTCATCCGTAGCAGTGCTGACAAGTCGTTTTTGGCTCCCCGTCCAGACCGCGTTCGCGCCATCGCTCAGGGCCTCGGCATGACGACCAATATGTGGCGTGACGACACTTTCGACTGGAAGCTAGACAGCGGCGCACCCACGTCGAGCATCCTGAACAATTACAAACAGATCATTGCCTCTGCCAGCGCGGGCGGTTATTCAGAGGAGGGTACTGTCATTCTCGAGCACGAGCTGACGAACGACACGATGCAGATGGTCGTCGACGAGTATCCAAAGCTCAAGGAAGTCTTCAAGTACGTCGTGCCCATGGGCGCTTGCGTCAACCGAACTCACCCCTACCTCGGTGAGTAGTTGTCATGGACACCTCCGGCTCGTCGAAGTGACTTCTGACGGTCGTGTGCGTCGCGTCGCGTCGTGTCGCATCCGCCCCACATCCACAGAGGACATCACATATCCCGACTTTAACGATTACATCGCCGGCACAACCATGCCCGTCAACCTTCCGTCTCCCCAGTTGGCCTCCAGCGCTCCGTACACCGTCCCGGTCGGCCCGGCGACGGCGTCGATCACCAACTTGCTCGGGCTGCCCACCACCGCGCCCGCCATCAACGGTGCGTTCCAAGCGGCCGCCACGGGGAGCGGCGCGGCTGGCGCCATGGGCACAAGCACCAAGGCCAACAGCGGCGGCTCCTTGTCGGCCGCCGGCGCCATGTTGGGAGCGGCGGGCATCGTAGCCGGCGCTCTGCTCATCTGACGAGGCGCGTTGTCGTCGTCATCCTCTCGCCGCCGCCGCCCTCAACTCCCTCCCACCACCCACCTCCTCCGCTCCATCCTATTCCGTTTCCTTCTATCCGTCCATCTGTGTGGACCACCCGACGGTCGATACCATGAGGTTCGGTTAGCGGTGGCACGACGCCGGGGGGCCGGTGCGTAAGGACGGGGGACAGACAAAGGGGACGGACTCTTTCTGAAGGAATACATTTTACGGACATTTTTTTCTTTCATTTATTACGTCGAAGGATGGGCGAGAAAGAAAGAAAGAAAGAAAGAAAGAAAAAGCTCAACGCGGCCACGAGGAGGAGGAAGAGGAAGAGGAACAAAAGCCAACGAACGACGGGCGGGGCGAACGGAGACGGTTCGGTTCGGTTTGGTCGTCTGTTGTGTGTTTTTTCTCCTTCTTCTTTTTAAAGGAAGCGAGGAAGGAAAAGCCGTGCGAACACGGCACGGCACGAGGACCGACGTAGTACGCCGGGATACGACCCGACGACGGATGGGCGGGGCGAGGCGAGGTCGAGAAGAACGAGTTTCTGCATTAGGTGACTGAACTGACGAAGGAAAAGAAGGGGGTACTAGTAGCTAGCTAGGTAAAGGCGATCACGGATCGGGGAAGAGGGACGTCGATCAAGGGGGCAAACAAAGGGGGAAGAAATAGAAAGGGGGGAAGGAAGGAAGGAGGGAAGGAGGGTGCCAGTGGGTGGACGGGCACGAGGGTGTTTTGCGAGGGAAGAAACTTCACACGCTCTTTTTTGCTCAGCGCAATGCCCGCTATGCCGGGACAAACCATCCTTACCAATACCCCGCTTGTCCACAAGGCGCGAGAGGTACGTGAATTCTTTCCCTTGGACGCTTCGTATAG
>JAMDHS010000174.1:0-12288 GCA_029717555.1 Peribolospora baueri
AAAAAAAAAAAAAAAAAAAAAAAAAAAAAAAAAAAAAAAAAGGTGGTCGATTGAGACCTTCATCGATGAAACGTTTCCCTCCACACGAGCGTGCGACGATCATCGGTCCTCGTCCTCCTCCTCACCTTTGGCGCCCTCGCTCCTGGCGCTAATGAACGCGCTGGCGCCGTACTCGGCATACTGGGGCTTGGCGCGGGTAAAGAAATTGCCTCCTTTCATCAAGCTGCTGGGCTTGTTCGGCGCGTTGAGCTCGGCCGTCTCGAATTTCACTTGACCGCTGTTGTCCGTGTACACGTGCCCGTCGATGTAGCTGTTCAGCGTCGTCGTACCTCCCTGGAGTGTGGTACCGTTGTTGACCGTGCCGACGGCAATGGACACGTTGTTGAGGGCGAGGTTGTCGAGAAGGATAGAGAAGCCGGAACCTAGAGTGTTAGCGGTGGAGAGGCGCACACCGATGGGCGAGTTGGAGATGGACGAGTCGACTAGGACGACAGAGCCGGTGGCTTGGGTGGTGTTATCGTTGCCATTGGTGGGAATCGCGACATCGAAGGCCACCGTCTTTGCAGAGTTGATCTGCAGGCCGACGTACGTCCCTGACATTCAAAGGAGCAAAAGAAGCGGCGATCAGCCGTCAGCAAAAGGGACGAGGGTGACAGTCTTCCCTCACTCACAGCCCCAGTTCCAGTTTTGGAAGACGCCAGTGTCCGCGTTGTTGATGGTGACATTGCGGACGGTAAACTGTAAGAAAATCATGGCAGGAGCAGGACGATATCTGATCAACTGGCGGATAATTAGGCAATTCACATGAACGGAAAAAGGATGGGCAGACTCACCTGCTGGTTGCCGACCCACATGCCATACTTGCCGCCGTTGAAGACGAGGTCGCTCAAGAACCCTCCAGAACCGTTCTCCATGAATATCCCCTGGTGAGCGGTACCATTGGCAGCGTTGAGGTTGAAAACAATGTTGGTGAGTGACGTAGCTTGAGCGACCTGCCAGTGAATGCCGGTTCCAGAGGAAGACGCGGGGATAGCAGTAGTGTCGATGACAAAGTTACGGATCTGTCGGTAAAAGTTGTTTTGGTTCGTGTAGTACTGAGCTCCAGAGCCACCGGGGATGTACGGATCGGCGTCGATGAGGGCGATGCCGGAGAAGGAGGCGGAGGCGGCGATGGTGGGCGGGTTGCGGGCGTCTCCGACGAGCTGGGTGTAATAGAGCTGAACGATCGGAGAGGAGACGAGGCTGGCGAGTGGTGGCACAGCAAAGTCAGTCGTCGACGGTCGTCCCTCGCATGGACGACGAGCGGTCGTCTGACGAAAGAAGAAGTCACTGACGAAAGAAAAACTCACTATTTGCCGCTGGGGAAGTAGACAAGGGCGGGGGTGAGGGTGCTAGAGTCGCAACCCTGGCCACACCTGGAGCCGTCGGTGATGGCGCGGTTGATGGCAGCGGTGTCGTCGGACACGCCGTCGCCCTTGGCACCGTAGTCCTTGACGTTCCTAAAGACCTTGTAGGACGAGCCGTTGGAGTTGAAGGCGGAGATGCCTTGGTGGTTGATCGACTGGAGCCAGAAGGGGGAAGAGGCGGGGGCGAGGAGGGAGGAGGAGAGAGTGCATGAGGCCGAGGTCTTCGTGCTCTTTCCATGGGACGTCGAGTTGGCGGCCGAGCGTGAAGAGGAGGAGGCCGCGGCGCGATGGGCCGGACCCGGTTGTGTGAGTCTCGGTCCGGACGATGCGTTAGCGGTCGCGACGAGGGCGCAGAGGGCGGCTAGAGCGATAGGCCAAAAGAGGGTGAGAAAGAAGGAGCGCATCGGGGTGCTAGGGCGTTCTGTCCAGTCCAGTCCAGGTCGACTGGAGAAAGGGAAAGTGAGTGTGAGAGGATGGAGGAAGGGGGCAGGCGGGGGAGGGGGTGAATTCGACGCCGGGGGGGGGGGGGGGCAAAGGGGGCTCCTTCTTTTACGTTTCTGCCTCCCTCTCCGGCGGCAAGGACGGAGGAAGGACGAGGAGGGCAAGGCTGCTTGCTCAGCTCCTGCTCCTGTTCCTGCTCCGGGCTTGCGATTGTGGAACGCTACTGGAGCGGGGTACAGCCATGAGGAGGAGGAGGACGAGCGGGGAAGAAGATGGGCCGTCGCAATTGCGATTGCGCCGTGCGATATCACTCGGGCGTCGTCCTTGCTCGTGAGACCGCGGCGGAGCTCGTCGTAAGAAACGGGACGGCGGCGGCGGCGGTGGATTTATTTGAATTTGTGGAGTGCGGAGTGCCGGACGAGGTCAGATGAGGGAGGGGTCGTCGTACGATGAATGATATCCGTCGTCGTCCATCCATCTATCCATCTGCCGGGCAGGCGTCCAAGTCCGCCGCCGCCTGCCCGTCTAGCTGCCAGCTAGCTACTGTAGCTGCCGAGGGTCAGTTAGGGCGATCGCCATTGCACTCAGTGCCGCCGTCGGTCTTTGGAACCGGCAGCCTCATTCATATGTTCGCAGCTATAATAAGCCATAAATATAATAAGACTGGCACTCCGCTCTAGCCGATGCGATGCGAGGAAGGTAGGAAGGAAGGTAGGTAGGCAAGCAGGAAGGTGATCATCGTAGTCCTCCATCCGACAATCTCCGAACCGCGGAGGAAGACTTGGCTTGGGCGGTCGTCCACATGACTGCCATCTTCGTCCGTCTTCCGTCGTCCCACCCCTGATCCGGCCAAGGCCAAAATCGTCTCGGCTATCATCGCCGTCGTTAGGCCCCGGCCCCGGCCTCGTCCTTGACTCTCGCGGGCGGCACTCGGGGGAATGGGAGATCGGCGTGGGACGCCTCCCTTCCAGCCCACTCACTCCATGCATGCATGGCCTTTGACAACTCGCCGTAGTCGACGAAAGGACCGTACAAACGAAATTTCAAGCTCTCAGGCAACACGCGCCCTTCTGCGTCATTAATCGAGGTTCTCACTTCTGTCTCCCTTTGTAGGCATAACTAGGTCACATACAGGTTCATCGGAAGAGCAAGCCCTTGGTATCGTTCAATGGGGGTGGTTTAGTTTGCGACAGCCGGTCAGTCAAAGCGAAGCGCGAGCGCGAGCGCGAGAGGCGGAGCGGTGGGCCAGCGGATCAGAGACGGGGGCGGGGGGTAAAGCGAGCGCTCTCTCTAGCGCTTGAGGGAGAAAACGAAACTGGAAGGGCTGGGTGACAGCAGGTGTGCGGACGGAAGGGAGTGTAATCGGAAGAGCGGGGCAGAGCAGAGGCCGGGTCGATCTGTTCTAAGCCTCCTCGTTTTGAAGTTCCCTGGAAGGAGGGAAGGGTGGGTGGGCACGAGACGACAGAGGTCAGTCCTGCTCGGCATGTCCGGGGTAAAGAAAGCTAAGAGAGACGGCGGGGAAAGGTCAACTCACTGGAGGGAGACGAGTTGCTTGTAAAGACCCCCCTCGACGGACATGAGCTCTCCGTGGTTGCCTTGCTCGGCCACCTTGCCGTCCTTGAGGACGAAACTGACAAAGTCAATCGGGGCGGGGAAGCGGAGAATCGCTCGAGTGAGCGCAAAGGCCTCTCTCTGCACCGGCTCGACCGGCCGACGTGGTACAACTCACATCATGTCAGCGCGGCTGATGGTAGACAACCGGTGGGCGATGGCGATCGTCGTCCGGCCCTTGGCAGCCTTGTCGAGCGCGTCCTGTACGACCTTTTCAGACTCGCTGTCGAGCGCGCTCGTAGCCTCGTCAAGGAGCAGGATCTGAGCAGCGACACGTGAAGGTGAGCGGGGGAGCGGGAGCGGGACGCCAAAGTCGGACGGAACGGCGGCGCTGCTCTCTCACCTTAGGGTTCCGGATCAAAGCGCGAGCAATGGCGATGCGCTGCTTCTGTCCGCCGCTCAGCTGGGTGCCCCGTCCGCCAACCTGGGTCTTGAACCCGTCGGGAAGACTCTTGATAAAGGTGAGGATGTTGGCGTCGGCGCAAGCGCGCTCTAGGTCTTCCTGGGTGACCTTTTCGGGCTCGGTGGAGCCCAAGCGGATGTTGAATTCAATGTCTCCGGCGTACAGAGTGGGCTCTTGCGAGACGAGCGCAATGTGCTTCCGGTACTCGACGAGGTTCAAATCGGCGATATTGCGACCGTCGATGGTGACGGAGCCGATGACCGGGTCATAGAACCGCTCGACGAGTTGAATGGTCGTGGACTGGAGCGAGGAAGAAAAAATCATCAGCCCGGGTCGCCAGAAAAAAAAAACCAAATCGACAGCACCACTCGCTCACCTTGCCACAGCCTGAGCCGCCAACCAAAGCGACGTACGAACCAGGCTTGATGTCGAGGTCGAGGCCGCGGAGGACGCGGACGCCGGGACGGGTGGGGTAGCGGAAGTGGACGTTCTCGAAACGGATGCGGCCGTCCACCTGAGGCACTTGGCCGCCGTCGGGACTGTCCGAGTCGATCTCCGGTTGATTGTCGAGCAGGCGGATGACGTCGTTGGCGGCGCTCTTGGCGTTGGAAATATCGGGGACGAAGCTGAGGGACGAGTGCAAGAAACCGGGAGTTAGCGAGTCTGTGACCATCACTAAGAGGAGCTGATCACACACACCTAAAGACGTTGCCAGCCTGAATCGAACCGAAGACGACGGCTGTGAAGACCGTGAAGAATTGCTAAAAGAATAAAACACGGCGAAGGGAGGGAGGGTAGGTATGACGTGGTCAGCACAGGAGGTGCGGAAGGAGAAGCCTTCTCGAGCGCGAGCCACTCACCTGCGTGTTGTACTGGAGGTCTGCAATCAGACCGGCGCCGTACCAGAAGGCCATTGCGATCACCCAGAAGGACGTGGCCTAGTCGACGAGGAAAGGACACGGACGAGGACGAGGGAGAAGGAGAGCGAAGCGGGCGGTCAGCCGGCAGACAAGAAAACAACAGCAAGGCGGGAGGGGAAAAGGGAAAATCGACGCACCTGGGAGAGAGCGTACCAAAAGTTGGAGATGAAGGCAGTGTTGTGGGACACCTTTGCCGGCTCCTTGAGCTCTCGCTTGTACGTCTCCAGCACGTCCGACTCGCGTGTCAGGCTGGCGACGGTGCGGATCGCCGCGGCGGCCTCGCAGGCGAGCTGGGCCGAGTCTTCGTGGGCCTTTTTGATCTTTTGGTCTTTGAGGACGACCACCCTCAAGCGGACAAAGCCGGCAGAGATGGTCACAGGGATGCAAGCGATGACGATCAGCGCAAGCTTCCAGCCGTAGCACAGAGCGATGATGGCGCCGACGACGAGGGTCGAGATGCTTTGCACGATGGTGCCGAGGGTGCTGCCAAAGGGAAAGAAAGGAGAGCGAGCGAGAGCGAAGAGAACGACGGGGTGAGCTAACCGGCGGACAGGAAGCAAAGATTCCAGTCTCGACGAGAAGGGCGGCTCACACGCCGACCAGACCGTTGATCTTGTTAGCCCAGTCGGAGAGGGACGAGGCGAGGGAGCCGGATGAGTTCTTCTCGTCGTCGTGATAAGACACGTCTGCGCGGAGGACGGCGGCGAAGGCCTGGTAGCGGATGCGGCGGCAGACTGTGGGGGCGGGGCGGAAGAACGAACGAGGAAACGGAAAGAAAGGAAGGAATGAACGAAAGGGCCGAAAAAACGGATCGAAGGAGAAAGGCGACGACATACGGATGGAACCGCCGAGCACGAGGTTGTGCATCTGAATGCCGATCGAAATCGTAGAAACGATGGCCATGACGAAGAACCACAAGGCGTTACGGGCGCCCTGTTCCTTGAGCACATGAGCGTCGGTGATGGAAAAGGTGGCGAGGGCACGGCCGAAGAGGATAGCAAAGGCCGGGTAGACGGATCCGGAGCAGACGGAGGCGAACAATCCGGGGACTGCTCGCGAGACGAAGGAATAAAAAAGGGGACGACATCAGCTCGGGGAACGACGGCGGCGGAAAGGCAAGAGGGAGGGAAACGCACGATAGAGGGACAGGAGTTTGTCCTTGTTGATGAGCGCGAGGCGATAGAGGAGGTAAAAAGTGCCATATGGCTTGACCGCCGCGGCGCGCTCGGCCTCCTCCTGTTGCTTCTTCCTCATGATCTCGCTCGCCACGCTCAGCTTGGATCCCGTCCGGTCGAGGCCGGCGGGCATCTCCGCCTTGGCCTCCTCCCGGAGACGCGCCTTCTCCTCCTCGGCCGTCTCCACAATGATGCCAGCCGTGTCGTCCCCTTCGTCCTCCTCCGCCTTGTCCTCGAGACGGGACGAAGTGGCGGCGCGGATCTTTTGCGCGTTTACCAAGTGGCTGTACGGTCCGTTGGGGTCCATGAGCAGCTCTTCATGGCGGCCCTGCTCGAGAATCTTGCCCTTGGCCATGACGACAATCTTGTCAGCCGCCTTGATCGTCGACAGCCGATGGGCGATGGTAATGGTCGTGCGCCCGCGGGACGCGCGGTCCAGCGCGTCTTGGACGATCTGTTCCGAGTTGGTATCGAGCGCCGATGTGGCTTCGTCGAGGAGGAGGATGCGCGGGTTGGAGACGATGGCGCGTGCGATGCTCACTCGCTGCTTTTGTCCGCCAGACAGCAGAAAGCCGCGCTCGCCGACCATGGTGTCGTACCCGTCTGGGAGCTGGGAGATGAAGCCGTCGGCGTTGGCCATCTTGGCCGCCTCGCGCACCAGCTCCGCCTTTTTTTCCGCCGGCGCGTGTTCCCATTCGGAGCCGATCAGACCGTGCTCGATGTTGCCCTGGATGGTGGTGGCGAAGAGCGTGGGCTCCTGGGAGACGAGACCGATCTGAGTGCGGAGCCAGCCGAGGTGGAGGTCGCGAAGGTCGACGCCGTCGAGCTTGACAGAGCCCGCGTCGGGGTCGTAGAAGCGTTCGACGAGGCCGATGATCGTCGACTTGCCCGAGCCGGACGCGCCGACGAGGGCGGTCACCTTGCCCTTGGGGAAGGCGACGCTGAACTTTTCGAGGATGGGCACGTTGGGACGGGCGGGGTAGGCAAAGTCGACGTCCTCGACGGTGATCTCGCCGTCGCACCTGTCCGGCTTGAGGCCCTGGTCGGAGGACGAGTCGATGGGGGGGACGCGGTAGATAGTGTGCAGGATCTTTCCGCCGGCCGCCTTGGCAAAGGCGAGGGCCTGCATGTTGGGGGCGATCATGGCCATGGAAAAGGAGCCGATGAGGATGGAGAAGAAGACGGTGATCACCTGTCCCGAGTCGGCGTGGTGCTCGGCGATGAGGACGGCGCCAAAGTAGAAGGCGAGGGCGTAGCCGGAGTAGATGACGAAGAAGAAGGCTCCGAGACCCATTCCCTGGACGATGCTCTTCTTGACGCCTTGGGTGAGGGCGGCGATGTTGCTCACGTCGTAGAGGTCGACAAGGCGACGCTCGATGTGGAACGCCTTGGCGGTCCGGACGGTGGAGACAGCCTCCTCGGCGAGGGTGGAGGCCTCGGCGAGATGCTGGAGCTCGATCTGCTGATAGGCGGACTGGAACTTGTTCATGACGGCTCCGGTGACGGCGATGCAGGGCACCATGGACGTCATGGCGAGGGCGAGACGCCAGTTGCGGACGTAGGCGACGGCGAAGCCGGCGACAAAGGTGGCGATGAACATGACGGAGATGGAGATCTTGTCGGAGATGCCCTCCTGGATGAGGTTGGTGTCGGAGGAGATGCGGGTGGCGACCTCGCCGGCGCCGAGCTTGTCGAAGAAGCCGATGTTCTGGCGAAGGACGGAGCTGAGGTACCTTTCGCGAATCCTGCGGGTTACTTCCTCGCCAGTGTACACCCAGGTGGCCATGTAGATGTACTGATAAAAGAAAACGAAACTAAGACGATGAGAATTTACGGAGGGAGCATCATGCGCATGGCCGGACAACTCGGACACTCACAGTAGCAGCAAACATGGCGATTCCGATATAGACCAACAAGAGAGCGTCCTTGTTGACATTGTGATGCAAGTTGGCCCTCGCTTGTTCGATAGCAGCGGGGTTTCCAGAGTAAAGAACGCTAGCAAAGTCGACAAAGGATTTTGTGAGGGAGCCAAAGACGACGGTCATAAGGGGCTGGGCAGTGCCGGCGGCGGCGGCGGCGATGAGACCGACGAGGTTGATGAAGAGTTCGAATTTGGTAGCGAAGCGGAAGATGTCGGCGAGCGAAGCGGGCTTGCCGTTCAAGTCTTCGCTATCGCCGTCGACGGCGACCTCGACGTTGCCCTCGGCCGTCTTGATGGTCGCTTTCTTCTCGTCGAGGACGTCGGCATTTTGGTTTTCATTGGCCGACGCGTCGTCGTGGGCGTTCCTGTCCCTGGACCTCCTGAACTTGGGCCATCTGCGAGTGCGAGTGGCTGTACCTGCGCCGGCGTTGGCGTTGGCGTGGGCGTTGTCGTTGTCGTTCTGGGCGGCGGCGGCGCGGACGGCGGGGTTGGACTTGAGGGAGGAGGGCGAGGTCTGACGGGTGAGCGGGCGGGAGCCGGAGGCACTGGCGCTGGCGTCGGCGGACTGCTTGCCGTTGTGGTCCTGGTTCACGTTGTCGGTCTCCTTGGGCGGCTCGGAGGGCGCGGGCGGGGTGGGAGTGTGAGGGTCGGACATGGCCGACGGGGGGACTGGGGATCGTTCGTCCCTGTCGGAGGAGGGAGACGGACGTGGGTGGTGGTGGTTGGGAAGAAGGGTTGTGCGGGATGAGGAGGAGCGAGTCGAAGGATTTTCAGTCTGGTCGTGGCTGCGTCTTGGCTCTTGGCTGCTGGCTGGACGGCCCGGCGGTCGATGAACGGGCCGTGCAAGCGAAGCGAGGAGTTGAGACGACGATTGACGATATCGTCGTCGGGATGAGCTCCCGAAGGAGCGATTAAAGTGAGCTCGTGCTTGCCGACGATAGCACTGACTCTCGGAGCTCACTTCCGGCCCGCGTGGATCATCAGCTTCCGTCTCGGCGCCCTTGGCGAGCCACGGCACTGCGGACAAAGACAAAGACAAAGACAAAGACAAGGACAAGGACAAGGACAGGTGACGTCTGTAGCCGTCGGTGCCATACAGCCGAGGCCGACAGACAGACAGCGAAACGACGACGGAGACAGACGACGGAGATGGACGACCGGAGACGACAGCAAGCCGCACTCGCACTCGCTCTTGTTCGCGTGCTCACCCGCAAATCCCTGGTTTGGCTTGAATTACTGGAATGTAATATAATATTTTTCGCAGATTTTCTCTCATGTCATGTTATGTCTCTCTCACCCGCAAGCTCGAGTCAGCCAGCGAGTCAACCGCAGCTCGCCGTCGTCGAGTCAACACATCACAAGGCACATACGTCGGTCGGTCGATGCGTTGTCGCATAACACGCGACGCTAAGGATACATATGAATGACGGGGAGACGAAGGCGACACGAGGCGAGGCGAACGAACGAGCGTTGGAAATGCAAAGAAAGAAACGAAAAAAAAAAGAAAGACGGCGTCGACATGATTGATACAAAGAAAAACAAGGAGTGAATGAATGAAAGACGGTGTCTAGAGAAACGGAGACAGACAGACAGACGACCAGAGGCTGGGGCCGCGTTCAGATCTCCGCACCCCCGATCTCTTCGGCCGTCTTCTTTTTGTGGCTGCCGCAGGCAGGCAGGGGGAACAACGCAACGCACGCGTCAATCAGCTCGAGGTCCACTTCACCACCGACACGCCCCGCAAGGATAGGATGACCACGCCTCACCTCCTCTTCTTCTGCGGCTTCGGCACCTCCTCGCCGTCGCCCCCGCCCACCGCCTTGGCCGCTTGCGCCTTCTTGCCATGGCCCTTCTTATGACTCCTCTTCTTCGGCTCCTCCACAAGCTCGCTCTCCTCCTTCCGAGGCAGTTGCGCCCCAAAAAAGTTATCCTCATCGTCGTCAAACGACACCGGCATCACCTTGGGAGGCGGTGGCGTCGCCGCCGCCGACTCGGCCGCCGCACGGCCCTTCTTCCGGCTCAGCCGCAGACCCTCCTTCTCCGCCAGCGCCGCCGCTTCCTCCGCCTGCTTCCGTCGCAGCATCGACTCGGCCAACTCGTCGTCGTCAAGAAGCAGCGACACAATCTCCTGCGGCCGCGCCACCTCCGTGAACGCCTTGTTGCCCACCACAATATCCTGCACTTCCTTCTTCGTCCGCGCCAACTTGACGATTCGCTCGTCGATCGTTCCCTTGGTGATCAGCCGATATACCGTCACCTGCTTCTTCTGCCCTAATCGGTGAGCCCGGTCCATCGCCTGCGAGTCGTTCGACGGGTTCCAGTCGTGGTCGTAGAAGATGACCGCTGCGGCAGTGAACGACGCGACCGTCAGTCACAGACATCCCAACTTCGGAAGAAAACGAACAGCACACTCACTATCGGCCGCCGTCAAGTTGATACCGAGACCACCGGCGCGAGTGGACAACAAGAAAATAAACAGCTCCGGCTTGGTCTGCCAGTCCGACACCAGGTCCCTCCGGTCCGAAATCTTCGAAGACCCGTCGAGGCGAAGGTACTTGTATTGCCGGTACCCGAGGTACTCCTCGAACAGGTCGATCATCTTCGTCATCTGGAAGTAGATCAGCACCCGGTGGCCGCCCGCCTTGAGCTCGCGGAGGAGCACGTCGAGATGGGCGAGCTTGGTCGAGTCGACGATCAGCTTGTTCATCTGCGGGATCTGCATCGCCGAAACGGGCAGCTGATCGAGTGGCGACGTCCGGATCAGGCCCACAGCCGGCATCCCAGGTTCTCTCTCCTCCGCCACCCGAACCTCGCCTGGTGAGTCGATCGACGACGGCGGTAAACCAAACACCGCCCTCTCCACCAGCGGATCCCTGGCAAACCTGTCCTGCCTCTCAACAAACCCACGAGACCCGCAGTGGATCGAGATGGGCGGGGCGACGACGGAGGGGATGAACGCGCACATGCCGGGCTTGGTGAGAACCGAGTACGCCGCGTACTCTTTTCCCACCTCACCCAACCGAGGCAGCTCCGACGGCCTTCGAGCCGAGTTGGAAGGCAATCGATGGGGGAGGACGGCGCCGAAAGGTAGAAGGGACGACGGCGAAAAGTCGAGGTCGCCCCCCAAGGCCATCGCGTCCTCAAGACGCCGCTGGCGCGCGTGGAAGGAGAAGACGAGCTGGGCGGCGCGGTCGTGGAACGACCGGTGCACCTCCTCGGCCGTCATGTCGAGCAGAGCGGCGAATGCGAACGGCGAGGCTGGGTATGGTAGAAGGGGAGAAAAGAAAGAGCGCAGGTAAGCAAGCGAGGGAGATGGAACGAGGGCGGCCTTTCGTTCTACTCACCGCCCGCCTTCTCGTTCGATTCTTGGATGTAGTCCGTCTGCCAAATGTTCATGAGGCCGTCGAGGTACCTCGTGTCAAAGCCCTTGCGCGACCGTTCGCCAGGAACGTCGAGCAGCCCTCCTTCGGTGTAGAAAAGCTTGGGGACACGGTATTCGATCAGGCTCCTCGTCGAATCGGGGCACTGGATCAGGTCGGGCTCGCGAGCAATGTTGCCGGACCCGGCGAAGCTGCAAAACGCCAAGGGCGCCTTGACGTCCGCACGCTCGAACAGCTCGGGGTGGTTGCAGACCTGGAACGCGCAACAAGAGAGAGAAAGAGGCCGTGATCAGGTCCCTTCTCTCCACCAGACCGTCACAACAACACCAGGACGGCTCACCTTCCTGAACTGCATCACCAGGTTCATCAAGCTCCTGAGGCCGGCCTCGTCCTGGAGGTTGGACGCCCTGTCCATGAGCTCGGCGACGGAGATGCGCTCGCGAAGGGCCTTGTAGAGCATCTTCTGCCTCCCGCTCATCTCGCAATACACGTCCTTTTCGATCTTTTCCCCCAACTCGTTCTGCACGTTCTTCTTCACCCTGCGGAGCATGAACGGCTTGAGGATCATGTGCAGTCGGCGAAGCTGGTGCTCGTTCAACGTGCCCCGGTTCTCGGCGTGGCTCTCAATGTCCTTGGAGAACCACTCGCTGAACTCGTCGTGCGAGTCGAACAGGCTCGGCATGATGAAGTGAAGAAGGGCCCAAAGCTCTGTGGGGAGACCAAAGACAGGTCAGCGAGCGCCGGCGCGGATAACCAACGGTCGATTCACGAGCACGGGCGCTCACCCTGCATCGAGTTCTGGATCGGCGTGCCCGTCAGCAGCAGGCGGTTGCGGCAGTTGAAGCTGAGCAGCGTCTTCCATCGGATACTGGCCGAGCTCTTGATGGCCTGAGCCTCGTCGAGGATCATGTACTGCCACTTGACGCGCTGGAAGTACTTTTCGTCCGACACGACCTGGCGATGGCGGCAGAACGGCGTCGTGAGTGAGCGATAGAGCTCGGAGGAACGGCGACCGGTGAGAGAGAAAAAAA
>JAMDHS010000175.1:0-12190 GCA_029717555.1 Peribolospora baueri
TTGCGGCGGAAGAAACGCGAATCGAGTATCTTGGCAACCTCATACTCTTCTTGCCCCGCCTCGGTGATGACGGGAGGTGGGGGTGAGGCAGAGGGGCGAGAGGACAGAGTGTTTGGGACGAACGGCTTAAGCGAGACATGGAAGACGGGATGTACCTTCATGGAGGCAGGAAGGTTGAGCTTAAAGGCCGAACTTGAGATCTTCCTGTCAATGGTGAAGGGGCCCAGGCGCCTCCAGCTTGCTGCTGGGTCTTGCCGTCGAGATATGGCGCCGCATGAGCCACACCTTGTCCCCAGGCTCGAAAGGACGGGCTTCAGACCTAAGCCGGTTCGCATACTTGGCGTGCCTGACGAGAGCCGTTCGGATACTGTCCGCTGCCTGCCGATGCGTCTCCTGGAGCCGTCTCGCCCAGTCATCAGCTTGGGGCACTGTCGAGTCGCTAAGGGTCACCTCTAGTCTCGGGTGATATCCATAATTCGCGAAGAAGGGAGTCATGCCGATGGTCGAATGGTGAGCGTTGTTGTGGGCGAATTTGGCGATCGGCAAGAGGTCTGACCGGTCGTCTTGGAGATAGTTGGTGTACATCCGTAGGTATTGTTCGATGGTCTGGTTGGTCCTCTCCGTCTGGCCGTCCGTCTGGGGGTGAAAGGCCGTAGAGAGGTTTGGCTGGATCCTGAGCTGCCTAAGGACTTCCTTCCACCAACGAGAGTTGAACTGCGTCCCTCTGTCCGAGACAATGTCGCTTGGAAGCCCATGAAGACGGAAGACGTTCTGGACGTAATGGGTCGCCAATCGGGGGGAATTATCAGTGGTTCGAGCCGGAATGAAGTGACTCATCTTGGTGAGGCGGTCCACAACGACAAGGATGGCATCGAATCCCTTGGAGAGAGGCAGGTCCGTAATGTAGTCCATCGAGAGGGAGAGCCATGGACGTTCAGGGACTGGGAGCGACTGGAGAAGCCCATACTTCGCGTGGTGGACGGGCTTGTGGCGCTGGCAAGCATCGCAGGAGCGGACGTAGTCGTTGACAAAGGTCCTCATCGATGGCCAGTAGTAATTCCTCGAGAGGATCTCCAACGTCTTGGCTTGACCGAAATGCCCAGAGATGCGGGAGTCGTGGGCCTGCTCGAGAAGCTTGGTCTTCAAAGGCTCGAAGTCTGGGACGTAGATGAGGCCGTCATGGAGCAGGAGGTCGTCCTGGAGGGAGTACGGCGGACCGGGGGGGTCGGTGCTTTGCAGCTGCTGCAGAACGTCCTACGCCGATGGGGAGACAAAATAAGGAACGGAACAGACGCAAGATCAGTACTTGTGTGCACCATCTAGCGATGGAGGTGGAAAGGGAGAGGCGCCGTAAGAAAAACAGGTTGAGGCGACGGCGACGACGGCAGCAACAACAAGAGCCTGGCTCCGAAAGAGCGGCGGTTACATCGCGGCATCCAAGCGCGACGGGCCGGACTAGCGATCAGTAAGGTGGTCGTCGGCGGACGCTGGACAGAAAGAACGGCAGTGGTAAAGGGACAAAGTGCGGTCGGGGGTCTGATGACGTCACTTGTGCTGCCGCAGTAGCCGCTCGGCCGTACCTGGCGTAGCGGTGGGTGATCGATCTAGGTGGCCATGCCGAACTAGTTCGTCGTCCGGAAAAACGAGTCTTCGATGCCGGCCACTCACCATCTCCAGCAAGCCGAACCCTCTTGCTAAGGACAGCGTCCACCTTGGACAGCTCGCACAAACAATAGAGGCATGGGCTCGCACTCCGAGCCGATCCCTCTCGAGCCCCCGCACTCATTGCTCTCCCAGTCCAGCGCCAATGACCGCTCGTTCCAGCCTGCCCAAGCGCGGACCAGCGTGTGCAATGCCCGCGCAGCGACGAGTGCTAACGGTCAACCTAGCCTCCCCGGTTCAACGGCGGCCGGCGCTGAGGACGGCGCCTCGATGCGACGCTCAGAGCGAGCGCAGGCGGCGCCAGTCCTCGACATCGCGAAAAACCCTCGACGACTCAAGGCTGAGTTCCGGCGGCGGGTGCTGCATTTCGCACCCAGCTGGTTTTCAGTCAAGTGAGCGAGCCTGAGTGGCACAAGCACGCAATCAGTCCGAGATGAAGGTGGTGATGGATGGAAGGGCTGGGTGGGCAAGCCGATGCTCATCATCGTTCATTCTATCTACTTCCCGTCTCGCCTGTCCACGTCAAGCATGGGCACGGGCATCGCATCCATTCTCCTCCACGAACTCCCCTACCAATTCAATGGGCTCCACCTCATCTCCACCCTTGTCTTTTTCCTCAATGTCTTTCTTTTCTTTTCTTTTTTCTTCGTCTCCATGTGCGTTCACCCGTCCCCTTCTTTACTTCCAGCTGTCCGAATCGGGCCCGCCCTGCGCTCAACCGTCATTAACAACCTTCGCTTCCTTCCTCCCCTCCTCTCAGTGCCCGCTACGTCCGATGGCCAAAGGTGTGGTGGGCGATGCTCTTCCACCCGCAGCAAAGCTTTTTCCTCGGCACCTTTGCCATGGGTTTTGCCACCATCGTTAATATGGTCGCCTTGACGGGCGTTCCCGCGTTTGGAAGGGGGTGAGTGGGTGAGCGAGCGCTTTGCTCGCCTTTTCCCGTGGCCTTTCACGGCCTTTACGACATCCTGATTATATTGCTCATCATTGCTTTTCCGCGTGTCGACCCTCGCACAGCATGGCCACCCTTGCGTGGGTCCTGTGGTGGATCGACGCGGTCGCCTCGGTCACCATGTCCATCGGCCTACCGTTCGTTCTGTACGTGTGGCAAGGCAAGAGGCAGATCAGCAACACTCCTGCTTACCAATTTTATTTCCTGCCACCCCTGGCGGATTGGCTCGCCGCGCCAGATTCACTCGCCACGTGCAAACGATGGATAAGATCACCGGCGTTTGGTTCCTGCCTATTGCCGCCCCCATCGTGTGCTCCGCCTCAGGAGCCATCGTCGCCTCCGTGCTGCCGCCCTCGGAGGCTAGGCTCACCATCGTGGTCAGGTGAGGACGGATCGATCTTATTCCTACCCAAAACTCGATCTCTCGCGTGCGCAGGCTCACGGTAGTCACCCATCTTCCGGCCTCGTACAGTTACATCATGTGGGGTCTCGGCGTGCCGCTCTGTTTCCTCCTGATGGGCTTGTACTTCTTGCGCCTATCCATCTACAAGGTGAGGGAAGCGGCGCGGATGGACGTCGAAGAGGCGTGTCCCACGGCGAGCGTTCAGTCGAAACATGCACGGTTCACCTTGTTTCTCTCCCTCGTGCCTTCAGATCCCGCCAGCCACACTTATCGTCTCCGTCTTCATCCCTCTCGGACCGTGCGGCCAAGGTGGCTTTGGCCTCCTCCGCCTCTCCTCTGTCCTCCGCAGCCTTGCCCAGGCAGACGGCGTCTTTCTCGGCGGCGGGAGTCTGTATACCCCGGAGGAGGCAAACACCATGGCCAGTGCCGTTTACGGAGCCAGCATCATGTCCGTCCTCCCTCATCTCCTTGCTCTCTTCGTTCGATTAGCCCTTATTGACGTTCGTTTGCGACCATCTCCGACTGATACGACAGCGTCGCGCTCATTATGTGGGGACTCGGCTTGTTCTGGTTCGTGGTGAGCGACCGCAGTCACATGTCTCTCGGGCTGGGGAAGAGGGAAGGAGGTCGAGTTTGCTTATCCCCACTTTTGCCCCTTGCCGCCACGGAGATTGCCGTTGCCGTCATTTGCGATCTCGCGGCCTGCCAGAAGATCGCGTTCAACATGGGCTGGTGGGTGAGTTAGTCGGCTACGACCCGCCGTCGCGAGTCATCGTCGGTGTGTCTCACTACGCTTTCTCCACTCCGTTGATTCCCCGACAGGGATTTACCTTCCCCATCGGGGTCTACGCCTCGTCGACGACGGCGCTGGCCGCAGAGCTCGACTCTGTGGCGCTCCGCGTCATTGGCACTATTCTATCCTTGTCCGTCGTGCTCCTTTGGCTCATCGTCGCCGGCAAGACGGCCGTCGCAGCGTGGAACGGGTCGATGTGGGTGTTTGCTGCCTGTCTTGCCTTGAGGGACGGACGAAGAGGGTGTTCTGACGATTCCGCTACTGATCACCCTTGCCACGCAGATTCGTAGCTCCATGCTTGGGAGAGAACGGCGAACCGCCAAGCGAGATCCCTGGCCGACAGTATCTATGAAAGAGCGGCGTGGAGTAGCGCCCCGTCTCTCGACATAGACGGGAGGGTCAGCGATGGGAAGGTCCCACCTTCCGAATAGGATTGTATTGCAGCTTGACCGAATGGCCGAAGGACCACCCACCGCCGCAAGGGCACAGTGCGCGTACGTGAACTAGGCATGTAGCCAGCTGAGGAAGACGAAAGGGTTAGTCGGACCCGGAACTGGAGAAGAAAGGTCATGCGTGCGCGAACGGCCAGTTAGTCCGTCCGTCGTTGAGCAGCGATGCCCATGTGTGTGGTGTCGACGGGAGCGCGGCATCAGAGGGCGCTTGGCATGGCCCATGTACGCTGAGAAGGAAAGGAGAGAAGAAAAGAAAAGGACGTATGAAATGCGTCCGCAGGATGCGTGACAACGCGAGATGTGACAACCGAGTCGTGACAGCCGAGTCGTGACAACTGTGCCGCCTCCGGCTCGGTGGCTCTTTTATACTCTATCCTGCTCCTCATATCGTCATCGTCGTCATCACCTCCTCTTCTTCATCTCCCCCTAAACTTCTCTCCCGCCGCCCGGCCTGACGCACTGCGGGGACGGTCCCACGGTATCAACGCCGCCGACTGTGGCGTCGATCAGGTCGATCGAACGAACAAATGCGGGGGAGGGTTCGTAACGTTCTTGTACTACCCCATCCTCGTCCTCATACTCGATACCCCCCTCTCTCCACTTCCATCTCGCCTCTCGCATCCGGCGCGAGACCAATCCAGCTGGTGCCCAATCCTGTACTTCCTGGGCTTGGCTAGGCCAGCATGTCCGCCCCCGCTCGGCGTCACGCATTCGTCACCCTCGTCACCACAGACCACTACCTCGCCGGGGCCCTTGTCGTCGCCCACTCCCTCCGCGACGTCCACTCTGCCTCGCACGACGCCTTCGAGCTTGTTTGCCTCGTCACCCCGGACACTGTCGGCGTCCAGACCGTTAGACAGCTGCGCAATGCCTTCGACGTCGTTGTCGGAGTCGAGGAGATCAGGGCCAAGAGGGACGCCTCCAAGGAGTTGGCTCTCCTCGGTGAGTCTTGCGTCGACGCAGCGACAAGTACAAATAACCCGCTCGCTCGCTTTCGCCGCCCTTTGTCTACGCATGGATGGACCGACCCCAAACCTTCCTCCCTTCAAATCCCGCAGGCCGGCCTGACTTGACCTCCGTGCTCACAAAACTACACGCCTGGCGACTGACACAGTACGAAAAGGTCATTTTCCTTGATGCCGACACCCTCGTTCTGGTGAGCTGCCACAGCTTTGATTCCATGAACGCCTCTCCCCTGTCCGACCGCTCTCTTTCCCTCTGCTTTCTACAGCGTCCCCTTGCGCACCTATTCCACTTGCCCTCCCACCTTGCCGCCGCCCCGGACGTCGGCTGGCCCGACGCTTTCAACTCCGGTTTCCTCGTCCTCTCCCCTTCCTTGGCTACATTTCAAGGCCTCGTTAGACTCGCTGACCAAAAAGGATCTTGGGACGGGGGCGATCAGGGATTGCTCAACGAGTACTTTGGCGAGGAGCGCGGCGGAATGGACGCCGAGTCAGACGGCCGTTCCGGCACAGCACAAGAACAGACCGCCCGCGACGATGGCGAAGAGAGAGAGCAAAGAGGGAAGGGATGGCAGAGACTAAGTTTTCGGTACAACGTCACGCCGACCGCCTCCTACACGTGAGTGCCTGCTGGTCTTGTTCTCGACTTGCGTGTCCAGCGGCTCAGCCGCTGTACTCATCCCTATTCTTCCTTCCCGAAAGGTATGCCCCCGCCTACCGACAGTACGGTCAGCACATCTCCGTCATTCACTTCATCGGCGCCGACAAACCCTGGTACCGGCCCCGCCCCGCCCACCCCCACCCGTCGTCCCGTCAAGGCCCTCCGGACGAGCCGACGCGTGACTACGATACCCTTCTCCATCTCTGGTTCGACGTCTACGAGCGACACTACCCCTCCCAGCCTAACCCTGATGTTCTCGGGCACCCAGACGCCCCCGCCGTGCCTTTTACCGTGCCCCTCTATCAGGCGGTTTGGGACGCTGGTCGCAGGGGGCCAGACAAAGAGGCGTTCAAGCCGGTGCAGCCGGAGGATTTGAAAGAGATGTTTGCCCGCGGAGCGCATGCCTACGCGTCTGGACCTTCTGTCCTCCATCCCGAGCACGCCAGAATTGGCGAAGTGACGGAAGGGAGGTACGAGAGCATGCCGCTCGAAGGTCGCACTTCTCTTATTCGCCCTGCCTCGCTTCCCCCACCTGCCTCGCCTCCTCGGCCTCCGCACCCTTCCGACTCTCCTGTCCCTCTCCCCGTCCAGCCTCTCATGCAGCTGGCCAGAACGGCCTCTCCGCCTCCTCCGCCGGTGGCCACACACATCCTTCCTTCCCCACGTCCCTCCTCCCCGCCTCGGCTCGTCTGGGACCCGGCATCTTCAGCGCCTCCCAAGGACTCAATGCAGATGGCCCACCCTCTCGACACCTCTTTCCGCAACATGTGGGATTCTGACCAGGACCGGCACAAGCAGCGAGAGTTCTTCGAGGCACCGAAAAGTTATCCCGCCGTATCACCTGCGGTGGCGAAGGACATGCACTACTCGATGGGAAGCCAGGAACCCGTTGAAAAAGCGGAAGTAGGATCAGCGGCGAGGGCTGAATCGACGCCGGATTGGAGCAAAATCAAGCCCGTGTTCCCTTGGGAGACGCACGCGACCAGGGAGCCTCCCATCAGGCGTTTCCCTCCCGGAGAGGAGCCTCGGGGGTACACTCCCGTGCACGCTTCCCCGAAGGCTCGCACCCCGGACCGTGGTGAGCCTCGACGCGTCTCGGTCGACTCTGCCCCCGTTGCCGCTACCGCCGCGCCGCCCGTCGGCTATGGTACGGTGGAGCTGGGTTTCCCGAATGTGTGGGACGCCGTTGGTCCCATTCGCGACTGGGCCGACCGGCGCTCCAGGCCGCCACCGCCTGCTTTTCCTTCTCCTCGGCACTCTCGCTCCGGATCCACGCCGACGGTGACGGACAGGGGCGGATGGTCGCCGAGCACTCCAGCCGGCACTCTCTCCCCGGTCTCGAGGAGGTTTGCTCGCCAAGGCGGTTCGTTCGATGGCAGTCGCGGCGCCGGCGACAGAGAGACCAGGCCATCGCTGCCACTGCTGGAGACGCCGCGAAAGGCGAGCGTACCGATGGATAGGGAGGCGAGCAGCCGAGACGGTGATGACGAGGGAGAGGAGGAAGAGAATGGCAAGCGCTCCGCCTCGTCCTTGCCTTCTGGCCTGGCTCGTTTCCCTCGTTCGAGCCGAGCTATGGTCGAGTACCGCCATCGCGGCGTGCAGGCGACTCCTCAGCTCAAGGCTCAGGGCGTGCAGACCGACTCCTCGTCCCTACTAGAGTCCTTTGTTCGCCCCTCCTCCGGAGCAGCTTCACCGGCGACCCTGCGTCACCAGGCGCACGTGCAGCAAACTTTTCCTGCCGCCGTCAGTCCGCCTCCCGGAGAGCCTGGCATGTGGCGGCAGGGGCTGGTCCAGCAGCGCCGTGCATCCGTGGAAGGTGGGAGAGGCGGTGGCGTGCCGTCGTTTTCGCCATCATCTGCCTCATCGCCCGCCGTCGCCGCTGCAGGAGGGTTCGAGCCCAAGCGATATTCTTTCAGCGGTGCTGCGTCCTCCGGCCCTCAGACGTCGCCGCTCGTCTCGCCGTCCGGCGACCTCGTCGTCGCCACCTCCGTCGCGACCAGGTCCGGCTACTCAGCCGCCTCCGTCGACGCTGTCGCGGCGAACACGGAGGCGTCAGAGCCGCCTTTCTCTCAGACCGCCCCGCTCTTCCCTACCCCAGCGGCAGGAGGAGGAGCAACGAGGCGATTTGACCCGAGCACCAACGTTGACAACGTCAAGGCGGCCGGGATGCAGGCTCTCAGCCGGTTCGTGCGAGAGATGGAGGCGAGCGGAGTGAGGCGCTGAGAGAGGGCATCGAGTGACCCGATCGACGTCGTTCATTCCCGTCCCCATCCACATCATCCCGTTGCATACTACACGCTCTACGACAGAAAGGACCGAGATACCCGTCCCCATGCTTCGTCCTTGAAGTAGCCAGCTATGCCCCCTCCCTTGCTTGGGGCGCCGTTAACCCCAATTTCTCCGTCGGCCGACCATGGCTTGCTTTGGCCTAGCATTTTCATTCTCAATGCAATGCCCCTTTCCTCACACTCGTCTTCTCTTGCTCCTTCTCATTCAGTCGAGTTGAGCTCATCGCAACACAACATACCATCGCCTTCTTACGTCTTCCCACCATCTCAATCTCACCATCTCAATCTCGTGTCGGTATTCACTCGCCTTCCTTGTTCTTCAGTCCATCTGTCTTCGTCAACCCCGTTCTTAGTTGCCATCTCTGCAATAGGTTACTCGTGTATCCTTCGATCCGTCTGTATGGGAACTCTCTCACTCTGTGGAGCCGAACCGAGAGGATGCCAAGCGCGAGAGGAACACCCGTCTACGGTCGTAGGCGAAATGAAAAGGAAGCGGAAATGGGTCAGATTCGGTTGGTCGATGCGCATTACTCGGTATCATGTCATCTCCAACGTGGATCGATGATATGGTGGGTTCAGGAGCAGGAGGATATCGATAAGCTGGCTGGGGGAGCAAAAATGGCATGGATGGTGATGGAGAGGTTTCGTCGCCATCTTGTGTCTCCTTCCCGCCGCAACTGCACTCGGCGCTTCATTCGTCCTCATCGGTGCCCTCGCCGTCCCACTCGTCGTCGGCCTCCCAGGGCAAGACATCCACATCCACGTCCTGAGGATCGTCCTCCTTCGGCCACCCGTCTTTGTCCGCCTCATAGCCATCTCCTTCGCCTTGACGCCCGGCCTTTTCGTCTCCTTTCCCCTCGTCCTCCTCGGTCAGGCACGACTCGGACGAGACGCTCCGCTTGACTACCTCTATGACGATGAACTCGCCTAGCCTAGTCTCCGCCACGGCCCGCAACCTCCCGCGCGAGTCCATCTCCACGTCGTAGCGGAGGAACCGTTCCGCCCTGTCTCCATTCATACCACCCGCAACCTTCTGATTTTCTTTTCCCTTCTCCGGTCCATTCCCCTTGTGCGCCCTCTTGTCGGCAAGGTACCTGCTGACCCCCTCGTTGGCCCCTTTCCGAGAGAGGTACACGCCCTCGATCGTCTTGAACGAGTCTGGACCACGCGTGGTGTGTCGGATGACCAGCCAGACGTACGTCGCCGTCGGCGTCGAGGTGATGGCAGCATTCGCTCTCGCGGTCTTGGTGGTGCCGTTGACGAGCTTGATCGCCTTCGTGCCGACCGCTGTGTCCTTGGCGTCCTTCTTGGACGTCGGTCTGAAAAGGCCGTACATGTGCGTGTGTTCTTTGGTGTCAGGGGCTGCGTGGCAGCCGGGTGTGAAGGGCACGCGAGCGAAGGGGAATGGTTAGAGGTCGTAGCCGTCGTCGTCGCAAGGACGGTCTCACCCCGTTTTCTTTTCCTCAGTTGAGCGTTGCGAGAAAGAGAGACTTGTGGTACGAAGATGAGGATGGGGGCGTCGTCGACCTGATCTGCACCGCTTCGATCTCATTCATCTCCGCCATGAACCAGCAAGGGGTCGTGGCTCGCGTCAGCGCCGTTTGTGCGCACCGAATGTTCGTTATGAACGATAACGTGTAACCGGAGGTCTATCTGTACCTCTCTCCTTACGGATAATGCAGGCCCGTGCACCTCGTTCCATTTCATCTCTTGCCGGAGCGGAACCAAGCTAGCCCATCGATCGGCTCGAGCAGACAGGCGTATTATTTTTGCACGAGGTGCCATGGACGCGTACGTAAATCCAGGAGATAGACAGATGCTCATACAGATCCTACTCGTACACCCTCACTCCTTTGCCTTGCCTTTCTCCGCCTGCCGTCGCTTCTGCTCCTGCGCTTCTTCGCATTCTTCCTTGGCGTCCGTGCACTCTTCCACTAACAAGAGCATCTGCCATGTGGCGCGCCAAGAAAAGAGAGAGAGCCGTACATCAACAACATCCGTAGGTAGGCCGGGCACATGCGCACGACCGAACAGCTCACATTGATGACGCCAGTATCCAAGTCTTTGACCGGAAGAATCTTACTTCCACCGCTCTTGCTCGTCATCGCGCCGTCGTCTCCACCGCCGCCGGGCAGGTCACGCCGTGAAGCCGGTATCCAAGGTCCCTCGGGAGGTTCCTGTCCGCACGGAAAAAAGGTAGGAGTCAGACGACTGATTTGAAAGCGACATGCGATGGACGCTCACGTCTTTGCTCTGTCCTGTCGGCTGGTGACCTTCGCCCATCTCTACGATTACGGAAAAGGTTAGGTCTGTTTCGTGTTGCGGTCCAATCGTGATCGTCAGTATCGTGCAGGGAGACCACGTCTCGACGGCGCTCCGTCCTCACCTTCAGGTAAAGGCGCGAGCTGCGCCTCGAGGATCATGAGCTTGAGCATGAAGGCGCGGAAGTAGAGTTCCATCGACGGTTGGTCGAGGCCATGGCGAATGCTGAGAGCGGGCATGAAGGATGTCCCAAGTCAGACATCGCACCCACGAGAGAACGGTGCCGTTTAAAAATGGTGAACAACATGAGGCTCTCCGGTGCAATTTAAACGAAATCACCATCACCATCTCACCTAACATCTCGGTCTCCCCGATCGGTCTCGAGGAGATAATCGAGCTCGAAGATATACCGCTCAAAAGGCACGTCGCTGTCGTCTTTGATCACCACCACCGCTCGCGTGACCGAGTTCTGTGGCGCGGAAGGGGCAGCAATGAGCAATAACTGGTCAGCAAGGGACCGTCCACGCGCTATCCTACGCCGCCAAAACATTTTTCGCGCGCGCACTCCCGCTGCCAACCTTTTTGATCTCTTCCGCCAGATAGCGCACAAGGTTCGCTATGTACTCGTTTAGCCCGGGGTGGCGCGACTGGTAGACAGGCGTATGATACTTCTTCCGACGGGCGAATACGTCTGCGGAGAGGGAACATACAAGCGAAAGCCCGGTCGAATGGTCCACGCTAAGCAACCGGACCTTGCGCCTTTTTTCTTATGCAGATGGTTGAACTGACCGCTTGGGTAGACCTGTCGTACGCAGAGAATGGTGTGAAGTGCCACTTCGACTACAAGTTGGTTGGGCCACGTCCATCGACGTTCAATTCAGTCCGCGTCGGGATGTCGAGCAGCAGATCGGCACTCACTGAACTCTGCGATGGCTTGAACAGTCTCTTTTAACGAAGCAGACAAACACCATCAGTTTTCCGCTCAAATTGGAAAATGAAAGACATCGGGCGTCTCTCACCGTTATAGGTCAATGGAGGATAGTCCGGAACAGGGTCAACGCGCGACGTGGCCATCGTGACCACCGTCGTCCGACGAATCGATGCTACGCACGGTGGACCGCTAATGTGTCACAAGGCCCGTGCGACAGTCCCCCCCTGCTCCGGTTATGAGCTCAAAGAGGGCCGTTCAATTACACAGTAGAATGAAGTCCCCGAGCGTCCTGGTGGTGACTTTAGTCCTCAGCGTCGTTGCCCCAGGGGTGGATCAGCTCGATCGCTGCCGCAGTATTTCGCGAAGACCCACCCACCAGCTTGACAGGCATCTCTGCAGAACAACCACCTCATCCGCACAACATGGCGCCCCGCCCGTCTTCCTCGAACGCCACGACGACGTCCAAACCGAAGAAGCGTACGCGCACCCGCTCTCGCAAGACACGCACCGCCGCAGTATCGAGCTCGTCCAGCTCTTCCGAGTCAGAGTCCGAGTCGCAGGCGTCTTCCTCTTCGGCTTCTTTTGACTCGCATTCTGGTTCTGAACTGGCCACGAGGAAGGTGCGGCAGGGAGAAAAGGTGGAAGGCACCAAGAAAAGGGGCGAGACTCGACAGAGGGTGCGTACGAGGAGCACGAGCTGGAGTGCATCGATGACGGTCTCAGACTGACTGTGCGTGTCCGCTTTTTTTTTTTTTTTTTTTTTTTTTTTTTTTTTTTTTTTTTTTTTTTTTTTTTTTTTTTTTTTTTTTTTTTTTTTTTTTTTT
>JAMDHS010000176.1:0-10589 GCA_029717555.1 Peribolospora baueri
GCTTGACAAGGAGGCTAACTTTATTCGATCATACTCCTCCACACTAAGACCTCCGCCGACCTTGACGAGCGACATAAACCTGAAGGACAGGGGTGGGTGAGAACAGGTCTCCATGGAGCGTTGCCATAACTGGGACGGCCTGAACTCACTCCGGCTCATCCAAGGAGGAGTTGTTCGTCCGGAGACCACCAATGAATGAAGACAGCCTGCCGCCTCGCTTGCCCGAGCCATACATAGCGCCTTGAAAGAAAATCCAGACGGACGTCTTCAATAGGAGCGTCGGCAACATATCGCCAAAATCTTACTGACCGATAATCATAACGTCCACGTTCTCGCCCAGCTCGTCGATATACTCGGGCTTGACTTTGATCCAAGTGTTCTCGCGGCCATTAAGAACATATTGGCTCTTCGGATCTTTGACGATCAGCCCCTCTCCCCTTGCCAGCCAAGCGGAAGATGAGATCAGCCTGTGCGTCGCCAGCAGAGCATGTCAGAAAGGCTTACCTTTGAGCCATGACCTTATCGAGAGCGTCTCGAATGTCCGCCCCCGACCGCCCGCGCATGGTCAGAACGAGCTCCAGGCGCCCAGGCACCTCGGTCACCAGCTTTGGAAGGATGCGCTTGCGCTCGGAAAGAGGCATGTGCAAGAGCGTCTTTCCATTCACGTATAGAACGTCAAATACCTTGACTGATGGACGAGATGCAGGAGGCAAGGTGTCAACGAAAATAAATAACAGTAGCGAGAGATCGCTCACGTACAGCACGGTGTTGGCTTGTCAGAGTCGTCAGACGTGTCTGCAACAGCGAGAGAAACCCAGGAAGGTCAGAGCCAGTAGGTCGATTAGCGCATCAAAGCGCGAGCATGACATACCAAGAGCAGCGGTCTTCAGGTTGCCAAACGGCTGAAACATTCCTCGAAGCGGATCCCAGACGAGCATTTCTCCATCCAAGATGATGCTACAATGGTCGTGTCACCCCAAATCCTGTTAGCCAAAAAGCGAAAGGTGGGGCACTGCCTCATCATCAACCTCACCTCTCGACGTTTTTGTTGAACTTGTCCTCGATATAAGGTGTTAGAGACCCACTCCTGCCGTTCCGTCCATACAGATATGTGTAGTGCTTGCCTTTCCTGCGAAGCGGAGAAAGGAGGGGTGAGCCGCAAAGTTTCAGGGTTACAAACTGGCGTTTGAGAGCTCACCGTGACCAGAAATCGAACTGCCGCCCGTTCTTGTGCATCTGTATCCTCTCTCCGTCGAGTTTCTCCTCGATAAAAAACCCGTCCCATCCCGAGTCACTCCCTGAGCTGGCGGACCCGCCAGAGCGGTACGACGTCGTGCTCAACCGTGCCTCTCGAGCCACCCAGGCCCTGCCCGCTCCCATGAGTCTTGCGATGTCGTTGAAATCGCGCATGTTGCGTTTGCAGAGCATCGGAAGAAAGCACTTGCCGAGGTCGATTGCTTTTTCCTACCGTCATGATGGGCGTAATACGGCACAATCACTTGGCCCGCTCCGGGAGAAGTAAGATAGATGGCGCGGCACTCACCTCATGAGGCATCCGATAGTTCAGGTCGTACAGCTTCCAACATACCACTTTGAGATCGGAGCAGACATTGAAGCAGTCATTGGCGTCCGGGTGCAGCGTGCGGAGAATGGTCTTCTCCCTAACAGTGATCCGGAGGTCTGATATCGGCCGGACCGGTGCAATGGCGGCCCTCGATCAGACACAGGCTGCACGCCATCAGGACCGACCGGCAAATTGCCTACGCCGCTTACCTTTGAGAATAATGCGGAGAAGCCATTTGATCTCTTCTGCCGTACACCTGTCGCAGAACTCTTGAACAATGTCCTGCTTTTCTTTTCTGAAGGAGCGAGCAGATCGAAGGGGAAGGACTCGGTGAAGGGGTACTTTATTACGCCGATGCCTTTGCGCACTCACGACTTGCCATAAGAGCTGAGCTCATCCAAAAGTTCGTTGACCCTGGTAATATCCAGCTCGCCCTTGCCCACTGTCGGCACGCGCTCCTTGACAATCTCGTACGCTATCCCCGTAAAGTCGCCTGCGTTGCTGAACTGAAGCCGTTCGCGCCAGGAGGGACTGAGTCCCTGGGCGCGACAAACGCCTCCAAGCACCGTTTAAAACAACTCACCTTGTCCTTATGGACCGCCGGCAGTTTCCAATGAATGAGCCTCTGAGCCGCATCGCTCTTCTTCGGGTCGAGCCCGAGCGCGTTGACGAGTACCTTGGCCAGCGCTTGTTCTTTGAGGCCGTACACTGATCTTTCCTTGTCGCGCTGCGTACGCGATTTGGCATGCAAGTAGGGGTGAGTTACAATCTTCGAGTCAACGGGGGTTGAACTATGCTGAGGCAAAGTGCGCGACGCTGAGGGCAGGCCATCTCACCTCCGGGATGAGCAGCCGAACCAGAGGGTACAAATCCGGACCGACTTTTGCCCTCCAGTTCTTTCGGAGGTCAGATTCATAGGTCCAGCAAGCCGAGGCCGAAAGCATAAGTGCATAGATGTACGGGCATAGATGTACGGACACCCAGGGTGAGCCACCATCTACCAAAGCAGCCATCGAAGAGCTCATCTCCTACTGACCTCGAACAACCTTTCCAACCTGACCCTCCGCTTCTCAGGCTTGTCCTTGATCACCGCCTCGAAGAAGTCAACAAGGACGTGAAAGTTCGGCGTGGGATTAAAGTTAACACACTCTGGGGGGCGCTCCATCTCCTCTTCCATGCGGATCCCTCCAGCGCCGTCCGGGCCGTCGAGACTGAAGCCTCCAAAGCCGTCGCCGCCGTCTCTGCCGCCGCCACCGCCACCGGCATCGCCGTACTTGTTATCGCCGCGTACCGGGTCGATCTGAATGAGCGAGTCCTCGGGCTGCAATTGGCCTGGCTGTGTGGCCTGGGACATCTTCAGGTGCGCTCAATGGACTCACGAGCACCTCGTCGGCGCTTTGAGGACGGGAGACGAGGTCAGCTTGAACATGCCCCCAGTCCCGATCACTCGGCTGACTAAGCACTGCAAGTGAACCTTCCCCCGTGACAGTGGCTCACCCCTCGTCCCCGCAGACGACACAACGCCTGAAACACAAGGGCTCGCCCGCCGCCATGACGAAGGTTATAGTTGATCGCACACACGCACCTGTGCTTGTTGTTTGCATCAATAGGCCCGAGGTGCGCAATGCTGTGGACGGGGAGACGGCGGAGCTCCTGCACGCGGCGTTTGAAGCCTTCGCAGAGGATGACGAGGTGAGTTGACAATCGAGGCGTCGCACCAGGACCGAAGCGAACCTCTGACAGCTGTCTCCTTTCTCGTTCCATGTCAGATGCGTGCCGCTGTGCTGACGGGGGCTGAGGGGAACTTTTGCGCCGGTGCCGACCTCAAAGCCATCTTGGCGGACAGACGGCAAGCAACGCAACTCGGGAGGACTTCAACCGCCTCAACTCTGACATGGACGCACAGGGCCCGATGGGGTTAGTTTCTTAAGTTGACGTTACTCCACGCTTACTTCCACGTTGCGAATCCCCATTTTCATGTCACTAATCCTTCCCTTTCCACACTCCCTTTCGCTAATCAGACCCACGCGGCTGCGCCTGCCCAAGCCCGTGATCGCTGCCATCAGCGGATTCGCCGTTGCCGGCGGCCTCGAACTGGCCTGCTGGTGTGACCTGCGCGTTGCAAGTGAGGGGGCGCAGCTTGGAGTGCTTTGCAGGCTTCGCGGCGTGCCCCTTTCCTGCCACCTGCAGACACCCCCAGCGAAATCTCCGGGTCCTTCGCCGACGGAAGAGTAGGCGGACGATTTTATTGGTGAGGATGGCGAAGTTTGTGGCTCTATCGCATCCGGGGCGCGTGAGCAGCCGCAAGAGGCATTTCCTGCCCCGACGGCGATCAATCGTCGCTCTTCTCCTCGCTGCTGGAGGTCTACTCGGGGCCATGGCTATCCGTCGCTGGTCCGCCAACCACGTCCCCGTGGGCTACAGTCTCGCTCCCGCTTTCGCCCCCGCCCTCGCGGCCGCCACCGATCGTTCCTCTCCGACGCCCGAACGACCCTCACGTACGCCGTTTAGCCGACGGCCTCAATTGTGACCGGTAATTCCCACAGCATGACTGCGGCAATCGATGACTTTGCGTTGTGGAGGCAGGTCGGCGAGCTCCCACGTTTCGTTCTTGTGGAGACCATCAAGCTCCTTCTACATGGCCTCCTCCCATCTCAGACGATATGCGCTTCGCATGCCTTCGTCATACGACGGGTCGTCCGGACTGACGCGTGATCGCTATCGCGGCGTGCCGCCACAGACGCAGACCGATCTTGATGCCGAGATGTTGCAAGAAGTGTCGTTTCCGTCACCTTGGCTTCCAACGAAGCGCCGAAGATCGGCGGTCGGTACCACAAGGGAAGCCACATGAGCGGGAACGACAAGCTTATCCCCCGGGCTCTTCCAAAGGAGATCGGCGCACACTGCTGGTGTGGTATATCTTGCGCCGACCTCCTTTGGAAGAGCCCGAGGATAAGCTTGTCGTTCCCGCTCATGTGGCTTCCCTTGTGGTACCGACCGCCGATCTTCGGCGCTTCATCCGCAACCAGATCGACGTGGCGACGACGATGTTGAAGGAGAAGGTGTTCTGCGGTCATGAGGTGCCCAAGGTGCCGGGCCGGATCGTCAATCGTCAGCAAGAAAGGGATTGAGATTTTGTCATCGTTGCAGCGTACGTTGACGACTTGGGGAAGCAAAGTGGATCCTAGGCATCGAAGTCATTCGCGATGTTTCAACGCTTATGGAAGTGGGACTGCAACTTCGGAAGCGACAAGACGAAGAGGCCGCTTCGAGGAAGAGTACCGGCGAGCTGTCGGATCAATAATGTACTTGATGCTCTGTACACGACCAGACCTGGCGTTTGCAGTCAGCAAGCTCTCTCAGTACAGCTTGGATCCAAGCTCGACGCAATGGAGGGCGGTCAAGCGGGTAATTCGCTATATCAAAGGAACTGCGGGTTACAACCTGAAGTTTGACGCTGGGATCGATGGCAACGACGGCTGCAAGATCGACGCTGGTTTTGAAGCAGATGAGGTAAAGGTGGTCGGTTAGAGTTGAGGTTCAGGAAGTCGAGCTCAACTGCGATAACCAAGGTGCGGTTACTCTCGCCAGCGGGCAGAGGTTTCACAATAGGACCAAGCACATCGACGTCGCCTATCACTACCTGCGCGAACGAGTCCAAGACGGGACCATCAAGTTGAAGTTCGTTCGGACGAAGGGGCAATTTGCCGACGTCTTCACCAAGGGTCTGCCTCCTGTAGCGTTTGAGGAGATGGTACGGAACTTGAGATTGGTTGGGTAAGGAGGCTATCTCTCGTTTTGGTCGGGTGGGAGTGTTGAAATGGCGTCCGGTAACGACCGACCTTGGACGCTGCGGCATGCACAGCCACTCTTTTTCTTCACCTTGGATGTGAACTCCTACGCCCCTGCTACGATTAAGTTGAACAATCATCACTGTAGATACACGTTAGCTAACAGTTCTGCCGCTCCGTAAGCACCCATCTCCAACACATCGTCAGGTATGTATGTGCACGACCGATACGTCGACCGTACTGCCGGTCAGCTGGAATTGTCCTCTCGCCATCTCAGTGCCTCTCTCTTGCCTTGTCTCGACCGCTGCCTTTGCCGCCTCCATGGTCGTGCAACGCCCTGCTGTTGTGGCGGTCGAACTCGTATACCTCGTCTCGTCTCGCGAGCCGTCCCTTCCGTCGTCCCCGGTCCGGTCGCCTGGTCTAACAGCAGGCAGGTCCAACGTCGGTCTCGGCATCATTTTCGCGGGGACGCCCGCTTGCCATATCCGGCGGCGTGGCCCCGGTGTCTCTCACTTGGCGCACAGAAAAGTTCCGACCAGGCTGCCATGCCGGCGGCCGACTCTCCGCTCGACAAGAAGAACACCACCCACCGAGGGTTGGCGGGATGGCGGTACGCTGGCCGAGGCCGTCTCACCACCGACTTCTCAGAGACCACTTAGACTGGCCGACACGCTCGAGTACGCCATCGATCGGCAATCTTTCTACCTTGGCCCCACACCCGTCATTCCTGAATCCGATTCATTGAGACTAAGGAGCTCACTTTGCATCTCCTCTGCACCCCCACGCTCGTTGCTCAGGCACAGGGGCTTGTCGATCCAGGTTCCTCCTCTTTCTAGTGCAAAGGCAGACAGACGCGTATAAAGGACCGCCATGGAGCTCCTCCCCTTGACCGCCTCGCCGACATACCCCTACGTGCGTCGACTCGGAGCTCGCAATCAAGATGGGGAAGAGGTTCATCCAGTCTCCTCTCGCTCTTGCCTTGTGCGATGCAGCGCTTCAAACGTCCGTGTTGACTAGCCCCCTTTCAAAGCCAGCACCGGAGATTCGTTAGAGGATTTGACCAAATATGTAGACCTTCTCATTGTGAGTGGCTCATCTGGGACGCTTGCCCATATCTGGAGGATCTTCTCTTCCCCCGGTCTGCTCACCAGCTTTCGTGTTCCGCACGCATGTCGCCATGACAGGGTACGCAAAATGCCATCGCCAACGTGAGCCCAGCTTCTTCATTCCCCGTCTTGCTTTTTCGTTTGAGCGTCTTCGTGTACGCTCTATCTCACCGCCTTTTTCTCTCAACCTTCAGTCTTCCATGACCTCAGCGGCTCCCTTTGGCGTCGTCAAGATGGGCATCGATACCCAAGCCGTGTGGCTCGATCCCCCTGCCGCCGGTAATAACGGAGGATAGCAAGTGTCCCTTCTTTAATTCTGTCGGCGACGTAGCCGTATCACTTACGGTCGACGTTTTGTCCGTTTCATTCTCGATCCTTTTCTCAGCACGCCGCTTGGCAATCTCACTGGAATATCGATGATGCACGAATCTGGCACCGGCGGCGAGCCCAAGTACGGTGTGGTCAGTCAGATGCCTCTAACCGGCGACCTGAAAGCTCAGGGGATCAACGGTGAACCCATTGGCCCGATCTTTGTACATGCTGCGAGACGTGAACATCTCACCGGGTTCTCGTTTTCGACCAGTGGCCGACAACTTTACCTACCAACAGCCCTGCGCGTCCGATAAGGTGTCTGTCGGGCACTGGCAAACCAACTTAACTAACGGCATCTCCCTTGATTTGACAGCTGCAAGGCATTTTGGCATCTCACCGTTAACCTGGAGGAGACAAGCACATACTCGTCGATTTGTCTCATGACCTTCCTGACTTTAGTGAACCCCTTCCCGGTCGACTAGTGGAGGATACTACCATCGGCGTTGGACGCTAGCTAAAGCGAGCTTTCCTCGCACTGGCGTGCAGGCTCCAACTATTCGTAGCATTTGAGGGACGGCTCGATCCATATGGCTGAGAACAACTCCTCTTACTATGGTTCCGCTCAATATGACGGCGGCTGGAACAGGGAGTGGGTAGCTCGACAGGGGTTGCTATCGACAGGCCGTGTTGGGAGTGGCTTGCTCGACTTACGTCTCTCTTTCCTCTGCGCTCGCAACCTGATACAAACCAAATCTGTTACCGGCGGCGGGAAAGAACGACACCGGTCAGGGAAAGAAAGGGTGACAGCGATTGAAACAGGGGCAAGTGGGCATCCACTTCTGTGCCAACTTCAGCAGTCCCTTCTCCAAAAGCGGCGTCTTCTCCTACCCGTACAATACCAACCAGGCTGTCCCAGTGCCCCCGACCAAGGTCCAGTACGGCAACATGTCCGCCTCGATGGTGGTGAACGGCAACGGCACGGGAATCGGCGCTTTGTTCACTTGGTCTGGCAACCAGAGCTCGTCGATGATCGAGAGCAGGATCTGTATCAGCTTTATCAGCCAGCAGAAGCAGCTTCCCTTCGTCCACACCCCATCGCCAGGACTCTATTACACCAGCCTCTTGCCGTCGGACAGGACGGGTCAGAACCCGAAATGGCAGACCAACGTCGGATGACGACTTTTATACGAGTGAGCCATCTCTGAGCGGCTAGGAAGCCTAGCTTTTGGTGAACCGCGCTGATGCCCCTTTCACTGTTTCGTCCCTTGCAACCCAGTGTGGGACATCTTCCGATGCCTTACCCCTGTGTACGGCCTCCTGCAAACACCTCGCTACGTTGGCATGGTTCGATCTCTCATCGACATTTGGTGGGGAGTGACATGACCTTTTCGTCTTTTTTGAGCACGGTCGACAAGGACGCTCACGTCTTCTTCGCGTCCCTTTTGTCCACAAGCGCCATGACGGATACCTCCTCGTCGGAAGGAGCGGCAACGCGAACGGCAATTTCCCCGATAGTGACTGAATCCAATGTCGACAGGGAAGCGCTCGTTTGAAGACTCGTATCGAAGCGACGCCGATTCAGTTCAGCGCATCGTCTCCCGTCGTCCATCGCTGAAATTCTGTCTGCATTCTCTCCGCTGCAAGTTTGGAAAGGCAAGAGGAAGCACCGCCTCCTTTCGTCTGGTGCAATTGTACCAAGTTTATCTCTCCCCCTTCCTTTGGCCACGGAGACATGAGTTGGAGCGCCTCCGCTCTCTCTGAGACGGCGGGGCAACTGGCTGCACTGAGCAGGCAGACTCTGTCCAAGGGTGCTTTCGGGCTGACGATCGCGACAGACCACTGAGAGACGGCGGGTTCGATGAATGCGATAAAGACGGAGGAGCGAGCAAAAGAGGAAGCCAGCGGCATTCAGTTCTTTCGCTTCCGAACCCTTTCGCCCGAAGCGGAACGAAGATCGCCCCGCTCACCGGTGTACTGGCTGAACGTGCTCGCGCCGATGAAGGGGCGGATGTCCTGACCCCTGGCGTGAAAGCATACAGACTTGTCCAGCATCAGCCCTTGGCCTTGTGTGGCTCGGACGCGCTAGCATAGGTTGGTCTGCATTGCCAAGTCCGCCGCATTCAGATGCGGAATCACGACCAGCTGGGGCGCAGCCATGCCCGCGGCAAACGTAGAGCCGGGTTCGACGGTATCCGTCTGGGGTCTGGTCTGCGTAGGCTTGGGTGTGGTCGACGGACGGGGGTTAGGAGGCCGCCTTGAGCCATGACCGTAGTCATGGAAGGGTGGATATATGCTGGGGTTCAGGGCCGGAAGGTGAAGTGTAGGCGAAGGCGAGTCCCGAGAGGGAGGCGAGAGCGGGCAGGACCTTGGGGATTCGACGTGGGAGGGAGGACTTCCGAGGTGAGTGGGAAGCTCAGCCCACGTACTGGCCGGGGGTGCCCCCGGGAGAGCATTCAAAGTCAGCCGATCCTGGTCCAAGTCAATCGCCATCGCATCCGGGTTGGCCTGTTCCGAATCATTCGAGGCGGAGCCTTATCGCGACTTGGAGAAGAGGGTTGAGCAGGTCGAGCGACGGAGAGCGCGGCAGCAACGCTGACAACACTCTCGCCGGTGTGTCTGCGCTCTTCATCTCGTCATACTATCTCTTCTCCACGCTAACGGCTCCCCTCTCGCCTCCACACCTCTTCGGTAGACGCTTATGTGAAGGGCTTTGACAAGGTCAAGAACATCAACTGGGATGACGGTTGGAAGGCCTTGGTGAGTCGTCGATCGTTGCCAATGTAGATGGACAGGACAGCTCACATTCGACATCTACCGAATGTCAACTCATAGGTCAAAGACGCGGAGGTCCAGCCCCATACCACGCCCGACTATCTGTCTTGGGATGCAACTTTGAGGGTAGAGTGGCGCTGAATGACTGGATCAATGGCGAGAGGGACGGTCCCCATTATTTCGTTCGGAAAGCAGACCAGAGATTGACTCGCTCCGGCGCTCCATCTCAAAATTTCAGTCGGATGGATCACGCGGAACCACAGCAGGTCCGTCCGTCTCAAGGGTCGTGAAGTACGCATAGAACGGTAAGCGACACGCTTGCGTGCTCTAAAGACCGTCGCTCCACAGCCTTTTATCTTCAAGACATCGTACAGCCCCATATGGGATGGCATTGGCATGTCAATCGTCTGGGAGGCATATAAAAGCAAGAGGCGAAATTTGAAATTCATCTCAGATGAATCACGCTTTATCAACAGCAAAAGTAAAACGAATCCACAGTCTTGGAGACATCCTCTCGAATCCAACAAGAAAGGCCATCGAGGTGTGTGGTAAGCGTGCCAGGTTGTCTTAGAACCTTAGCCCCACAGCCGTAGGGGACGAAGGCAAGGATTATGATGGGATGACGATGGGGAAAGAAGAAGGAGAAGGAGAGGCAGGCGACCAAGAAAAAGAGCACAGCAGAGGAAGAGGTGCCAAACAGAGACAATGCGACGCGACGCAACGCGGCGATACCATGGCAGCCGTGTCAGATGATGCAGCGCACATCAACGACGGTTGAAGAACTCCGCCGGCAGCACAAGATCTACGCACAAGTCCTTGCGGACCTGCTCAACTTGACTTCCAAAGTACCTCCTGCACTCAAAGCTGCATTACAACGCGCCAACACCTCTCAGCGTACACATCTCCATTCAAAACCAAATCAAGAAGAGGATCAACGCAGCCGACTCACCTCCAGCTCACGGTGCCCGTGACGATCTCCTTGCAGCCCTCGATAAAACGCTCGATCTGCGCGTCCGTCTTGGTGTCTCCGGTGCGCGGCACGCG
>JAMDHS010000177.1:0-10560 GCA_029717555.1 Peribolospora baueri
CCCCTTCCCCCCCCCCCCCCCTCGTTCCTCGTACTGTAGTCGTTCAAGCAAGTAAAACGATCTTGAAAAAGAAGAAGAGGAAGTCGTTCATTTGGCGCTGTTGCGCGACTCGTCTGTCTGCATATGGAAAGGAGGCGCTGTCGACCACCACGCCACGTTCTCATCCGTCCTTCTCGCTCGCCGCACATCTACCAACTTGTTGGGTTAGACGACCTACCTTCCTTCATCAGCGAGCGAGCGACATTGACGCGCCCTTTTTTCGTCCTGGCACGTCCTGGCGTGGCGATCGGCCTAGTCCCTTCCACCTGGGAAGCGGTGCATTCGTGCCTTTGTCGAGATTGGCGCAGAAAGACGGGGGGCGCACGACAACGAGCGTGGACCGACTCGACTGTCCAGGCGGCACCACCTCCCTCTCCTCCAACGTATCGCGACTCGCTTTCGCCGATGCCGCTTCGACCGGCAGGGTACGTGGGCCCTGCCTGGCACCCTCCCCCTCCCATTCCCTACACCCGTCGTCGTCGTCGTCCTCCAAACCCTTCCTTCACAAGCTTCGTCCTTCGCTCCGCTCCGTTCCTCTTGGATGGCGGAGGCCCCGGAGGCGGTCCCTGGGACAAACAAGCTCAAGCTTAGGCGCCGGGGAGGCAGTGCATCCGTCCGTTTCCGTGTCCCGTCCCTTCTCCATGTCCTCTGATCGTCAGTGACTGACGTCTGGCGTCGGACGTTTTGCCTTTTGCTCTTCTATGCTTTTTCTCATCCCCTTTGTGATCTCTTCACGTTTCCGCTGCCGTTTGTGATCCATGCGCTGTGCCGCGAGGGAGCGCCACCTCAGCCACGGCGGAGCCTCTCGTCTCCCCCCCGAGTCGACGTGTCTTGTCCAAAAAGCTACACGAGGGAGAGCATGGATCCGCCCGCCGGGCGCCGCTTTTTTCTCTGAGCCGGTCGATGAGCCGGTCTCTGTCTCTGATCGTTTGCATGCCCATGACGATGACAATGTACAACCGCTCTGGTCGGGAGTGGGAAGCGGTGTGCGTTATCCGACCGAAGGACAGTGGACCTATCCATCTCGCCTTCCGCCTCACGTCGTTATCTATGCCCCCGATCGCTTACATACGCTGTCGCGCACACGTGGCGTCGCCCAAGCCACGTGCGCCGCGACGAGATGATAACAAACAGCCCGCCTACTTCGGCACATCCAAACCTTGCCTTACCTTCAGTCGTCCGTTCGCTTTCGCCGCCATGGCTCGCCTTCCAGACGCACACACCACGCCGCCCCTTCCCACCTCGCCTCCAACTCCCACAACCGCTCTCCATTCCCAGTCTCCTTCCCTCTCGCCATCGCTCGCCCTCGCTCACGCCGACACCGCCCTCCCTTCCGCCTCCATGTCGCTCGCACCGACCCCCTCCCAAGGCAAGCCGCCCTCGGCGGACAACTGGCTCCAAGCTGCAGTCCTCGGTCCCAGCAAGAGCACCAGCTCCAGCTCCAGCGAAAACTCGTCAGCGTCCAGCGGTTTCCGCGACCCGCGCCGCGCGTCTGCCAAGGGCTCTCCCCACGGCCGGCCCCACTCGGTCTCGCCGTCCGGCCGGTCCGGCTGCCCGGCGGGCACCAGTCGGACACGACCTCGTCCCGGCGACCCCTCTTGGGGCACGGGCTCCGGCGGCGGCGGGGAGGCGAGCATCGAGATGTACATGCGATTTGGACGGAGCACGCCTCGCGGTGGTGGGAGCGGTGCGGTGGTGAGGAGCAGGAATGGGAGCGTGCTTACCAGAGGTCTCGTGCTCAAGACAGATCAGATCGCCAGCGGTGAGCGCGCCCGTCCGCCGACTTTGCTACGCCGTCCCCCACGACAGCGTCTTCCCCGCGTGGATTCTCACGAGCTCACCCGCGTTCCCTTTTGCTCTGCTCTCGACCGGCCTCGGCGCTCGCTGGACCCCAGTCACCACCTCCGACCTACCCCTCCAACTCCAAGGCGCGCCCAACTTCCGCAATACGGACGTGGGCCTAGAAGTGTACGGCGTGGCACAACCCTCCGTGACGGGCGTCAAGACGATCCTCTCCGTCCTACGGTGTCAGCCTCTCGAGTCGGACGCCGCTCGGGTGAGCCCGACGCTCCATCCCCAGGCTTTGTCCCACCCTCGTCTTTCCAGATCCCGTCCCGGCGTCGCTTCTCCGCCAAAAATTGAAGAGCTCCCTCCTGTGTCCTCTTCCGGCTCCGAGGGCAAGACCGTGGCCGAAACGGCATCGCAAGCGGACGGCTCGCCGTCGGACGGATCGCCAACATCCGCCACGCCTTCCCCTACGCCGTCCCCTCCGCCTCCGCCTCCGCCTCCTCCCCCCCATCACACGGTATGGGTGTGCACGAGGGAAGAGCCGGTGGTCTATATTTCCGGGCGGCCGTTCGTCTTGCGCGAGGCCAGCGAGCCCACGCGGGGTCTCGAGCTCAGCGGCAGGGCGAGAAACTTGGAGCAGGTGAGCGTGTGGCGTCGGCGTTTGGAGCGATGTGAGATACGCGTCCCTGGTGGGTCTCCCATTCTGACTCTTGTTTTCTTTTTCTTTTTGGCCCGGATGCGCTTTTCGGTGGTTCGACTGGATAGATCGAAGACCGTTTGAAGGCCGATATCTTGCGCGAGGCCGAACGCTACGGTGGCCTGATCATGGTGCACGAGGAAAATGGTGATTGGGGACGGATACTGTTGGACGTGTACCTGTACATGTATCATGCCCTGCCGATCTCTACTGACTTTGCCGTCCCGGCGCTGAACGCGGGCCTTGCCATTTTCGCTCCGATCAGCTGAAGGAGACATTACTCCGACTTGGATCGCAGTCGATGAGTGCAGCGTGCAGACAGTGCGCGAGGTGTTCGAGGGCATGCGTGCTCAGCGGTGGAGGGTGGAGGTGAGCGTGGTCGTCATCGTCGTTCGTCGGCGATCCGCCGGTCCTACGTGCTCCGCTCAGCTTTCGCGTTCTCGTTTTCTTCGTGCCATCCTGCGCACAGTACCACCGCATCCCCGTCGCCTCCGACCAACCGATCGAGGATAACTACCTCGACGCGTACGTTCAAGTCATTCGCCACGTCGACCCGACGCGCAGCAGCCTCGTCGCTAATTGCGGAGTGGGCGTCAATAGAAGTGAGTGTCGCTAGTCCGTGTTCCTTTCCATGAACAGGGGGGCCCCCCCCCCCCCCCCCGATTCTGTCCTTTACCCTGACTCGCCCTGTCCCCTTTCTCAGCGACGTTTGCGATGGTCGCTGCGCTGCTTGTCAGGCGGAAACAGCTCCTCATGCTCGGCAGGAAAGATCCGTTCAGGATCGCTCCTGCCGCCCCTTGGGACAACAATGGTGCCGTCTCTGGACGCTCGACCGTAAGTGTTGCGCATTCAGGGACACAGCGTAAGACCGTTTCTCTGAAGGTTCAGAGGAGGGGACGCCGATGTGCCTTTGCTTCCTCTTTCATATGCTCTGTATCACAGCCTGTTCCGGAAGCGAGTGTAGTGGTGGAGAGCCTCGCAAAGGCGAATGCCCAGCAAGCGCACAATTTGTCGTTGTTGAGATTGATCCATGTTCTCGAACGCAGTGAGTCCAGCTGTGCCCAACCGTTCCCCCGCCGCGATTCGGTCTTTTATCTTACTCACTCGTGAGTTCCGCTTTCAGGCCTGGTGACTCAGAACAACCAGTCCGCCATCCAGCTTCTCTTGAGCCACCCCAACCTCGTAGAGGGCCTGCGTAGTGCGAACCAGGGCGAATACAGCATCGTCCTCTCTCTCACCGGTCTCCTGGACGAAGGTCTCGAATGCAAGCGCGTCGTCGACTTTGCCATCGACTCTTGCTCCGCCGTCATCAACCTCCGTGAAGCCATACTCGAATCCCGCGTGCGCTACTCGACAGCCGCTTCCGCTTCCGATGACCCCCGTGCCGGGTCGGATCCACTGGAGCACGCCGTCAAGGCCTTGGAGAGGTACATCTTCCTCCTCGCCTTTGCCTCTTACGTCTCTGGCAGCCAGACCGCCGCGTTCGAGCATCGTTTCTCCGCCTGGCTCAAGGGCCGAGCGGAGATCTGGGGCATGATTGGACGGATCAGGAGGAAGGGACGTCAGCTCTACTTTTTCAACCCCGTCGCCGATCTCAGCTTGCTCAGCAAGGGCGGCTCGGGAGGACAGTTCAAGGTCGGCACAAACGTCGCGAAGAGCAAGTACGGCGGGTTCGAGGCCGGCGGCGGCAGCGTGCCGGGAGACGAGTTTGCAGATTTCGTCGTCAAGGTACGTCCGCCCGCCTGTTTCGTCCGTTCAAACCACCGCTCGCCGCGCAACCATTGCTCGGGCCGTCTATCTTTCGCTGGTCCGAATCGTGTCCTGATCTGGCATTATCATATGCCATGGCGGCGGCCTACATGACGTTTTCCTGCCTGCAGAACCGAAGTGGCGTTATCCTTCGACCTTCCATGCTCCTCAAGGCCGACATCTGGCACGTCGAGCAGCCATACCGCTCCGACCTCGCCGTTCGGGGCACGACCAACTTTCGTCGAGTGAGACGCAAGATCGCATGTCTGACGATCCAAACGGTCCAATCATGTCAGCGCCCCTTTTTGTTTACCTCCCCCTCATTTCTCTGACGTTCTCAATTCTCTCAGATTCCCGGAAGCTCTATATATGCCCTCGGTCAACCGACGATCGAAGGCATTCAAAACGTACTCGAGACGGTCAAGAAGGAAAACCGGAACGTGGAGAAGATCACTTGGCTCAACCTACGAGAGGAGGTATGTGCCCGTGTTGGACATTCCGTTTCGATTTTTTTTTTCTCGTCGTCGACATTTTTCTCATTCTGTTGCTGTCTGTTGCAGCCTCTCGTCTACATCAACGGCACGCCCCACTGTCTTCGACAAGCCGCGTGGTCTTTGAGAAACATCAGTGAGCGGCCATTTGTTGACAAAGTTGGACGCGCACGAAACCACGCTGATGACTTGGGCTTGGCTTTTTCTGTCCACAGAGAGCTACAGTGGCATCTCCGCGTCTCGGCTGGCTCTTCTGGAGGATCGCCTCAAGAATGACGTCCTGGCTGAGCTCCGTTCAGGTGGCAATCGCTTGCTCCTCCATAGCGAGACTGCTGACGGAAGCGTCGTTCCAGTATGGGACGAGGCCGAACCGGACAAGGTGGCGACCATTCAGGAAGCAATGAGCTGGGTCGCCAGTCAGCAGGAGGACATCGAGCTCGTCTTTCACCGCGTGCCCATCACCGCCGAGAAGCCGCCTGACTTTAGTGACTTTTCTGACTTTCTGGCCATCGTGCTGAGGGCGAACGTTGAGAAGGCGCCCCTCATCCTCAACTGCCAGCTGGGCAGGGGTAGGAGCACTTTGAGCGCCGTCATCGTGACGCTCATTACCAATTGGCTGCGTTCACACCATCCTACGTACGATAAGGAAGCCACCGAAAAGCCACTGGCGCCACAAGGGAAGACCAAGGAGTTGGAGCGTCGGCCCGAGCCTCTCAACTACCATGTCATCAACAGTCTCTTGTGAGTCTCGTCTCTACTCCTCGCGCGCCCCTGTTTCGGCGGCCGGCTCACTCGCCGTCCTGTACGGTGGCAGGCGTGTTATTCGAAATGGTCGGGACGTCAAGAGAGCCGTAGACGACGCCATCGACCTTTGCGGCTCTGTGACCAATATCCGCGACTCCATCGAAGAAGCTCGACAAGGAGCCGAAGAGGCCGACAGCGAGTCGGTGCGCAAGCAGCGTGCCCAGGGCGGAATCCACAACCTTCGACGCTACTTCGAGCTTATCGTCTTCCAAGCCTACCTCAGCCAGACGCAGCCGGATACTTTGGAATCTGTGCAGACTTTTGAAGAATTCGTCAGGTCTCAACCCGGTAAGCGTGTCTCCACTTTCTCCCCGTTCGTTCCCTCTCTCGGCTTGCTCAAGGACTTGGACTTTTTTTTTTTTTCGTCGCATTCAGTCTTTGACACCATCGCAAAAGACTTGGATAACGCGGACATGCAGGCTATCGTGCCGCTGTCAAAGGTGGAACCGGGAGACGGCGTTGCGCTCGAAGACGAGGTCAAGGAGGTGGTCAGCAACAGATCAGGCACCATCCTAAGGTGAGTCGCGCTTCGGAAGAGTCACGCTTTTCATGCCTTCACTCACGATATTATTCCTTATAACTTCGTCCCTGCAGTGCCCATACGATGCTAAAGTCCGATTTCTTCTCCGGCATCCTCAAGTTGGGTCTTCCCGAGAAGATCGAGGGTGCGCCCAATTTGCGTGCCGTCCCGCTGACGCTCTACGATGGGACAAGCACGGTTCCTCAATCTCCCGCTCCGACCCGCGTGTCCCGGGACCGCGCCGGCGGTATACCGGCGATCGATGCCGCTGGCAACTTTGTGTACGGCACCGGCATGCCGACCGTCGAGGGCCTGCGGAGGGCGCTTACGAGGATGGGCGCCGGTCCTGATGGTCAGGTGTCCAACGTATGGACCAGCCTGCGCGAAGAACCTGTGCTCTACGTAAATGGTGAGGCCAGTCTTACGACAGTATGCATCTCTTCGTCACCTTCTGCTGACCATTCTGGTCACTCTGCTTCTCGTTCCTTTGTCTCGTTCGTCTCTCAGGCCGCCCGCACGTTCTTCGCTTCGCCGACCGGCCTTTCGCCAACATGGAGGCGACAGGTATCAAGACGGAGGCCGTGGAGAGCATGGAGGAGGCCCTAGAGGTGGACGTCGTTCGCGAGGCCGCTTCGCGAAATGGCCGCCTCCTTCTTCACGACGAAGTGGAAGTCAAGCCGGGTCAGTACGAGGTCATCCCCATTTGGGAGACCGTCAAAGAGGAGGACATTATGACGCCGCGTGAGGTGTATGCGCTGATGCAGAAAGAGGGCTTCCGAGTGGTGAGTGGCGGGTCGGTCAACGAGTCATCGTTCCTGTCCGACGTCGTGTACTGACAGCGACTGCGACTCGCCGGGTTCTTTTGTCGCACAACAGGACTACGCTCGGGTGGTCAGTGTCCTTCCCGACTCAAATTATGCCATGTGTGAGGATTGTGCTGACAATTTCTCACGGCTGTGGATGCTTTCAGGCCATCACGGACGAGCAAGCGCCCATTCCTGCCGTCTTCGGCCAACTGGAGAGCAGGGTCAAGACCGCTCTCCGGTCCGGCAGCGGGTGAGTATACGAACCTTGTGTTGTGAGTTCTCGTTCGGTGTCTGAACTCGGCCGTGTCTCGTCTCGCAGGGTCACGTTCAATTGTCAGATGGGGTGAGCGGATATTTGCCTGGACAGGACTAGTATTTCAGGACACCGCCAAAGCTGACGAAGTCGGCTCTCGTCTCTTGCTACTAATCACCAGGCGTGGTCGGACCACCACAGGCATGGTCGTCGCTTCACTGGTTGCAAGCATCGCCAAGAGCGACGACTTGTACTTTTCCGAGATGGCTCAATCGCGCACGTCCTTTGACGTGTATGACCCCACGACCGAATACGACTTTGCAAGCCGCGAGGACGACATTTATCTTCAAGGCGAATATAAGACCATCTTGAAGCTCGTCGGCGTGCTCTCGCACGGCAAACTCGCGAAGAAGCTGACGGACAAGGTGAGCTTGGTGTCGGCGACGTAGCTCCCCTGCTAGAGTATGAGCGCTGACGGCGCTGGTCGCTCTGAACCAGGCCATTGACCGCATGCAAGACGTTCAGAACTTGCGAAAGGCCATTTTCGACTTCAAACTGCGTCTAGACTCGGCAGACCCGGGGACGAAGAAGTACCGCAACTTGTACTCGGTCACGGTCAACTACTTGTGAGCGTCGTAGGGCTCAGATTCGTGCTCGTGCTCGTGTCCCTTTGTCGTTATCGCTGCTGATCGCGGTGGATTTTCCGCTACCCGCGCAGGCAACGCTATGCGTTCCTCATCGTTTTCACCAACTGGCTGCTCGAGAAGGCGCACGCGGTGGACGCCGCCTCGAGTGCCGCTCCGGACGTTGACACCGAAGTCGACATCGTCGAAGATTTCCCCACCTTTCATCAGTGGCTTCATGACAGGAGCGAGATTACCCGCGTGATCGAAAGGAGCAAACTGGACTGAAGAGACGTTCAGCGCGATGCAAGGCTTTTTCCGTTCTTGGTATACCTCTGTCATACGGCTCAGCGAAGCATGCCACCGAGGTAGGGATGTCTCTGATCGTGTTCATCGTCATCCGCTAGACGCATGTAGGCTTCGCAACCTGAACATGACATAAGCAGCGACTTTGATCCGTCCCAGCCCCCCGTGTTTGACTAAGTTGGCTCGCCCGCTCCCCTCCGTCACCGCGTCGAGGGGAACGTTCGTGTTTCGAAGGAAACGGCCAAGGACTCTCTTGGGGACGATTAAGCGTCAACCATGTCGAAACCACAGCTGTTCTTCACAGGAGCGACAGGGTGGGCATGTCGTGCCGATAGTGACGTGAACGATGGGAAGCAGGTGCTGACACGACGTGCTCGCTGACGCCTGCCCGCCCGCCCGCCCGCTCGCCCGACGTTGGGGCGTCGTAGGTACATCGTGAGCGAAGACGCCAACTCGACCGAGGCCGACTCTGGGCCCTCATCCGCTGACGGTATCCGTTTCGTTTGTTCGTTCGCTCGTTTGTTCGTTCGCTCGTTTGTTCGTTCGCTCGCTCGCTCGTTCGTTTGCCTCCAAGGGAGGGACGGTGCTACACTCGCTCATGGCCTCCCCTCTGGCCGACCGGTTCGACGTCGTAGCCCTGGTCCGGGATGGGGAGCGGGCGGAAAAGGTGAAGGAGATGATGGGCGTGCGGCCGATCGTCGGATCGCTCGACGACGCGGCGCTCTTGGAGAGGACTGCGATGGAGAGCGACGGTGAGCCTAGCCTGCCTGAAGCGTTCCGGTCGGGTCGCGTCGGCGTGTCTCCACGGAGTGGCTCGCTAGCTAGCGAGCTTCCTTCCCCCTGTCACACCCACGAACGAACAGGAACGTGCGAGACTGATGCAGAAAAGACTTTCTCTGCGACCAACTGCTCGCAGTCGTGATACATACGGCCAACTCTGCCGGTGAGCTGCTTGGGATGGCGTCGGGGACGTTTTGGGTTTGTCCAATCGAGCGGCACGTACGGGTCTCACACCCTCTCTTTCCCCCCGGCCTCTCTTCTCCGTCCGACAGACCATGTCGCGTCGGCGGCGGCCATCTGCAGCGGGCTGACGCAACGTCAGCGCGAAGTGGGGGGAGGAGACGACAAGGCCAAGGCGCCGATCTACGTGCACCTCAGCGGCGCGGCCGTGCTGTCGGACGGCGCCGAGGGCGAGCGCGTGTCGGAGGAGGTGTACGAGGACACGGATACGGAGAAGTGAGCGGGCCGTGCCGATCGAGGCGGGGAGGCGGGGAGGGGAAACGGGGCGGAGGGAAGGACGGGTAAGGAGGCTCTGCGCTCCGGAAACCGGTTCTGACGGCACGATTCGATTTTGCCTCCCCGCTTCGCCCGTGTGTGCGTCCAGGATCACGCGCCTAGAGCCTTGGCAGCCTCATCGGGAAGTGGACCTGATCGTGGAGGCGTTAGGGGCAAAGGAGGGCGGCAAGACGTTCATCGTCATGCCGCCACTCATCTGTGAGTCGCAGGCGCACATGCGCATGCTGCATCCAAGTCCCAAGGTGGTAGTAGTACTTGGTAGTAGTATTTGGGCTAGGCGAGAGCCTCGAAGCGGTTCACAAGGCCTTCATTGCCCCCTTCACGGAACACAGACGGAGTAGGCGCCGGCCTCTTCCATCGGCATTCCATCCAGATTCCCGCGCTGATCCGGGCCGCGCTCAAGGCGAACAAGGCGCCGAAGCAGGTCGGCAAGGGCCTACCTATCTGGTCTCACGTGGGTCGTCCATATCATGTCACTCACGCATGCCGTCGCCTAGTTGCGACTACTGTTGACCGTGATGGACGTTGGCCTCCCGGTCGCAGGTGCACATCTTGGATGTCGGCCCAGCGTTTGTGCGACTGCTCGAAGCGGCGGTGTCGTCGGAGGCGAAGGCGCCCTGGGGGAGCGAGGGCTACTATTTTGTCGAGCAGGGCACCGAGCACAGCTGGGGCGAGCTGTCGACGACGGTGGGGCGGGCGTTGAAGAAGAGAGGCCTGGTGCGGGAGGAGGAGCCGGAGCCGTTCTGGAGCGAGGAGGAGATGGAGAGGTTGGTCGGGTGGCCTGCCAAGGACGTGAAGGACAATCTGGGGTCCAAGTGAGTGTGCCGCTTGAGCGGAGATACGGCGGCGACGTCTGATGGTTTGTGCACATGCCCCCCACCCCACCTCACACGCCGACCCCCTTCGTCTCGGCCGATGTCTCGGCAGCTCACGCACGAGGGCGATCAAGCTGCGCGAACTCAAGTGGAAGCCGACGCACGGCCGGAGCAAGCTGGACCTGCTGGACAGCGTCGAGGCGGACGTCGAGGCGGTGCTCGCCGAGTCGGAGCAGTGATAGGGGGGAGAAGGAAGGGGGAGGGGGTTGTTGCGTTGGTTGGTTGGTCGCGTGGGTTGGAGGGAGGATGACTTGATCCGCTGTCTCTTTTTTTTTTTTTTTTTTTTTTTTTTCCTTCTTTTTACCAGTTTTCG
>JAMDHS010000178.1:0-10088 GCA_029717555.1 Peribolospora baueri
GGGAGAGAAAAAAAAAAAAAAAAAAAAAAAAAAAAAAAAAAAGCGCACCAGCTGATAGCTTGTGATGAGCACGTGGAACGGCGCATCGCGATGGTAGGAGATCTGCTTCTTGTTCCAAAACCGTCGGAGCGTCTGACGGTCCTTGGTGTTGCCCCAATAAGGCAGAGCCTTGAGGTCGGGGACGAAGCGGGTGATTTCCTGCTGCCAGTTGTGGAGCGTCGAGGCGGGGGCGATGACGAGAAAGGGACCCCAGATATCGTGCACCTCCGCGAGGTAGGCCATGAGCGAAATGGATTGCACGGTCTGCGGGAAAAGAAACAGGGTTGGCGCAAGTCAGCCTCAGCTCCCAGCTCCGCGCGCGAGACGGATGCTCGCTCACCTTGCCGAGACCCATCTCGTCAGCGAGGATACCGTTGATCCCTTGTTCGTACAGATTGGCAAGCCAGTTGAGACCTTTGAGCTGGTACTCCTTGAGGTCGCACGTGAGCATCTTGGGCTGCTTGATGTCCATCTCGCCCATCGACGTCGGGTTCAGGAAGTTGAGCTCGTCCGAGTCGACTGGCGGCGAGACGAGGCGGTAGAAGGAGAAGTCCAATTTTAAGTGACGGCCATGACGGATCGTGAAAAATGAGGAGATTCTACGAACGAGGCAACTCACTGTCCATATTCCGTATGCTGACCTGCTTGTCAGCCGTCTCTTCGCCCTGAGAGGCCTCCCTGGCAGCCGCCTCGGCCAGCCTGCGCTCCTCGGCAGCCTGCTCGTCGAACGCGCGCGCCTTCTCCCTCGCCAGCGCGACGGCCTCCTGGGCATTGCGCCGAGCGTGCGCGCGCAGGTTAGACTCGTCATCGGCGTCAAAGTCGAGTTCCTCCAGCTCCGCGTCATCGGCCGTCCTCTCGGCGTCTTCGGGAGAGGGGCTGACGGGGCGAGAATCGATGGGCAAGGTGGTGGAACTGGCGTCCGGAGCAGGCGTCGCGGACGTGGACGGAGTGGCTCCGGCCGTGTCGGCGGTAGCCGCCTCTGCCTCGGCGGCTACGTGGGGGGACACCGGGGGGGTGAGTGGAAGGCGAAAAAAAGAAAAGAAAAGAAACGAAACGAAACGAAAACGACGATCCTATCGGGCGAACTCACTCTTAATCTTACTCCCAACAAAGTGAGAATAAAGCTCCGTCTGAGTAATAAGAAAATTAAGCTTCCTAGCCTGCCTCTTCGCCTCCCGAATCTCCTCTTCCTTCTTCGCCTTCTCCAACGCGTCCTTTTCGGCCTTTTTCCGCAAATCACGTTCTTCACGCTCGTTCTTTTTCCAAAACACCAGCATCTCGCGCATCACTTTGCGCGCTTTCATTTGTACGTCCTTGCCCGTCTTGGTGTTTCGCAAAGCGCCGCGCTTTGACTCGCGCACGGCGACTGCGCTAAGCCGCCTCCAGTAGGCGGCCTTGGAAGCGCCGGAAGCGACGACGGTTTTGTAGACCTGTCCAGAGAAGAAGAAAAAGAAAGAAAGAAAGAATCCGCCGTGCTCCGTCAGCGGGGAAAACGACCATCATCATGCGAAATCCGCAAACTCACCTTCGGAATGTCCTTCTTGGCAATACTCGTCCAGTGTTTCCGATGCGCGTCCTCCAGCTGCTTCCTCCGCTTCTCGTCGATCGGGATCGGCCTCTCCCACACGTATTCCCCTCGTCCCTTCTTCTTCCCGCCACCGACGGCAGCGGCGGGGACGGGAGTGGTGGTAGAGGATCCGATGGCAAAGCTCGCTTCGGACGCGCCTTCGTTCTCGTCGTCGAGACCGGAAGAGGAGGGCACGTCGCCGCCGCGTCCCAAGTCAGAGGCCCTGAGAGCGGGAGAGCCGTCGGCGCTGACGGAGCCGCCGCGGAACGGCCCGCCAGCGTGTTCGACCACGCCTGGCGACCTGGCACCGTTCTCGGCGGCCGCGGCGAGCTCGGCGGCAGAGATCTCTTCGATCTTTCGCTTCTTCGACTTGCGCCCCGACGACGCGGGGCCACCGGCACCGGGTTCTGACGAGTCACGGTCACCAGCAGTTAAAGAGGCCCCGCTGCTTCGACCACGGCCCCTGTTCTTGCCCCGGCCGGAGCCGCCGCGACCTCGACCGGGACGGCGGCCGGTGGTGGTCGTCGCCTTGCTCTGCTCGGAGCCGGCGAGGCTGACGGCCACCGAGCCCGCGTCGTCCTCGTCCAGCTGGTCCAGCTCGTCCTCCTCGTCATCGCCGTGGCGGCCACCGACACTGCCACCGCCGACGAGCAGCTCGTCCGCCAGCTCGTCCTCCTCGCCGGCCATCCCCTCGGCTTCCAACCTGGCGCGTCTGGCGCGCTCGATTTCGGCGGCATGACGGGCCTCGCGCTCCTTGGTCTTCTTTCCCTTTCCCCTTCCGCGCTTCTTCTTGCCCTCGACCTCGACGAAGATCGGCTCGGCGTCGGTGGTGTCCTTGTCGACCTTGTCGGTGTCGGGGACGAGCGTATCGAGCAAGGCCTCCTCGATCTCCTTCTCGCGCACCAACCGAGCCTCGGCGTCGCGGGCTCTGGCCTCGTCGGCGGCCTCCTCGCGACGGATGCGGTGCTCCTCGGCGTCGCGGATGGCGACCTTGCGCATGATCGAGTCGTGGCGGACGGCGTAGGCGCGTGCGAGGCGACGAGCGGTGGCGACGTTGTTGTCCTGAAGAAGAAGAAAAAAAAAAGAATAGAGAAATAAGAAGAATCGTCAGCCAACACGATGCAAACCAAACCTTCCAAAACCATCCAGCGCTACCAGAAACGTCCCTCCCCGCCGACTCACATGATACCTCGCCTCAAACGCCTCATGCAACAGCTTCGCTCGCTTCCGAGACCTCATCACATACGCCTCCACTTCGGCCGTCCACACGTCCCGGTTCTCGTCTTTGTCGAGGTCAGAGTCCCATGCTGGTTCGCTTTCCTCGTCTTCTTGCGCTGCTGCTGCGGCGGCCATCGTCGCCGGCGCCGTCGCCGGCGGGTTGGACGCACGTCGGCCGCCGCTGCCGGACTTCTTGTTCCTGCCCCTCCCCGTCCCGCCGCCCTTGGCAGGTGCCTTGGCAGCCGCGGTGGCGGTGGCGTCAGCGTCGGTGGCGGAGACCTTTCGTCTGTGAGAAGACTTCTTCTTCCCGGCAGACGTCGGTGTCGCCGTCGGCGTCTGAACGTTTTGCGAATACCCGGCTTGTCTGTTGCCGTTACCGTTAGCAGCGTCAGCGTCGTGAGCGGCTGGGGCCGGGGCGCCATTCGGGTAGGCTCCTTCGTGAGAGGAGTCGACGGGGGGCGGATGGTGGAAAGACTGGGCGGAATGAAAAATAAAAGAGGCTGATCAACGACTGGCAAGGGAAAGGAAAACGATAACGAGCGTCGGCGGTGGACGAGCGCGACACTCACCCCCCTCGACCGCCTTCTCTCCTCTTCGCCCATCGCCCAGGCCTCGTCGGTTCCGGCGTAGTGGCTCATCCTCGACTCGTCCTCCCACTGGCGCTCGAGCGGGTAGGGTGGCGAGGTGGGTCGGGAGGGCGGCGCTGGAGGAGGAGGGGGCGGGGGGAGGGCGCGACCGTATCGGTCGACGTAAGGGCCAGCGGCGTAACGGGGAGCGTAGACGGAGGAGGGGTGGTGTGGAGGAGGAGGAGGAGGATGGTGGGCGGCCGCGTAGGCGTCCTCCCTGACCGGGCTCCGACGGTATGGATCCGTGGCGGGATAGCCGAGAGGGGGCTCGGCAGACACGGGGGCGGCGACGGGACTGACGGCGCCGGTCAACGGGTCGTGTTTGCGGATGCCGTCTTCGTCGACGACGGGGACGTCGCGGGGACGACGGTCGTTGAGGATGGAGGAGATGGACATGGCGGCGCCGGCCGGCGGTGCGCGTTCTCGCTCGGGCGACGGCGAGGAGGACGGGCGGCGGCGATAGGACCGGTGAGAAGAAGCCGGAGGCGGAGGCTGAGAGAAGAAGTAAAAAAAGGGATGGACGCGTGGGAGATTAGGCATGGGTTAGAGCATGCCCGTACGAGGCGAGCGAGACCGGTGGCCATCGTCGTCGGGGTCGGTCGGTCACCATCGGCGGGCTCACACTCACCTGGTAGGCCCTGGAGTAGATATCCCTGCCCGAGCCAGCGATCGTCGAGGCATAAGGCCTGGCGGGTGGAGCGGGCGCTGGCATGGGCTCGCGGGGGTAGACGGGACGCGGGTAGCGGTGGTCGCGAGCGTACGGGTCGGCGGGATCGTGGTCGTAGTCGTAGTCGGGATGGCGGTGCGGGTAGTGGGCGTGGCCGATGTAGCGGTCGTCGTGCGGGCTGGCGGGCGCGGGCGGAGGATAGGGATGCGGGACAGCCCTGGAGGGGGAGGAGGAAGGGTAAGGCGGGTAGTGGGGGTGATGAGCAGCATAGGCCGGGTGCGGGGGGGAAGGGACGGGGTGGTCAGAGCGAGGGGCGGAGGGGCGACGGGCCTCGGGGGAGTGGTGGTGGTAGTCGCGGTGGGCCATCTCGCCGGGTCGTTCTCGTTCTTGCTTTCTGTTTTCTTTCTTTCGCTCACTCGCTCACTCGGTCGCTCTCTCGCCTGCCGGTGCCGCGGGGGGAAAGGGTGGGAGCGACGGGGAGTCGGCGGTGGAGGAGGGTGGATGGGGGAGGTTAGGAAGAGGGGATGATGGCGGATGGTGGTGGTGGTGGCGATGGCGACGACGACGACGACGACGGTGGTGGTGGTGGTGGTAGTGATGGTGGTAGTGATGGTAGCGGCGATGATCACGCCTGCCTTCTCGTCCGGCTCGGCTCAGTCAGCGGTGGGGATGAAAAAGAGGGGCGGGCGGATCGCTGGCTGGCTTGGTTGGTTGTTGTTGGCTGCTGGCTTACTCGTTGATGGACGAACGTTGTTGGTGGTTTCACTCGACCGCGACGGATAGCCGCGGAGAAGAAGAGGAGGTCGTAGGACAACGACGGCAGATAATACTGTCTAGATAGACAGACGACAGCCAAGACAGACAACAGCAAACAGAATTGACACTGACAGACAGATAGATGGATAGGTAAAGGTAGATGATACATTTCCCTCGCCCCTTCGAATCGGCTTGCTCTCCTCTTCCTTCCTCCGTCGCCGCGACGTGCAAAGAAGAAAAAAAGACGAAGAAAGAATTCGCGCGCGCTCGCCAATGCTCCCCTCGGCGCCCGTTCGCTTCCCTGCCCGACGTCACCTCGCCAGCGTCAGCAGGGTGAGAATGGAATGAATTGGTGGACTGGAATGGACTGCGACTGACTGAAATGGACTGACCGGACTCGGAACGACAATGGAGCCTCCCAACGACGACGACGCCTCGCAAAGTCTTCTTCTTGCCCTTCTTCCTTCCACCTCGCCCCTCCCATCCCATCCACCTAACCCGTACATACACACCTTCTACAATCCATCCCATCCACACCACTCCCACTCCCACCCCGCGTCCATACGATAGATAGTTTAGTTAGTTAGCATACGCCACGCCCACAATAGCCATGCAGCCCATCTTCTCGTCCTCCCGTCCAGCCGCGGACCCAGTTCGCTCACGGACCCGCCCGCCTGTTGACCCTTGCCTGTACGATCCAATCGATCACCATTGGCGCCATCCCTAACTAACCCTCCCCATCCTCGGCAAGCCACTCGGACTCGCACTCGGACGTCGACGTCGACGGCCACGGGCGGACGGACGACGTACACGAGTCCCTCCTCGTCCGTCCCATCTTCTCTTTTGCGCTCGGTTCAGTTCAATTCGATTCGGTGCGGTGCGGTTGGACGTCATGGCCTCCGCTACAAAACATACACGACATGAAAGAACCTTGGCTTCAACGCCCATCCATCTATCCATCTATCTATTGTCCGTCGTCCGTCGTCCTTCTCGACCGCTTCGAACAGCCAAGCGAAGCAAGTGTTCGTTCAGCTTTCGCCCCAGTCCGTCCTCCCATCCATCTATCCATCCATCCATCCGTCCTTTCATCCACCCGTTCCGTCTCTCGCCGCGTCAAACCACCACGATCCTGCACGTGATCGCCTAACTCGATCGATCGGTCCGACGAGACAACGCTCAGATCATCAGACGTCCTCCGTCTTCGATCCGATCCGATGCGAGCGCTCCCTCCTTCGCTGATTACGTTTTACATGCTATTCTGCTCTGCCGCTCGCGGGAAGGGATAACGACGAAAGAAGGATGGAAACGTGAAGCTGGCGGAGATAGACAGGCGAACGGACGGACAGACAGACAGACAGACAGAGTCCCAAATCCGAGAATGACGTGGCAAGCTGTCCCCACCACCAACGAATCACCAAAACCTCTTCCGCCGATCCCGGCTCTCGCTCAGCATCTCCACCTCTTCCACCTCCTCCTCCGCCCGACGCCCCCCGGACGGGCCGGGGCCGTGCGGGCTCCGGCTACGGGTGATCACGTCCATCAGCGGCGCCGTCGACGACGCTGTCCGACGCATCGCCGGCCCGTAGCCCGACACCGGCCGCGGCTCGAGCGGCGGAAGCGTGCGATCCGCCCACACCGGCGGCCTGTTGTCCCCGGCGCCGGGCGGTGGTGGTGGTGGTGGCGCCGCCAAGGGAGGAGGCCCGCATGGAGAGGTGGACGACATCGCCCACGGTCCCCCGCCGCCGCCGCCAGCACCGACACCGGCCGACGACGTTGACAATTCGCGCCCCAGATACGCCGGGTGGATAGGCTCCGCGCCTCCTCTCCACACCAACGCCGGCGGAGGAGGGCCGCCGCCGTGAGGCGGTGGCGGGTGCATCGGTATCGGTGGCGGATGTGACGGCTGCACTGGGCGTTCCTGAAGCTGAGAGGACGACGAGTGACGGTGGTGGTGGGACGGGTACGACGAGTGCTGCTGCTGCTGCTGCTGCTGCTGACCATGACCAGGCTGACCGCACTCCGGACCCCCCGGGTAGGTCGCCGTGCCCGGCGACGGAAAGTTCGTCGTCCCCGGCGACGGAGTGTAAGCGTACCCGGCCATCGAGCCCGTCGGAAGGCCGCCGGCAGCAGAAGCGTAGTAGCCCGGCGGTGGAGGAGGCTGTTTCGAATACGCAAACGGCTGCGCCGTTGCCCAACCGGGACTCGAACTCGGTACGGCGGCGGCGGCGGCGGCGCTATCGATCGGAGGCATGACGACGTGCCTGTCCCGCGCCGTCTCTCTCGGAAAGCTGTACCTCCGCGGATCCCTCGCCGCCGCGTCCGTCGGGCTGACCTCGTGCTGGAGGGAAGGGAGCGAGGGGCGGTAGCGCTCGAATTGTCGGCTCGTAGGCAGGTACGCCTGCGAGGCGGACAACGGCCCACCTCCCGAGGTCGAAGCGGTGACGCTCGACGTCTCCGACATTCGGCGGTCCACCCAAGCCGAGCCAGCGGCGCCAGCGCTGGCCGACGACGTCGACGTTGACGTCGACGGAGACGTGTCCTTAACCGACGACGCGCTCACGGCGGCGGCGGCGCTGGCCGCTATCGCCGTCTTCAGGTTCGCCCGGCCGCTCATCTTGGCGGCGCTCGGAAGGGCGGCAGAGCTTTCGACGGCCCTCGCAGCCACCGTCGCCGCATTCTCGCCCGGGTCGAGAACGTAAACGCTGGCGTGCCTACCGCCGAGCAGACCGCCCTCCCAGTAGTGCTGCCACACGTAGTCCTTGAGCTTGCGCACGCCCGGCAGGCCCTGAAGGAGGTTCTTGACGCTGTTCTGTCCGAGCCCGTAATAGTCCGGCCCGGACACCGAGTTGCTATGCTGCCGATTGCGGATCGCGTTGGCCGTGCGCACGATGCCCGACCAAGCGCCTGTCGCCGTTCCAGCGACGATCGGATTGTCGGGCTGATCGGCGGGAATGATCTCAAAGCGCGGGCCGTCGCCGCCGTCGATGATCCGACAGGTGTACATCACCTGTACGTCCGCGTTGATCATCGAGTTGTACATCCTAGAAGCGGATAAAAGGGTGCAAAGGGCGAGTCGGTCACGCCCACGCCCACGACTTGGCCCCGTCAGACGAAGATAAAAAAAGCCCACCTCGTCACCTCGTAGCCGATAGGAAAGATGTATCGCTCGGTGTGAAAGTGCTCCCTATCGGTCACCTCTCCGAGCTTGTGCAAGGTGATGATGCCGATCTGGAGAGGTAGCGTGACGTTTCCGTCCGGTCGTCGAGGGACTTGGGGTATCTGGATGTGCTTCGACACGACGTTGTGCGCCTTGAGGCGCTTTGGCTTTGTCGTCCGCGCGGGCTTGTCGACGGTGGAGAGGATGGTGGGCAGGGAAGACGACGGATGCGGGGCGGGTAAGGGCGTCGGCACGGACAAGGCGGGCGACGACGACGTGTCAGCGGCGCTGGCCGCACCGGACGAAGGGAGGGACTGTTCGGGGAGGAGGGGCGAGATGGGCGGAGAAGAATCGGACGACTCGGAATGGCGCCTGGAAACGGAGGTGGTGGCCGCCGAGGCGAAATGGCCGGCGACGGGCGTGCGCTCGCTGGTGACGCTGCCGTGCTGGGAGGAGTGGTCGTCCAAGGCCAGTCTGCCGATGCCGACGCCAGGGGACAGGCCGCTGGCCGGCGGTGGTCTCTCCGACGTCGAGCGTCTGCTACTGAGACGGCTGCTCGCGGAGCCTTGTCGGCTGAGAGACATGCTGTACGGCCATTCGCCGCTCGTCCTGCCGGAGCTGGCCGGGGAGGGCGAGCGACTGTGCCTCAGACGTTTGCTCTCGCCACGCACCGACGACGCCGGGCTGCCCTGCTCGCTGAAACTACGGCGGCCGAGAGGGTCCTGGTCGGTGTCGGTGAGGATCTCTTCCCTCTCGCCGTCATCATCGGAGGTGTGGCCTCGCTTGGTGGACGACTTGCCCTGCGAAGAGGAAAAAGAGCGGCGGTTGAAGGAGCCATCGTGAGGGCTGACGGAGGAAGCGTAAGAGGACAGTTCGATTTCTGAATGCGGTTGGTCAGAGATCTCGGAGAGAGATTCCAGGTCTGATGGTCGCTCGGCGGACGTCTGGTGGAAATGGTCGAGCAGGGAACTGGGTGGGAAGCGAAAGGGATGGATGGATCATGGGATGGGTCAACGGGCGCTAACTAGCGCTGGATCGACGCGCCGGTCGACGGGTGCGGAAGCATCTTGACGCTCCACACGGAAATCTCTCTCTCTTGGGGGCGGGCGTGTGTGAAGTTGGGAGCGGGCGTCTGTCACCCGACTGACTACTGTACTCACTTCTTCTGTTGTCTCAAGCGGGCAATCGTCCTCTCCGCCTTTACCAGGGACGCCGACAATTCTTCACGCGCCTGTTGCCGCCGACGGCGTTCGGGCCGAAGAGATGGGTACAAAGCATCCGGGCGCCGGTGAGCAGCGGCCGGAGGGAAAGAGGAAAGGCGGGATGTGACAAACAAACCTTGACGCCTTCAAAGTATTTCCTCTTGAGCCGATTATACTTGGTCAAAAGGGTGTCATACTCTTCCGGTCCGCCAACGCGCTCGGGCGCAGGAGGCGCCCGCGGCGGGCCCATCAACTCGCGGGCGTCAACCACGCCCGCGTTCATGGCACCAGCGAATGAGTGCGAACGAGGACGTTCGGAAGAAGAGGACTGAAAACCTTGGTACGGTTGAGAGCTGCCGCCCGCGCTTTCAGACCGCGTGAAGGAGGCCAAAGGACGATGTGGGACGGCGGTCGTCGGTGTGAGAGACGAAGAAGACGGCAGGGAGACGAAGGCAGCCTGGTCGAATGGCTCTGATGGATTGTGTGCTCCACCAGGCAAGGGCAAATCTGCGACGCCCTCCATGGGCTGGGCGCCGGTCCTGCTGCTAGGTGCTACGAGGGACGAGCGAGGGTCATGACGCACTTGTTCTTGGCGGCCGAAGGACGAAGAAGATGATGGAGAGTGGGGCCTGCTAGACGATAGGTCCATGCGAGGCCACGGTTGGATCGGGAATGGGGTGGGTGGGGGTCAATCTTGAGGTGAGCGTGCGTAGAATGGGGGGCGACGCTGGTGGGGTCGAGGATAAGAGCAAGGCGTGACCTTGCCGACAGCCTTAGCGGCACCGGTGGAGGAGGGGATGATGTTGGCCGAGGCCGCACGACCACCGCGCCAGTCCTTGCCCGAGGGACCGTCAAC